>QAOA01001894.1:0-57813 GCA_003255065.1 Cercis canadensis | reverse complement strand
TTTGGTTTCACTGTATCTGACCTGGGACCCAGTTTCGGTTCGTCCTTATATCTAACTCGGATATTTTTCTTGGGTTTCACTGTATTTGGGAAGGGGAAGTTTCCTAAAGGGTCAATGTATCTAGCCCGGGACCCAGTTTCGAGTCGTCCCTGTATCTAACTTGGATATTTTTCTTGGGTTTCACTGTATTTGGGAAGGGACTGTTTCCTTTTGGGTCATTGTTTCTGGCTTGTGACCCTGTTTCGGTTCATCCTTGTATCTTACCCGTATATTTTTCTTGGGTTTCTCTGTAGTTGGGAAGGGACTATTTCCCGGTAGGTCATTGTATCTGGCCTTTGACCCTATTTCGGGTCGTCCCTGTATCTGGCTTGGATATTTTTCTTTGGTTTCACTGTATCTGACCTGGGACTCTGTTTCGGTTTATCCTTGTATCTGACTCAGATATTTTTCTTTGGTTTCACTGTATCTAACCTGGGACCCAGTTTCGGTTCGTCCTTATATCTAACTCAGATATTTTTCTTGGGTTTCACTGTATTTGGGAAGGGGATGTTTCCTAAAGGGTCAATGTATCTAGCCCGGGACCCTGTTTCGAGTCGTCCCTGTATCTAACTTGGATATTTTTCTTGGGTTTCACTGTATTTGGGAAGGAACTGTTTCCTGTTGGGTCATTGTATCTGGCTTGTGACCCTGTTTCGGTTCATCCTTGTATCTTACCCGTATATTTTTCTTGGGTTTCTCTGTAGTTGGGAAGAGACTGTTTCCCGGTAGGTCATTGTATCTGGCCTTTGACCCTATTTCGGGTCGTCCCTGTATCTGGCTTGGATATTTTTCTTTGGTTTCACTGTATCTGACCTAGGACTCTGTTTCGGTTCGTCCTTGTATCTGACTCGGATATTTTTCTTTGGTTTCACTGTATCTGACCTGGGACCCAGTTTCGGTTCGTCCTTATATCTAACTCGGATATTTTTCTTGGGTTTCACTGTATTTGGGAAGGGAATGTTTCCTAAAGGGTCAATGTATCTGGCCCGGGACCCTGTTTCGAGTCGTCCCTGTATCTGACTCGGATATTTTTCTTTGGTTTCACTGCATCTGACCTGGGACCCAGTTTCAGTTCGTCCTTGTTTCTGGCTAGGATATTTTTCTGTGGTTTCACCGTATCTGACCAGGGACCCTGTTTCGGTTCGTCCTTGTATCTGACTTGGATATTTTCCTTTGGTTTCACTGTAGCTGACCTGGGACCCTGTTTTGGTTCGTCCCTATATCTAACTCGGATATTTTTTTTGGGTTTCACTGTATTTGGGAGGGGGTTGTTTCCTACAGAGTCAATGTATCGGGCCCGGGAAACTGTTTCGAGTCGTCCCTGTATCTTACTCGAATAATTTTCTTGGGTTTCACTTTATCTGGGAAGGTACTGTTTCCTAGTTGGTCATTAAATCTGGCCCTGGACCCTGTTTCAGTTCGTTCCTCTATCTGACTCTGATATTTTTCTTTGGTTTCACTGTATCTGGGAAGGTATTGTTTCCTAGTTGGTCATTGAATCTGGCCCGGGACCCTGTTTCAGTTCGTTCCTCTATCTGACTCAGATATTTTTCTTTGGTTTCACTGTATTTGACTTGGGACCCTGTTTCAGTTCGTCCCTGTATATGACTGAGATATTTTTCCTAGGTTCCACTATATCTTGACTAGGACCATGTTTCGGGTCGTCCCTGTAACTGACTCTGATATTTTTCATCGGTTTCACTGTATTTGGGAGGGGGTTGTTTCCTAAAGCGTCAATGTATCTAGCCCGTGACCCTGTTTCGAGTCGTCCCTCTATCTGACTGAGATATTTTTCTTTGGTTTCACTGTATCTGACCAGGGACCCAGTTTCGGTTCGTCCTTATATCTAACTCGGATATTTTTCTTGGGTTTCACTGTATTTGGGAAGGGGATGTTTCCTAAAGGGTCAATGTATCTGGCCCGGGACCATGTTTCGAGTCGTCCCTGTATCTGACTCTGATATTTTTCTTTGGTTTCACTGCATCTGACCTGGGACCCAGTTTCAGTTCGTCCTTGTTTCTGGCTAGGATATTTTTCTTTGGTTTCACCGTGTCTGACCAGGGACCCTGTTTCGGTTCGTCCTTGTATCTGACTTGGATATTTTTCTTTGGTTTCACTGTAGCTGACCTGGGACCCTGTTTTGGTTCGTCCCTATATCTAACTCGGATATTTTTTTTGGGTTTCACTATATTTGGGAGGGGGTTGTTTCCTAGAGAGTCAATGTATCGGGCCCGGGAAATTGTTTCGAGTCGTCCCTGTATCTTACTCGAATAATTTTCTTGGTTTCACTTTATCTGGGAAGGTACTGTTTCCTAGTTGGTCATTAAATCTGGTCCCGGACCCTGTTTCAGTTCGTTCCTCTATCTGACTCAGATATTTTTCTTTGGTTTCACTGTATTTGACCTGGGACCCTGTTTCGGTTCGTCCCTATATATGACTCAGATATATTTCCTAGGTTCCAATATATCTGGATTGGGACCATGTTTCGGGTCGTCCCTGTAACTGACTCGGATATTTTTCATCGGTTTCACTGTATTTGGGAAGGGGTTGTTTCCTAGAGGGTCAATGTATCTAGCCCGTGACCCTGTTTCGAGTCGTCCCTCTATCTTACTGAGATATTTTTCTTTGGTTTCACTGTATCTGAACTGAGACCATGTTTCGGGTCGTCCCTGTATCTGACTCGGATATTTTTCATGGGTTTCACTGTACTTGGGAAGGGACTGTTTCCTGGTGGGTCATTGTATCTGGCCCGTGACCCTGTTTCGGCTCGTCCCTCTATCTGAGTCAGATATTTTTCTTGGGTTTCTCTGTAGTTGGGAAGGGACTGTGTCCCGGTGGGTCATTGTATCTGGCCTCTGACCCTGTTTCGGGTCGTCCCTGTATCTGGCTCGGATATTTTTCTTTGGTTTCACTGTATCTGACCTGGGACTTTGTTTCGATTCGTCCCTATATCGAACTCGGATATTTTTTTTTGTTTTCACTTTATTTGGGAGGGGGTTGTTTCCTAGAGGGTCAATGTATCTAGCTCGGGACCCTGTTTCGAGTCGACCTTGTATCTGACTCGGATAATTTTCTTGGGTTTTACTGTATCTGGAAAGGTACTGTTTCCTGGTGGGTCATTGAATCTGGCCCAGGAACCTTTTTCGGTTCGTCCCTCTATCTGACACATATATTTTTCTTTGGTTTCACTGTATCTGACCTGGGACCCAGTTTCGTTTCGCCCGTGTATCTGACTCGAATATTTTTCTTTGGTTTCACTGCATATGACCTGGGACCCAGTTTCAGTTCGTCCTTGTTTCTGACTCGAATATTTTTCTTTGGTTTCACTGTATCTGACCTTGGACCCTGTTTCGGTTCGTCCCTATATTTAACTCGGATATTTTTTTAGGGTTTCACTGTATTTGGGAGGGGGTTGTTTGCAAGAAGGTCAATGTATCTAGCCCGGGACCCTGTTTCCAGTCGTCCCTGTAACTGACTCGGATATTTTTCTTGGGTTTCACTGTATTTGGGAAGGGACTGCTTCCTGGTGGGTCATTGTATTTGGCCCGTGACCCTGTTTCGATTCGTCCTTGTATCTCACCCGTATATTTTTCTTGGGTTTCTCTGTAGTTGGGAAGGGACTGTTTCCCGGTGAGTCATTGTATCTGGCCTGTGACCCTGTTTCGGGTCGTCCCTGTATCTGGCTCGGATATTTTTCTTTGGTTTCACTATATCTAGCTAAGGACCCTGTTTCGGTTCGTCCTTGTATCTGACTTGGATATTTTTCTTTGGTTTCACTATATCTAACCTGGGACCCTGTTCCGGTTCGTCCCTATATCCAACTCGGATTTTTTTTTGGGTTTCACTGTATTTGGGAAGGGGTTTTTTCCTAGAGGGTCAATGTATCTGGCCCGGGACCCTGTTTCGAGTCATCCCTCTATCTGACTGAGATATTTTTGTTTGGTTTCACTGTATCTGGACTGAGACCATATTTCGGGTCGTCCCTGTATCTGACTCGGATATTTTTCATGGGCTTCACTGTACTTGGGAAGGGACTGTTTCCTGGTGGGTCATTGTATCTGGCCCGTGACCATGTTTTGTTTCGTCCTTCTATCTGACTCAGATATTTTTCTTGGGTTTCTCTGTAGTTGGGAAGGGACTGTATCCCGGTGGATCATTGTATCTGGCCTGTGACCTTGTTTCGGGTCGTCCCTGTATCTGGCTCGGATATTTTTCTTTGGTTTCACTGTATCTGACCAGGGACCCTGTTTCAGTTCGTCCTTGTATCTGACTTGGATATTTTTCTTTGGTTTCACTGTATCTAACCTGGGACACTGTTTCGGTTCATCCCTATATTTAACTCGGATATTTTTTTTGGGTTTCACTGTATTTGGGAGGGGCTTGTTTCCTAGAGGGTCAATGTATCTGGCCCGGGAACCTCTTTCGAGTCGTCCCTGTATCTGACTTCGATAATTTTCTTGGGTTTTACTGTATCTTGGAAGGTACTGCTTCCTAGTTGGTCAGTGAATCTGGCCCGGGACCCTGTTTCGGTTCGTTCTTCTATCTGACTCAGATATTTTTCCTTGGTTTCACTGTATTTGACCTGGGACCCTGTTTCGGTTCGTCCCTGTATCTGACTCGGATAGTTTTCCTAGGTTCCACTGTATCTGGACTGGGACCATGTTTCGGGTCGTCCCTGTATCTGACTCGGATATTTTTCATGGGTTTCACTGTACTTGGGAAGGGACTGTTTCCTGATGTGTCATTGTATCTGGCCCGTGACCCTGTTTCGATTCGTCCTTGTATCTCACCCGTATATTTTTCTTGGATTTCTCTGTAGTTGGGAAGGGACTGTTTCCCGGTGGGTCATTGTATCTCGCCTGTGACCCTGTTTCGGGTCGTCCCTGTATCTGGCTTGGATATTTTTCTTTGGTTTCACTGTATCTGACCTGGGACCCTGTTTCGGTTCGTCCCTATATCTAACTTGGATATTTTTTTTGGGTTTCACTGTATTTGGGAATGGGTTTTTTCCTAGAGAGTCCATGTATCTAGCCCGGGACCCTGTTTCGAGTCGTCCCTCTATCTGACTGAGATATTTTTCTTTGGTTTCACTGTATCTGACCTGGGACCCTGTTTCGGTTCTTTCCAGTATCTGACTCGGATATTTTTCTTAGGTTCCACTGTATCTGGATTGGGACAATGTTTCGGGTCGTCCCTGTATCTGACTCGGATATTTTTCATGGGTTTCACTGTACTTGGGAAGGGACTGTTTCCTGGCGACTCATTGTATCTGGCCCGTGACCCTGTTTCGGTTCGTCCCTCTATCTGACTTAGATATTTTTCTTGGGTTTCTCTGTAGTTGGGAAGGGACTGTGTCCCGGTGGGTCATTGTATCTGGCCTGTGACCCTGTTTCGGGTCGTCCCTGTATCTGGCTCGGATATTTTTCTTTGGTTTCACTGTATCTAACCTGGGACCCAGTTTCGGTTCGTCCTTATTTCAAACTTGGATATTTTTCTTGGGTTTCACTGTATTTGGGAAGGGGATGTTCCCTAGAGGGTCAATGTATCTAGCGCGAGACCCTGTTTCGAGTCGTCCCTGTATCTAACTTGGATATTTTTCTTGGGTTTCACTGTATTTGGGAAGGGACTGTTTCCTGGTGGGTCATTGTATCTGGCCCGTGACCCTGTTTCGATTCGTCCTTGTATCTCACCCGTATATTTTTCTTGGATTTCTCTGTAGTTGGGAAGGGACTGTTTCCCGGTGGGTCATTGTATCTCGCCTGTGACCCTGTTTTGGGTCGTCCCTGTATCTAGCTTGGATATTTTTCTTTGGTTTCACTGTATCTGACCTGGGACCCTGTTTCGGTTCGTCCTTGTATCTGACTCGGATATTTTTCTTTGGTTTCACTGTATCTGACCTAGGACCCTGTTTCGATTCTTTCCTGTATCTGACTCGGATATTTTTCTTAGGTTCCACTGTATCTGGATTGGGACCATGTTTCGGGTCGTCCCTGTATCTGACTCGGATATTTTTCATGGGTTTCACTGTACTTGGGAACGGACTGTTTCCTAGCAACTCATTGTATCTGGCCCGTGACCTTGTTTCGGGTCGTCCCTGTATCTGGCTCGGATATTTTTCTTTGGTTTCACTGTATCTAACCTGGGACCCAGTTTCGGTTCGTCCTTATTTCAAACTTGGATATTTTTCTTGGGTTTCACTGTATTTGGGAAGGGGATGTTCCCTAGAGGGTCAATGTATCTAGCGCGAGACCCTGTTTCGAGTCGTCCCTGTATCTAACTTGGATATTTTTCTTGGGTTTCACTGTATTTGGGAAGGGACTGTTTCCTGGTGGGTCATTGTATCTGGCCCGTGACCCTGTTTCGATTCGTCCTTGTATCTCACCCGTATATTTTTCTTGGATTTCTCTGTAGTTGGGAAGGGACTGTTTCCCGGTGGGTCATTGTATCTCGCCTGTGACCCTGTTTCGGGTCGTCCCTGTATCTGGCTTGGATATTTTTCTTTGGTTTCACTGTATCTGACCTGGGACCCTGTTTCGGTTCGTCCTTGTATCTGACTCGGATATTTTTCTTTGGTTTCACTGTATCTGACCTGGGACCCTGTTTCGGTTCTTTCCTGTATCTGACTCGGATATTTTTCTTAGGTTCCACTGTATCTGGATTGGGACCATGTTTCGGGTCGTCCCTGTATCTGACTCGGATATTTTTCATGGGTTTCACTGTACTTGGGAACGGACTGTTTCCTGGCAACTCATTGTATCTGTCCCGTGACCCTGTTTCGGTTCGTCCCTCTATCTGACTTAGATATTTTTCTTGGGTTTCTCTGTAGTTGGGAAGGGACTGTGTCCCGGTGGGTCATTGTATCTGGTCTGTGACCCTGTTTCGGGTCGTCCCTGTATCTGGCTCGGATATTTTTCTTTGGTTTCACTGTATCTAACCTGGGACCCAGTTTCGGTTCGTCCTTATTTCTAACTTGGATATTTTTCTTCGGTTTCACTGTATTTGGGAAGGGGATGTTCCCTAGAAGGTCAATGTATCTAGCCCGGGACCCTGTTTCGAGTCGTCCCTGTATCTAACTTGGATATTTTTCTTGGGTTTCACTGTATTTGGGAAGGGACTGTTTCCTGGTGGGTCATTTTATCTGGCCCGTGACCCTGTTTCGATTCGTCCTTGTATCTCACCCGTATATTTTTCTTGGATTTCTCTGTAGTTGGGAAGGGACTGTTTCCCGGTGGGTCATTGTATCTTGCCTGTGACCCTGTTTCGGGTCGTCCCTGTATCTGGCTTGGATATTTTTCTTTGGTTTCACTGTATCTGACCTGGGACCCTGTTTCGGTTCGTCCTTGTATCTGACTTGGATATTTTTCTTTGGTTTCACTGTATCTGACATGGGACCCAGTTTCGGTTCGTCCTTATATCTAACTCGGATACTTTTCTTGGGTTTCACTGTATTTGGGAAGGGGATGTTTCCTAGATGGTCAATGTATCGGGCCTGGGACCCTATTTCGAGTCGTCCCTGTATCTGACTCGGATAATTTTCTTGGGTTTCACTGTATCTTGAAAGGTACTGTTTCCTAGTGGGTCATTGAATCTGGCCCGGGACCCTATTTCGGTTCGTCCCTCTATCTGACACAGATATTTTTCTTTGGTTTCACTGTATCTGACCTGGGACCCAGTTTCGTTTCATCCGTGTATCTGACTCGGATATTTTTCTTTGGTTTCACTGCATCTGACCTGGGACCCAGTTTCGGTTCGTCCTTGTTTCTGACTCGGATATTTTTCTTTGGTTTCACTGTATCTGACCTGGGACCCTGTTTCAGTTCGTCCCTATATCTAACTCGGATATTTTTTTTAGGTTTCACTGTATTTGGGAGGGGGTTGTTTCCTAGATGGTCAATGTATCTAGCCCGGCACCCTGTTTCAAGTCGTCCCTGTATCTGACTCGGATATTTTTCTCGGGTTTCACTGTATTTGGGAAGGGACTGCTTCCTGGTGGGTCATTGTGTGCTTTACCCCTAAAAAACCCCCCTGAACTTTAAGCTATGTGTGCTTTACCCCCAAAAATTTAAAAACAAAGGGAATACCTCCTGAAACTATTTAAATGTGCGATTGACCCCCAAAATCCAGACGGACGTTAATTAATGGACAGAAAAGTCACGTGCCATGCACTTGGCGTGATTAAAAGCCTGATTTCATTAGTTAATCAGATTAACTGAACACATGCAAGGCACGTGCTCACTTAAACACTAATCTAGTTTCTCTCTCCCCGATTGTGCTTCTGAATTGGGGTTTCTCTGTTGAAATCCCTAGCTTTTGAATTGGGAACTCCATTGCCAGATTGAAGAAGTGATAGAGGAAGGAATTGCAGCCCGAACCCTGGGGGTTTGGATTACTATAACACTTTCAAGCTTGTTCGAAGTGTATAATGTCATCCACCACTGGTGATCTTGGGGAGATGTCTGAAATTCATGATGAAGACATGCAACGATGCTACTGTAATATTCCATGTCGTATGCGAATTTCTTGGACTGAGAAGAACCCAGGCAGGAGATTTTTTGGGTGTAGTAGGTATGGGTCAGGTGATGCTTGTAACTACTTCTGCTGGTATGATCCTCGTGTGAGTAAGAGAAGAACAACTGGTGAATTCTTTAGTGAAGAAGAACAGGGCACTTACCGAGGAGCTGAAACTGAAAAAACGCAATGTAAAGAAGTTGCGTTTGATGTTGGTGCTAACATGGATAGTAGGTTTTGGATTACTGATGAAACGGTTGATGTAGCATAGTTGGTGTAAAATGTTATATGTGTTAAAGTTTGTTTACCCTTTTTAGTACGTGAATGAATTGATCTGTTTTATTCATGAAGTTTGTTTACAACTTAAATAACCTCAGTGGCTGGTATCTTATATAAGCAATTTAAAATCATTACAATTATCAGCAAGCAGATTGGTATGAGTTTTGGCTATGAGTATTGAGCAAGCATATTGGTATGAGTTTTGAGTAATGAAATTGGCTGTGAGCTGGTGCTTGCATCCTGAGCATAGAATGGTCCAGTTGAAACACATATTGCGCAGCAGTGCTTGGTAGACACAAACACTGTCCACCAGAAGAAAGCAGAACTGAACAAAACACCAAAAACTTGTACCTGAATTGAACTTTAAAAGGCAGTATTCAGCAATAAAACCATCATAGACCATAACTGAACAAATAAAGGAGGAAATTTTACCAGCATTCAATAGGAACTGCAATTTTCACCTCTAACATCAAATTTCAACAAAATAAGAGGCTTGGTGCACAACAAAACCAGAAAGTATGAGAGGAATTCAACAACTCAACCAGGACCAAAAAATAATACCTAGTTTCAACAACTGAACCAACCTCAGGAAAAATACCAGATTTGAACAATATAATTGTAGCATAACAAAACCAGGTACAGGAATACTAGAATTCAACTACTCAACCAGTACTAGAAAATAATACATGGTTTCAAGAACTAGCTCACAAAGGGCTTGTTTGCACAACAAAACCCAAAATTAGAAGAACATAATGCCACATTATAACAACTCAACCAGCACAAGAAAAAGGGCACAAGATTTGAACAATAAAAGCAGAATGAACAGTAAAATCAACTCTGCACAGTGAAACCAAAATGCATAGCAAAACCAGAATGCACAGTAAACCCATAATGCACAATAAAACCAGAATGCACATAATCACATAACTGAACCAGTAAAATCATAAGGAACAAAGACAGATAGGATATTGCAGAATAAAACCAGACAATATAGCCTAAATTTAACAACTTAATCAGTAGTGGAAAAAGTATCTAGATTTCAACAATAAAAGCATATTACACAAAAAAAAACCAAGAAACCAGAATTCTATCAGCACACTAAGAAACCAGAATGAAATTCTCAAACCAGATTTGAACTGAAAAACCATTACAATTATGGCTTCACTTGGATAATCATTCTTGAACAAAGGAATCAGCCTTATAATGGCAATCTGTCACAAAGCATTTATATGGATAAAAAAAAATACATAACATATTTAATTGTTATGAACTAATATAAATGCCCACAACTAGGTCACAAAGGGCTTCAAAACAATGGAAATTATTACATCTTGTGGGACCATAACAGCATGCCTAACCAAACACCTCAAAAGGCACAAAACGAAGCCATGTGAAAAAAATGCTTGTCCCTGACAGCAAGTGGACCACATGTGCTACTGTGTTTGTCCTGCCCTTCCTTTACACTTTCCTCTAGTGCCTCCCATGTGATGATCAGCTGTCAGTGATGGTTGTTCAGTGGGTGGTTGTGTCATAAAGACTCTCTCACCAAAGGCTCTTGTCTGTCTTCTTGAACCTTGTGGATCAAGTGGTGGTGTAATAGCAGCACTTGACTGACTTTGTGGTTGTGTTGCACGTGAGGGAGTGGCAGCACTTGATTCACTCTCGGCAACACAGGCTCTTGACTTTTTCCTTCTTCCAATCTAGGATCAAAAAATGTCATTCGAAGTCAGCAAAAAACACAACATTTAACAAAAATATATTTGAGCAGTAGATGACTCACAGGATTTAATGTTGCAGACTTCTTCTTATATATCCTTCTATTGGGGTTGACAGGTCCCTTGCAAGTGCGAGTGTTATGGTCAAATTGGCCACAATTTCCATATTTCATCCTTGTTCCAGCTCGACTCACCTTGGTAGCATTTGGGGGCTCATCAACAGCTCTCTTTCTGTTCTTTCGAGGTCTACCTGTAAGAGTTCTGCCTACTGGAGGCAAGACAGTCTCGTACTCATTACTTGGCCATTCATCCTCACCAGGTACAGGATTAACCATAACCCCATATGTCTTCAAGAATGTCTCTTTTGTGAAATATGAATCAACATACATTTCAGGCTGTTCTCTTTGTGCATAGATACACTTGACAGCATGTCCACATGGCACCCCTGTAATGTCCCACACCCTACATGAACAAGTTCTGGCCACTAAATGCACAACTCTTCTCTCTCCTTGCCAACTATCCACCTCAAACTTGCCATCTCCATTCATATGACAGATACAGTTAATGCCATCTGACTTGGATTTTTCAAGCTGTGCTGCAATCCGTGGATAGATCAAACCAGTGTAGCTCAACATCCCTATTTTCTTTGTAGTAAACCTCTTCATCATCATTCTTCTAATAGTTTCCATCATGGTTATGATGGGCTTGTCCCTTGCAGGCAGCACATATGAATTAAAAGTCTCAGACATATTGTTTTGCAGTGCTCCTGACTTTGCCCTTGGACTGAATGCATGCCTTGACCATGTTTTTGGATGCTTATCTGCTAAGAAGTTTGCAGCATGGTCATTTAATTGGCGAAGCTCTCCCATGTGAAACTTGAAGTCTGCAGATGTTGTTGATCTGGCAGCATTCCACATACAAGTTTTGAGGGCTTGGCCTTAATACTTAAGCTTAAAATTGGCATATAAATGCCTAACACAGAATCTGTGCTCTACCCCCATCTCAGCCAACACTTCTTTCAAGCCCTGTATGTAAACACATATACACTTATAACCTGAACTTAAACCAAGTTTAAATAGCATATGCACTAATTCAATCTAAGTAAGAAAAGTAGGTACCTTTTGTTGGTCAGACATGAAGATCCAACCATGTTCATTTGCAGGTCCAATATCACCTATCAACAGCTCCAAAAACCACTCCCATGTGTCCTTCACCTCAGCTTCACATGCTGCATATGCAATGGGAAACATGTTGTCGTTTGCATCCTTCCCCACTGCAGATAGCAACATTCCACCCATCCCTGCTTTAAGGAAGCATCCATCCAGATGTATGAGGGGTCTGCAGTATTTAAACCCCCTCTTCGCAGCATCCAAACAAACATAAAGTCTCTGAAAATGCCTATTTTCCACTTTCACCTTTATTGAAGAGCCAGGATTCTAGAGCAATATTGCTGCACAGTACCTCCATAAAAGAGCATATTGCTCCTTATGTGTGCCTTCCAACTTCTGCTTTGCAGTTTTCTTTGCTCTATACACTTGATATCTTGACACAAAGGTTGAGTAGTCTCATGCCACTTGATTTATGAAGGCCTCATTCTCCCATTTCCCCTTGTTATCTCGAATATGCTATTCGTATTTTCTGGCCAGCCAAGCAGAGTTTGCCTTTTTGTTGTTGTTTTCCCAGGCACAATCATCGTGCTCCTGATTTGTCCATGACTTAATTTGAAAAGTACTACCTTCTTGGTTCTTCGAAGCATGCATCTTCCACCCACACTTCCTTTTGCACTTAACAGTTATCCTTGCTGCCTCATTTTTCAGATATATGAAGTCAATGCCATTCTCTATGCAGTACTGTTTCAAGGCATCCCTAAAAACCCTAAAGTTGGCAAACTTCATACCAACTTGGAGCTTTATTTTTTTCTTCATATCAATATGGTGCTTAAACTCTGGATACCTATCTTTTTTGGGCTGATCACTGTCCTCCTCAGCTGGGCTACATAAGACATCACTGTCAGCATAATCACTCAAGGCCTCACCCTCATGATCTAATACAACTTTGGGTCTTGGCACTTCTCCCATCTTCTCACCACTTGGGCCTTCAGCACTAGCATTATCCTCAGCCTCAACCCTTGGGCCTTCGCCCCAGCATTTATCTCTGCCTCACCTCTTGGACCAGCTTCATTTGAAGGGCCAGCTTCATTTGAAGGCCCTGCTTCATTCAAAGGTCTCACCCACTGTCTCTGCCCCATAACTCCCTGAATCTGACTCGGATATTTTTCTTTGGTTTCACTGAATTTGACCTGGGACCCAGTTTCGGTTCGTCCTTATATAAAACTCGGATACTTTTGTTGGTTTCACTGTATTTGGGAAGGGGATGTTTCCTAGAGGGTCACTATATCTGGACTGGGACCATGTTTCGGGTCGTCCCTGTATCTGACTCGGATATTTTTCATAGGTTTCACTGTACTTGGGAAGGGACTGTTTCCTGGTGGGACAATGTATCTGGCTCGTGACCCTGTTTCGATTCGTCCTTGTATCTCACCCGTATACTTTTCTTGGGTTTCTCTATAGTTGGGAAGGGACTGTTTCCCGGTGGGTCATTGTATCTGGCCTGTGACCCTGTTTCGGGTCGTCCCTGTATCTGACTTGGATATTTTTCTTTGGTTTCACTGTATCTGACCCGGGACCCTGTTTCGGTTCGTCCCTATATCTAACTCGGATATTTTTTTTGGGTTTCACTGTATTTGGGAGGGGGTTGTTTCCTAGAAGGTCAATGTTTCTGGCCCGGGAACCTGTTTCGAGTCGTCCCTGTATCTGTCTCGGATAATTTTCTTGGGTTTCACTGTATCTGGAAAGGTACTGTTTCCTGGTGGGTCATTGAATCTGGCCCGGCACGCTGTTTCGGTTCGTCCCTCTATCTGACACAGATATTTTTCTTTGGTTTCACTGTATCTGACCTGGGACCCAGTTTCGTTTCGTCCTTGTATTTGACTCGGATATTTTTCTTTGGTTTCACTGCATCTGACCTGGGACTCTGTTTCGGTTCATCCTTGTTTCTAACTAGGATATTTTTCTTTGGTTTCACTGTATCTGACCTGGGACCCTGTTTCGGTTCGTCCCTATGTCTAACTCGGATATTTTTCTTGGGTTTCACTGTATTTGGGAATGGGTTTTTTCCTAGAGGGTCAATTTATCTAGCCCGGGACCCTGTTTCGAGTCGTCCCTGTATCTGACTCAGATATTTTTCTTGGGTTTCACTGTATTTGGGAAGGGACTGTTTCCTGGTGGGTCATTGTATCTGGCCCGTGACCCTGTTTCGGTTCGTCCCTCTATCTGACTCAGATATTTTTCTTGGGTTTCTCTGTAGTTGGGAAGGGACTGTTTCCCGGTGGGTCATTGTATCTGGCCTGTGACCCTGTTTCGGGTCCTCCCTGTATCTAGCTCGGATATTTTTCTTTGGTTTCACTGTATCTGACCTGGGACCCTGTTTCGGTTTGTCCTTGTATCTGACTTGGATATTTTTCTTTCGTTTCACTGTATCTGACTTGGGACCCAGTTTCGGTTCGTCCTTATATCTAACTTGGATACTTTTCTTGGGTTTCACTGTATTTGGGAAGGGGATGTTTCCTAGAGGGACAATGTATCTGGCCCGGGACCCTGTTTCGAGTCGTCCCTGTATCTGACTCGGATAATTTTCTTGGGTTTTACTGTATCTGGAAAGGTACTGTTTCCTGGTGGGTCATTGAATCTGGCCAGGGACCTTGTTTCGGTTCGTCCCTCTATCTGACACAGATATTTTTCTTTGGTTTCACTGTATCTGACCTGGGACCCAATTTCGTTTCATCCGTGTATCTGACTCGGATATTTTTCTTTGGTTTCACTGCATCTGACCTGGGACCCAGTTTTTTTTCGTCCTTGTTTCTGACTCGGATATTTTTCTTTGGTTTCACTGTATCTTACCTGGGACCCTGTTTTGGTTCGTCCCTATATTTAACTCGGATATTTTTTTTGGGTTTCATTGTATTTGGGAGGGGGTTGTTTCCCAGAGTGTCAATGTATCTAGCCCGGGACCCTGTTTCGAGTCGTCCCTGTATCTGACTCAGATATTTTTCTTGGGTTTCACTGTATTTGGGAAGGGACTGCTTCCTGGTTGGTCATTGTATCGGGCCCGTGACCCTGTTCTGATTCGTCCTTGTATCTCACCTGTATATTTTTCTTGGGTTTCTTTGTAGTTGGGAAGGGACTGTTTCCCGGTGGGACATTGTATCTGGCCTGTGACCCTGTTTCGGGTCGTCCCTGTATCTGGCTCGGATATTTTTCTTTGGTTTCACGGTATCTGACCAGGGACCCTGTTTCGGATCATCCTTGTATCTGACTTGGTTATTTTTCTTTGGTTTCATTGTATCTGACCTGGGTCCCTGTTTCGGTTCGTCCCTATATCTAACTCGGATATTTTTTTTGGGTTTCACTGTATTTGGGAGAGTGATGAGCTGCCGAGGCTCCTCAAATTAGTTAATGTTTAAGGTCGGTTACCTAGCTTTTTGCAGCAAGGGGTAGCCCTAAGTCGAACCTAAGGATTGTTCTATTTAGTGAATCATATGGAGAGGCATATAAACAGGGGGTTGTGTTTGTTTATGTGATTAACGAAAATTAATTATCAGTGGTAGAGTTTTAGAGAAAGCAACCAATCCAAGTCTTAACTAATTCTGATTTTGATCCATCCTTGATTTCCAAGGATCCATTTAATTGTTAACCATGTTCTTGGCCTTTAAAACATCTCAAGAAGCCTCTCAATGTTCTATGGATGTCTACTGGTTAAGCAACCAGAATTCGGTTCAACAAGGGACTAAATGAATTAAGCAAACATTCAAGTCCAGTTTAACCTAAGTCCTGAATCCAGCCAAGGTAATTAATCCGTCCAAGCTTAGAACCATTAATTAACCATACAATCCTCTTTTATCACATGCAAACAGAATATGAACACATGAATAATCCAATCCGAATTAAGCAATTCAAACAGAATATTTCAGAGGATTGAAAGAACTTGATTAACAACTAAAATGAAGAACAACAACACATAATCTCAAAATCAATAATCAGAATAGCAAAACCTGGATTGATATGATGATTTAGCCCTCCATGAACAAGAAGAGCTGAGTTCTTACAAAATATCTAAGAGAAAACTTAGAGACTAAGGAAAGAGGAAAAGCTGTCTAAAAATATCTAATGACTTGATTCTGAATTTCGGCTGCCCCCTCTTGCTGATATAGACCTCCAAATTTACATGCACACCCAAATTGCCCTTAGGGCACACTTGTTCCCATGGGCCTTAGCTTCAATTGGGCTTTGGTTTGGGCCCATTTGGACTTGTCATGAGGAAGTTAGGCCCATTTAAGTGGCAAAAGGTGTCTGGAACCGTCAGCTAACTTGCACAGCAAATAAGACCATCTTCCACATAAAATATGGTGAACCGGTCTTCATATCAATTGAAGCTCTGTCTGTTAGCTTTCCAATGGTACCAGTTTCAGGTCCATATGACATCTACAACTCAAGTTATGACCCAAATACTGCATGTAGGTCAGGATCCTGCGACAGCATGTCTTCTCTGGCTTCCAGGCTGCATATGACCTTCTGAACGTCCGAATTAGCTTTGGAGCCCTGAAAGAAAGTTGTAGACAATTCTCTCAGCTTTCCAACAAGGTATGACTCGGAATTTTTAGACATCCAGAACTCAAGATATGCATGAAACACAGAGACAGCATATAATGCCCAGTATTGCTGGAAATTGCAATTAAGCACAAATGGATCCAAAGTCATGAAATGAGGTCTAAGTCTATGCAATTCAGCCCAAAAGAGGTTTAAAAGACTAAGTATGAGGAATAACTATTGTATAAAAAGTGTGTTCATCAGAGGGGGTTGTTTCCTAGAGGGTCAATGTATCTGGCCCGGGAACCTGTTTCGGGTCGTCCCTGTATCTGACTCAGATAATTTTCTTGGGTTTCACTGTATCTTGAAAGGTACTGTTTCCTGGTGGGTCATTAAATCTGGCCCGGGACGCTGTTTCGGTTCATCCCTCTATCTGACACAGATATTTTTCTTTGGTTTCACTGTATTTGACCTGGGACCAAGTTTCATTTCGTCCTTGTATTTGACTCGGATATTTTTCTTTGGTTTCACTGCATCTGACCTGGGACCCAGTTTCGTTTCGTCCTTGTATTTGACTCGGATATTTTTCTTTGGTTTCACTGCATCTAACCTGGGACTCAGTTTCGGTTCATCCTTGTTTCTG
This sequence comes from Cercis canadensis, assembly GCA_003255065.1. Taxonomy (NCBI): domain Eukaryota; kingdom Viridiplantae; phylum Streptophyta; class Magnoliopsida; order Fabales; family Fabaceae; genus Cercis; species Cercis canadensis. The sequence continues at coordinate 40,984 of QAOA01001894.1, read as the reverse complement.
ACTCAGATATTTTTCTTTGGTTTCACTGTATTTGACCTGGGACCCTGTTTAGGTTCGTCCCTATATCTAACTTGGATATTTTTCTTGGGTTTCACTGTATTTGGGAAGGGGATGTTTCCTTGAGGGTCAATGTATCTGGCCCGGGACCCTGTTTCGAGTCGTCCCTGTATCTGACTCGAATAATTTTCTTGGGTTTCACTGTATCTGGAAAGGTACTGTTTCCTGGTGGGTCATTGAATCTGGCCCGGGATGCGGTTTCGGTTCGTCCCTCTATCTTACATAGATATTTTTCTTTGGTTTCACTGTATCTGACCTGGGACCCAGTTTCGTTTCGTCCTTGTATTTGACTCGGATATTTTTCTTTGGTTTCACTACATCTGACCTGGGACTCAGTTTCGGTTCATCCTTGTTTCTGGCTCATATATTTTTCTTTGGTTTCACTGTATCTGACCTTGGATCATGTTTCGGTTCGTCCCTATATCTAACTTGGATATTTTTCTTGGGTTTCACTGTATTTGGGAAGGGACTGCTTCCTGGTGGGTCATTGTATCTGGCCCGTGACCCTGTTTCGGTTCGTCCCTCTATCTGACTCAGATATTTTTCTTGGGTTTCTCTGTAGTTGGGAAGGGACTGTTTCCCGGTGGGTCATTGTATCTGGCCTGTGACCCTGTTTCGGGTCGTCCCTGTATCTTGCTCGAATATTTTTCTTTGGTTTCACTGTATCTGACCTGGGACCCTGTTTCGGTTCGTCCTTGTATCTGACTTGGATATTTTTCTTTGGTTTCACTGTATCTGACCTGGGACCCAGTTTCGGTTCGTCCTTATATATAACTCGGATACTTTTCTTGGGTTTCACTGTATTTGAGAAGGGGATGTTTCCTAGAGGGTCACTGTATCTGGACTGGGACCATGTGTCGGGTCGTCCCTGTCTCTGACTCGGATATTTTTCATGGGTTTCACTGTACTTGGGAAGGGACTGTTTCCTGGTGGGTCATTGTATCTGGCCCGTGACCCTGTTTCGGTTCGTCCCTCTATCTGACTCAGATATTTTTCTTGGGTTTCTCTGTAGTTGGGAAGGGACTATTTCCCGGTGGGTCATTGTATCTGGCCTGTGACCCTGTTTCGGGTCGTCCCTGTATCTGGCTCGAATATTTTTCTTTGGTTTCACTGTATCTGACCTGGGACCTTGTTTCGGTTCGTCCTTGTATCTGACTTGGATATTTTTCTTTGGTTTCACTGTATCTGACCTGGGACCCAGTTTCGGTTCGTCCTTATATATAACTCGGATACTTTTCTTGGGTTTCACTGTATTTGGGAAGGGGATGTTTCCTAGAGGGTCAATGTATCTGGCCCGGGACCTCAGATATTTTTCTTATAATTCACTGTATCTACGACTGGACAGATTCCTGGTTAGTCATTATATTTGTCCTGGGTCCCGTTTTCGGTTCATCCCTGTTTCTAACTCGGATATTTTTCTGATGGTTCATTATATCTGGGGCTGGACCACTATGACAAATTTCATTATTATTCTTCAATTTTGGCAGGTAACCCTGAGGAATTTACCTTCATGTTATAGGAAATATATAAGAAAGGAAGAAGGAAATTTGGGGTCCCAAACTTGAGTTCTTTGGGATGCACACCACAAATGAAAACATTTCTGCCAATTTAGAATTGTATTTATATGCATCTAAGAGGGGAAAGAAGGGAGCTCCGTCTTTTGGACATCAAGAGGCACGATTCAGAGCCAGAGGCGACATTGATAAGTTTAATATTAGCCTATTAAATGAGATTTTAATGAGTAATAAGATCTGCAATGACCAACACATGTATATTTCAAATCTTTAATTGCTTCATCAGAAATAAATGTCGATGTTTTTGGGAGTCCATTGTGGAATCATTTAAGTGATACAATAGAAAGTACTGTACATTCAATTAAAATTTACTTAGAAAGCTTGTTTGTGATGGTTCATATTTGCTCAAGTTTAAGGAAGGGGTTCCAATGGAGTCACTTCTTGGGTTTACAGAAGAAGCCATTGTTGATCAGCAAAAGCAACCATCATATGCACGGAAATTTTCTACACTTTTTGGCGAAAAAAAAAGTACTTTTTTCTTGTGTTTGATACTCTGTATCAGCAAAAAATATTTTCCCTACTCGAAAAGAACCATTCTATATGAGAAAAAAAAAATCAACAGAAAATAAAATTCTAGCTTTTGGGCTACCTGGAAATCCAGTTAGCTGTTTAGTTTGTTTTCATTTCTTCGTGGTCCCTGCCATACGCAACCTTGCTAGGTGGACAAACCCTCATAATCTGAGGGTAAGTATATTAGAAAAATTTTAGAGTAACATGACATCAAAGCATTAAGTCCTATAATATTAATATCACAAATATAGAAAAAGATTACAATCATTCAACATTCAAATTCCAGGCAGCAAGGCACTTATAAAGCTTGGTGAAACATTTCCAGTGTCCTGTTTCGAGTCGCCCCTGTATCTGACTCGGATAATTTTCTTGGGTTTTACTGTATCTGGAAAGGTACTGTTTCCTTGGGCATCATTGAATCTGGCCCGGGACCCTGTTTCAGTTCGTCCCTCTATCTGACACAGATATTTTTCTTTGGTTTCACTGTATCTGACCTGGGTCCCCAGTTTCGTTTCGTCCGTGTATTTGACTCGAATATTTTTCTTTGGTTTCACTGCATCTGACCTGGGACCCAGTTTCAGTTCGTCCTTGTTTCTGAATCGGATATTTTTCTTTGGTTTCACTGTATCTGACCTTGGACCCTGTTTCGGTTCGTCCTTGTATCTGACTTGGATATTTTTCTTTGGTTTCACTGTAACTGACCTGGGACCCTGTTTCGGTTCGTCCCTATATCTAACTCGGATATTTTTTTTGGGTTTCACTGTATTTGGGAGGGGGTTGTTTCCTAGAGGCTCAATGTATCGGGCTCGGGAACCTGTTTCGAGTCGTCCCTGTATCTGACTCGGATATTTTTCTAGGGTTTCACTGTATTTGGGAAGGGACTGCTTCCTGGTGGCTCATTGTATCTGGCCCGTGACCCTGTTTCGATTCGTCCTTGTATCTCACCCGTATATTTTTCTTGGGTTTCTCTGTAGTTGGGAAGGGACTGTTTCCAGGTGGGTCATTGTATCTGGCCTGTGACCCTGTTTCGGGTCGTCCTTGTATCTGGCTCGGATATTTTTCTTTGGTTTCACTGTATCTGACTAAGGACCCTGTTTCGGTTCGTCCTTGTATCTGACTTGGATATTTTTCTTTGGTTTCACTGTATCTGACCTGGGACCCCGTTTCGGTTCGTCCCTATATCTAACTCGGATATTTTATTTGGGTTTCACTGTATTTGGGAAGGGTTTTTTCCTAGAGGGTCAATGTATCTGGCCCGGGACCCTGTTTCGAGTCGTCCCTCTATCTGACTAAGATATTTTTCTTTCGTTTCACTGTATCTGACCTGGGACCCTGTTTCGGTTCATCCCTGTATCTGACTCGGATATTTTTCTTAGGTTCCATTGTATCTGGACTGGGACCATGTTTCGGGTCGTCCATGTATCTGACTCGGATATTTTTCATGGGTTTCACTGTACTTGGGAAGGGACTGTTTCCTGGTAGGTCAATGTATCTGGCCCGTGACCCTGTTTCGATTCGTCCTTGTATCTCAACCGTATATTTTTCTTGGGTTTCTCTGTAGTTGGGAAGGGACTGTTTCCCGGTGGGTGATCGTATTTGGCCTGTGACACAGTTTCGGGTAGTCCCTGTATCTGGCTCGGATATTTTTCTTTGGTTTCATTGTATCTGACCTGGTACCCTGTTTCGGTTCGTCCTTGTATCTGACTCGGATATTTTTCTTGGGTTTCACTGTATCTGACCTGGGACTCTGTTTCGGTTCGTCCCTATATCTAACTCGAATATTTTTTTTGGGTTTCACTGTATTTGGGAAGTGGTTTTTTCCTAGAGGGTCAATGTATCTGGACCGGGACCCTGTTTCGAGTCGTCCCTCTATCTGACTGAGATATTTTTCTTTGGTTTCACTGTATCTGACCTGGGACCCAGTTTCGGTTTGTCCTTATATCTAACTCGGATATTTTTCTTAAGTTTCACTGTATTTTGGAAGGGGATCTTTCCTAGAGGGTCAATGTATCTTGCCCGGGACCCTGTTTCGAGTCGTCCCTATATCTAACTTGGATATTTTTCTTGGGTTTCACTGTATTTGGGAAGGGACTGATTCCTGGTAGGTCATTGTATTTGGCCCGTGACCTTGTTTCGATTCGTCCTTGTATCTCACCCGTATAATTTTATTGGGTTTCTCTGTAGTTGGGAAGGGATATTTCCCGGTGCGTCAATGTATATGGCCTGTGACCCTGTTTCGGGTCGTCCCTGTATCTGGCTCAGATATTTTTCTTTGGTTTCACTATATCTGACCTGGGACCCAGTTTTGGTTCGTCCCTATATCTAACTCGGGTATTCTTTTTGGGTTTCATAGTATTTGGGAGGGGGTTGTTTCCTTGAGGGTCAATGTATCTAACCCGGGACCCTGTTTCGAGTCGTCACTTTATCTGACTCGGATATTTTTCTTGGGTTTCACTGTATTTGGAAAGGGACTGCTTCCTGGTGGGTCATTGTATCTGGCCCGTGACCCTCTTTCGATTCGTCCTTGTATCTCACCCGTATATTTTTCTTGGGTTTCTCTGTAGTTGGGAAGGGATTGTTTCCCGGTGGGTCATTGTGTCTGGCCTGTGACCCTGTTTCGGGTCGTCCCTGTATCTGGCTCGGAAATTTTTCTTTGGTTTCACTGTATCTGACCTAGGACCCTGTTTCGGTTCGTCCCTTTATCTAACTAGGATATTTTTATTAGGTTTCACTGTATTTGGGAGGGGGTTGTTTCCTAGAGGGTCAATATATCGGGCCCGGGAACCTGTTTCGAGTCGTCCCTGTATCTTTCTCGGATAATTTTCTTGGGTTTCACTGTATCTGGGAAGGTACTGTTTCCTAGTTGGTCATTGAATCTGGCCCGGGACCCTGTTTCGGTTCGTTCCTCTATCTGACTTAGATATTTTTCTTTGGTTTCACTGTATTTGACCTGGGACCCTGTTTAGGTTCGTCCTTGTATCTGACTCAGATATTATTCCTAGGTTCCACTGTATCTGGACTGGGACCTAGTTTCGGGTCGTCCCTGTATCTGACTCGGATATTTTTCATGGGTTTCACTGTACTTGGGAAGGGACTGTTTTCTGGTGGGTCAATGTATCTGGCCCGTGACCCTGTTTCGATTCGTCCTTGTATCTCAACCGTATATTTTTCTTGGGTTTCTCTGTAGTTGGGAAGGGACTGTTTCCCGGTGGGTCATCGTATTTGGCCTGTGACACAGTTTCGGGTCGTCCCTGTATCTGACTCGGATATTTTTCTTTGGTTTCACTGTATCTGACCTGCTACCCTGTTTCGGTTTGTCCTTGTATCTGACTCGGATATTTTTCTTGGGTTTCACTGTATCTGACCTGGGACCCTGTTTCGGTACATCCCTATATCTAACTCGAATGTTTTTTTTGGGTCTCACTGTATTTGGGAAGTGGTTTCTTCCTAGAGGTTCAATGTATCTGCGCCGGGACCCTGTTTCGAGTCGTCCCTCTATCTGACTGAGAGATTTTTCTTTGGTTTCACTGTATCTGACCTGGGACCCAGTTTCGGTTCGTCCCTCTATCTAACTCGGGTAATTTTTTTGGGTTTCACAGTATTTGGGAGGGGGTTGTTTCCTTGAGGGTTAATGTATCTAACCCGGGACCCTGTTTCGAGTCGTCCCTTTATCTGACTCGGATATTTTTCTTGGGTTTCACTGTATTTGGGAAGGGACTGATTTCTGGTAGGTCATTGTATTTGGCCCGTGACCTTGTTTTGATTCGTCCTTGTATCTCAGCCGTATATTTTTCTTCGATTTCTTTGTAGTTGGGAACGGACTGTTTCCCGGTAAGTCATTGTATCTGGCCTGTGACCCTGTTTCGGGTCGTCCCTGTATCTGGCTCGGATATTTTTCTTTGGTTTCACTGTATTTGACCAGGGACCCTGTTTAGGTTCGTCCTTGTATCTGACTTGGATATTTTTCTTTGGTTTCACTGTATCTGACCAGGGACCCTGTTTAGGTTCGTCCTTGTATCTGACTTTGATATTTTTCTTTGGTTTCACTGTATCTGACCTGGGACCCTGTTTCGGTTCGTCCCTATATCTAACTAGGATATTTTTATTGGGTTTCACTGTATTTGGGAGGGGGTTGTTTCCTAGAGGGTCAATGTATCGGGCCCGGGAACCTGTTTCGAGTCGTCCCTGTATCTTTCTCGGATAATTTTCTTGGGTTTCACTGTATCTGAGAAGGTACTGTTTCCTAGTTGGTCATTGAATCTGGCCCGGGACTCTGTTTCAGTTCGTTCCTCTATCTTAGATATTTTTCTTTGGTTTCACTGTATTTGACCTGGGACCCTGTTTCGGTTCGTCCCTGTATCTGACTTAGATATAATTCCTAGGTTCCACTGTATCTGGACTGGGACCATGTTTCGGGTCGTCCCTGTATCTGACTCGGATATTTTTCATGGGTTTCACTGTACTTGGGAAGGGACTGTTTCCTGGTGGGTAAATGTATCTGGCCCGTGACCCTGTTTCGATTCGTCCTTGTATCTCACCCGTATATTTTTCTGGGGTTTCTCTGTAGTTGGGAAAGGGACTGTTTCCCGGTGGGTCATCGTATTTGGCCTGTGACACAGTTTCGGGTCGTCCCTGTATCTGGCTCGAATATTTTTCTTTGGTTTCACTGTCTCGGACCTGGTACCCTGTTTCGGTTCGTCCTTGTATCTGACTCGTATATTTTTCTTGGGTTTCATTGTATCAGACCTGGGACCCTGTTTCGGTTCGTCCCTATATCTAACTCGAATATTTTTTTTGGGTTTCACTGTATTTGGGAAGTGGTTTTTTCCTAGAGGGTCAATGTATCTGGCCCGGGACCCTGTTTCGAGTCGTCCCTCTATCTGACTGAGATATTTTTCTTTGGTTTCACTGTATCTGACCTGGGACCCAGTTTCGGTTTGTCCTTATATCTAACTCGGATATTTTTCTTGGGTTTCACTGTATTTTGGAAGGGGATCCTTCCTAGAGGGTCAATGTATCTAGCCCGGGACCCTGTTTCGAGTCGTCCCTGTATCTAACTTGGATATTTTTCTAGGGTTTCAATGTATTTGGGAAGGGACTGCTTCCTGTTGGGTCATTGTATCTGGCCCGTGACCCTGTTTCGGTTCGTCCTTGTATCTCACCCATATATTTTTCTTGGGTTTCTCTGTAGTTGGGAAGGGACTGTTTCCAGGTGGGTCATTGTATCTGGCCTGTGACCCTGTTACGGGTCGTCCCTGTATCTGGCTCGGATATTTTTCTTTGGTTTCACTGTATCTGACTAAGGACCCTGTTTCGGTTCGTCCTTGTATCTGACTTGGATATTTTTCTTTGGTTTCACTGTATCTGACCTGGGACCCCGTTTCGGTTCGTCCCTATATCTAACTCGGATATTTTATTTGGGTTTCACTGTATTTGGGAAGGGTTTTTTCCTAGAGGGTCAATGTATCTGGCCCGGGACCCTGTTTCGAGTCGTCCCTCTATCTGACTAAGATATCTTTCTTTCGTTTCACTGTATCTGACCTGGGACCCTGTTTCGGTTCGTCCCTGTATCTGACTCGGATAATTTTCTTAGGTTCCACTGTATCTGGACTGGGACCATGTTTCGGGTCGTCTCTGTATCTGACTCGGATATTTTTCTTGGGTTTCACTGTATTTGGGAAGGGACTGATTTCTGGTAGGTCATTGTATTTGGCCCGTGACCTTGTTTTGATTCGTCCTTGTATCTCAGCCGTATATTTTTCTTCGATTTCTTTGTAGTTGGGAACGGACTGTTTCCCGGTAAGTCATTGTATCTGGCCTGTGACCCTGTTTCGGGTCGTCCCTGTATCTGGCTCGGATATTTTTCTTTGGTTTCACTGTATCTGACCAGGGACCCTGTTTAGGTTCGTCCTTGTATCTGACTTTGATATTTTTCTTTGGTTTCACTGTATCTGACCTGGGACCCTGTTTCGGTTCGTCCCTATATCTAACTAGGATATTTTTATTGGGTTTCACTGTATTTGGGAGGGGGTTGTTTCCTAGAGGGTCAATGTATCGGGCCCGGGAACCTGTTTCGAGTCGTCCCTGTATCTTTCTCGGATAATTTTCTTGGGTTTCACTGTATCTGAGAAGGTACTGTTTCCTAGTTGGTCATTGAATCTGGCGCGGGACCCTGTTTCGGTTCGTTCCTCTATCTTAGATATTTTTCTTTGGTTTCACTGTATTTGACCTGGGACCCTGTTTCGGTTCGTCCCTGTATCTGACTTAGATATTATTCCTAGGTTCCACTGTATCTGGACTGGGACCATGTTTCGGGTCGTCCCTGTATCTGACTCGGATATTTTTCATGGGTTTCACTGTACTTGGGAAGGGACTGTTTCCTGGTGGGTAAATGTATCTGGCCCGTGACCCTGTTTCGATTCGTCCTTGTATCTCACCCGTATATTTTTCTGGGGTTTCTCTGTAGTTGGGAAAGGGACTGTTTCCCGGTGGGTCATCGTATTTGGCCTGTGACACAGTTTCGGGTCGTCCCTGTATCTGGCTCGAATATTTTTCTTTGGTTTCACTGTCTCGGACCTGGTACCCTGTTTCGGTTCGTCCTTGTATCTGACTCGTATATTTTTCTTGGGTTTCATTGTATCAGACCTGGGACCCTGTTTCGGTTCGTCCCTATATCTAACTCGAATATTTTTTTTGGGTTTCACTGTATTTGGGAAGTGGTTTTTTCCTAGAGGGTCAATGTATCTGGCCCGGGACCCTGTTTCGAGTCGTCCCTCTATCTGACTGAGATATTTTTCTTTGGTTTCACTGTATCTGACCTGGGACCCAGTTTCGGTTCGTCCTTATATCTAACTCGGATATTTTTCTTGGGTTTCACTGTATTTTGGAAGGGGATCCTTCCTAGAGGGTCAATGTATCTAGCCCGGGACCCTGTTTCGAGTCGTCCCTGTATCTAACTTGGATATTTTTCTTTGGTTTCACTGTATTTGGGAAGGGATTGTTTCCTGGTGGGTCATTGTATCTGGCCCGTGACTCTGTTTCGATTCGTCCTTGTATCTCACCCGTATAATTTTCCTGGGTTTCTCTGTAGTTGGGAAGGGATATTTCCCGGGGGTCAATGTATCTGGCCTGTGACCCTGTTTCGGGTCGTCCCTGTATCTGGCTCGGATATTTTTCTTTCGTTTCACTGTATCTGACCTGGGACCCAGTTTCGGTTCGTCCCTATATCTAACTCGGGTATTTTTTTTGGGTTTCACAGTATTTGGGAGGGAGTTGTTTCCTTGAGGGTCAATGTATCTAACCCGGGACCCTGTTTCGAGTCGTTCCTGTATCTGACTGGGATATTTTTCTTGGGTTTCACTGTATTTAGGAAGGGACTGTTTCCTGGTTGGTCATTGTATCTGGCCCGTGACCCTCTTTTGATTCGTCCTTGTATCTCAGCCGTATATTTTTCTTGGATTTCTCTGTAGTTGGGAAGGGATTGTTTCCCGGTAAGTCATTGTATCTGGCCTTTGACCCTGTTTCGGGTCGTCCCTGTATCTGGCTCGGATATTTTTCTTTGGTTTCACTGTATCTGACCAGGGACCCTGTTTCGGTTCGTCCTTGTATCTGACTTAGATATTTTTCTTTTGTTTCACTGTATCTGATCTGGGACCCTGTTTCGGTTCGTCCCTATATCTAACTCGGATATTTTTTTTGGGTTTCACTGTATTTGGGAGGGGGTTGTTTCCTAGAGGGTCAATGTATCGGGCCCAGGAACCTGTTTCGAGCCGTCCCTGTATCTTACTCGGATAATTTTCTTAGGTTTCACTGTATCTGGGAAGGTAATGTTTCCTAGTTGGTCATTTAATCTGGCTCGGGAACCTGTTTCGGTTCGTTCCTCTATCTGACTTAGATATTTTTCTTTGGTTTCACTGTATTTGACCTATGACCCACTTTCGGTTCGTCCCTGTATCTGACTCAGATATTTTTCCTAGGTTCCACTGTATCTGGACTGGGACCAAGTTTCGGGTCGTCCCTGTATCTGACTCGGATATTTTTCATGGGTTTCACTGTACTTAGGAAGGGACTGTTTCCTGGTGGGTCAATGTATCTGGCCCGTGACCCTGTTTCGGGTCGTCCTTGTATCTCACCCGTATATTTTTCTTGGGTTTCACTATAGTTGGGAAAGGACCGTTTCCCGTTGGGTCATTGTATCTGGCCTGTGACCCTGTTTAGGGTCGTTCCTTTATCTGGCTTGGATATTTTTCTTTGGTTTCACAGTATTTGACCTGTGACTCTTTTTCGGTTCGTCCTTGTATCTGACTCGAATATTTTTCTTTCGTTTCACTGTATCTGACCTGGGACCCAGTTTCGGTTCGTCCTTATATCTAACTCGGATACTTTTCTTGGGTTTAACTGTATTTGGGAAGGGGATGTTTCCTAGAGGATCAATATATCTGGCCCGGGACCCTGTTTCGAATTGTCCCTGTATCTGACTCGGATAATTCTCTTGGGTTTTACTGTATCTGGAAAGGTACTGTTTCCTGGTGGGTCATTGAATCTTGCCTGGGACCCTGTTTGGGTTTGTCCCTCTATCTGACACAGATATTTTTCTTTGGTTTCACTCTATCTGACCTGGGATCCAGTTTCGTTTCGTTCATGTATCTGACTCGGATATTTTTCTTTGGTTTCATTGCATCAGACCTGGGACCCAGTTTCGGTTCGTCCTTGTTTCTGACTCGGATATTTTTCTTTGGTTTCACAGTATCTGACCTGGGACCCTGTTTCGGTTCGTCCCGATATCTAACACGGATATTTTTTTGGGCTTCACTGTATTTGGGAGGGGGTTGTCTCCTAGAGGGTCAATGTATCTAGCCCGGGACCCTGTTTCGAGTCGTCCCTGTATCTAAGTCGGATATTTTTCTTGGGTTTCACTGTATTTGGGAAGGCACTGTTTCCTGGTGGGTCATTGTATCTGACCCGTGACACTATTTCGGTTCCTCCCTCTATCTGACTTAGATATTTTTGTTGGGTTTCTCTGTAGTTGGGAAGTGACTGTTTCCCGGTGGGTCATTATATCTAGCCTGTGACCCTATTTCGGGTCGTCCCTGTATCTGGCTCGAATATTTTTCTTTGGTTTCACTGTATCTGACCTGGGACCCTGTTTCGGTTCGTCCTTGTATCTGACTCGGTTATTTTTCTTTGGTTTCTCTGTATCTGACTTGGGACCCAGTTTCGGTTCGTCCTTATATATAACTCGGATACTTTTCTTGGGTTTCACTGTATTTGGGAAGGGGATGTTTCCTAGAGGGTCAATGTATCTGGCACGGAACCCTTTTTCGAGTCTTCCCTATATCTGACTCGGATAATTTTCTTGTATTTTACTGTATTTGGAATGGTACTGTTTCCTGGTGGGTCATTGAATCTGGCCCGGGACGCTGTTTCGGTTCTTCCCTCTATCTGACACAGATATTTTCCTTTGGTTTCACTGTATCTGAACTGGGACCCATTTTCGTTTCGTCCTTGTATTTGACTCGGATATTTTTCTTTGGTTTCACTGCATCTGACCTGGGACTCAGTTTCGGTTCATCCTTGTTTCTGACTCGGATATTTTTCTTTGGTTTCACTGTATCTGACCTGAGACCCTATTTCGGTTCGTCCCTATATCTAACTTGGATATTTTTCTTGGGTTTCACTGTATTTGGGAATGAGTTTTTTCCTAGAGGGTCAATGTATATAGCCCGGGACCCTGTTTCGAGTCGTTCCAGTATCTGACTCAGATATTTTTCTTGGGTTTCACTGTATTTGGGAAGGCACTGTTTCCTGGTGGGTCATTGTATCTGGCTTGTGACCCTGTTTCGGGCCGTCCCTGTATCTGGCTCGAATATTTTTCTTTGGTTTCACTGTATCTGACCTGGGACCCTGTTTCGGTTCGTCCTTGTATCTGACTCGGATATTTTTCTTTGGTTTCACTGTATCTGACCTGAGACCCTATTTCGGTTCGCCCTATATCTAACTTGGATATTTTTCTTGGGTTTCACTGTATTTGGGAATGAGTTTTTTCCTAGAGGGTCAATGTATATAGCCCGGGACCCTGTTTCGAGTCGTTCCAGTATCTGACTCAGATATTTTTCTTGGGTTTCACTGTATTTGGGAAGGCACTGTTTCCTGGTGGGTCATTGTATCTGGCCTGTGACCCTGTTTCGGGCCGTCCCTGTATCAGGCTCGAATATTTTTCTCTGGTTTCACTGTATCTGACCTGGGACCCAGTTTCGGTTCGTCCTTATATATAACTCGGATACTTTTCTTGGGATTCACTGTATTTGGGAAAGGGATGTTTCCTAGAGGGTCAATGTATCTGGCCCGGGACCCTGTTTCGAGTTGTCCCTGTATCTGACTTGGATAATTTTCTTGGGTTTTACTGTATCTGGAAAGGTAATGTTTCCTGGTGCGTCATTGAATATGGCCCGGGAGCCTGTTTCGGTTCGTCCCTCTATCTTACACAGATATTTTTCTTTGGTTTCACTGTATCTGACCTGGGACCCAGTTTCGTTTCGTCCGTGTATCTGACTCGGATATTTTTCTTTGGTTTCACTGCATCTGACCTGGGACCCAGTTTCAGTTCGTCCTTGTTTCTGACTCGGATATTTTTCTTTGGTTTCACTGTATCTGACCTTGGACCCTGTTTCGGTTCGTCCCTATATCTATCTCGGATATTTTTTTTGGGTTTCACTGTATTTGGGAGGGGGTTGTTTCCTAGAGGGTCATTGTATCTAGCCAGGAACCCTGTTTCGAGTCGTCCCTGTATCTGACTCGGATATTTTTCTTGGGTTTCACTGTATTTGGGAAGGGACTGCTTCCTGGTGGGTCATTGTATCTGGCCTGTGACCCTGTTTCGATTCGTCCTTGTATCTCACCAGTATATTTTTCTTGGGTTTCTCTGTAGTTGGGAAGGGACTGTTTCCCGGTGGGTCATGGTATCTGGCCTGTGACCCTTTTTCGGGTCGTCCCTGTATCTGGCTCGGATATTTTTCTTTGGTTTCACTGTATATGACCAAAGACTCTGTTTTCATTCGTCCTTGTATCTGACTTGGATATTTTTCTTTGGTTTCACTGTATCTGACCTGGGACCCTGTGTCGGTTCGTCCCTATATCTAACTCGGATATTTTTTTTGGGTTTTACTGTATTTGGGAGGGGGTTGTTTCCTAGAGGGTCAATGTATCTAGCCCTGGGACCCTGTTTCGGACTGAGATGTTTTTCTTTGGTTTCACTGTATCTGACCTGGGACCCTGTTTCGGTTCGTCCCTGTATCTGACTCGGATATTTTTCTTAGGTTCCACTGTATCTGGACTGGGACCATGTTTAGTGTCGTCCCTGTATTTGACTCGGATATTTTTCATGGGTTTCACTGTACTTAGCAAGGGACTGTTTCCTGGTGGGTCATTGTATCTGGCCCGTGACCCTGTTTCGGTTTGTCCCTCTATCTGACTAAGATATTTTTCTTGGGTTTCTCTGTAGTTGGGAAGGGACTGTTTCCCAGTGGGTCATTGTATCTGGCCTGTGACCCTGTTTCGGGTCGTCCCTGTATCTGGATCGGATATTTTTCTTTGGTTTCACTGTATCTGACCTGGGACCCTGTTTCGGTTCGTCATTGTATCCGACTCGGATATTTTTCTTTGGTTTCACTGTATCTGACCTGAGACCCTATTTCGGTTCGACCTTATATCTAACTCGGATATTTTTTTTGGGTTTTACTGTATTTGGGAGGGGGTTGTTTCCTAGAGGGTCAATGTATCTAGCCCGGGACCCTATTTCGAGTCGTCCCTGTATCTGACTCGGATATTTTTCTTGGGTTTCACTGTATTTGGGAAGGGATTGCTTCCTGGTGGGTCATTGTATCTGGCCCGTGACCCTGTTCCAATTCGTCCTTGTATCTCACCCGTATATTTTTCTTGGGTTTCTCTGTAGTTGGGAAGGGACTGTTTCCCGGTGGGTCATTGTATATGGCCTGTGACCCTGTTTCTGGTCGTCCCTGTATTTGGCTCAGAAATTTTTCTTTGGTTTCACTGTATCTGACCAGGGATCCTGTTTCAGTTCGTCCCTATATCTAACTCGGATATTTTTTTCGGGTTTCACTGTATTTGGGAAGGGGTTTTTTCCTAGAGGGTCAATGTATCTGGCCCGGGACCCTGTTTCGAGTCGTCCCTATATCTGACTCAAATATTTTTTCTAGTTTCACTGTATTTGACCTGGGACCCTGTTTCGATTCATCCCTGTATTTGACTCAAATACTTTTTCTAGGTTCCACTGTATCTGGACTGGGACCATCTTTCGGATCGTCCCTGTATCTGACTCGGATATTTTTCATAGGTTTCACTGTACTTGGGAAGGGACTGTTTCCTGGTGGGTCATTGTATCTGGCCCGTGACCCTGTTTCGATTCGTCCTTGTATCTCACCCGTATATTTTTCTTGGGTTTCTCTGTAGTTGGGAAAGGACTGTTTCCCGGTGGGTAATCGTATCTGGCCTGTGACACAATTTTGGGTCTTCCCTGTTTCTGGCTCGGATATTTTTCTTTGGTTTCATTGTATCTAACCTGGGACCTTGTTTCGGTTCGTCCTTGAATCTGACTCGGATATTTTTCTTTGGTTTCACTGTATCTGACCTGCAACCCAGTTTCGGTTCGTCCTTATATCTAACTCGGATATTTTTCTTGGGTTTTACTATATTTTGGAAGGGGATCTTTCCTAGAGGGTCAATGTATCTAGCCCGGGACCCTGTTTCGAGTCATCCCTGTATCTAACTTGAATATTTTTCTTGGGTTTCACTGTATTTGGGAAGGGACTGTTTCCTAGTGGGTCATTGTATCTGGCCCGTGGCCCTGTTTCGATTCGTCCTTGTATCTCACCCGTATAATTTTCTTGGGTTTCTCTGTAGTTGGGAAGGGTCTGTTTCCCGGTGGGTCATTGTATCTGGCCTTTGACCCTGTTTCGGCTCGACCCTGTATCTGGCTCGGATATTTTTCATTGGTTTCACTGTATCTGACTTGGGACTCTGTATCGGTTCGTCCTTGTATCTGACTCGGATATTTTTCTTTGGTTTCACTGTATCTGACCAGGGACCCTGTTTCGGTTTGTCCTTGTATCTGACTTGGATATTTTTCTTTAGTTTCACTGTATCTGACCTGGGACCCTGTATCGGTTTGTCCCTATATCTTACTCGGATTTTTTTTTGGGTTTCACTGTATTTGGGAGGGGGTTGTTTCCTAGAGGGCCAATGTATCTGGCTCGGGAACCTGTTTCGAGTCGTCCCTGTATCTGACTCAGATAATTTTCTTGGGTTTCACTTTATCTGGAAAGGTACTGTTTCTTGGTGGGTCATTGAATCTGGCTCGGGACGCTATTTCGGTTCGTCCCTCTATCTGACACAGATATTTTTCTTTGGTTTCACTGTATCTGGCCCGTGACCCTGTTTCGGTTCGTCCCTCTATCTGACTCTGATATTTTTCTTGGGTTTCTCTGTGGTTGGGAAGGGACTGTTTCCCGGTGGGTCATTATATCTGGCCCGTCACCCTGTTTCGGGTCGTCCCTGTATCTGGCTCGGATATTTTTCTTTGGTTTCACTGTATCTGACCTGGGACCCAGTTTCGGTTCGTCCTTATATATAATTCGGATACTTTTCTTGGTTTTAACTGTATTTGGGAAGGGGATGTTTCCTATAGGGACAATGTATCTGGCCCGGGACCCTGTTTCGAGTCGTCCCTGTATCTGACTCGAATATTTTTCTTGGTTTTCACTGTATTTGGGAAGGGACTGCTTCCTGGTGGGTCATTGTATCTAGCCCGTGACTCTTTTTCGATTCGTCCTTGTATATCATCCGTATATTTTTCTTGGGTTTCTCTATATCTGGAAAGGTACTGTTTCCTGGTTGGTCATTAAATCTGGCCCGGGACGCTGTTTCAGTTCGTCCCTCTATCTGACACAGATATTTTTCTTTGGTTTCACTGTATCTGACCTGGGACCTTGTTTCGGTTTGTCCTTGTATCTAACTCGGATATTTTTCTTTGGTTTCACTATATCTGAGCTGGGACCCAGTTTCGGTTCGTCCTTATATATAACTCGGATACTTTTCTTGGGTTTCACTGTATTTGGGAAGGGGATGTTTCCTTGAGGGACAATGTATCTGCCCCGGGACCCTGTTTCGAGTCGTCCATGTATCTGACTTGGATAATTTTCTTGGGTTTCATTGTATCTGGAAAGGTACTGTTTCCTGCTGGGTCATTGAATCTGGCCCGGGACGCTGTTTCGGTTCGTCCCTCTATCTGACACAGATATTTTTCTTTGGTTTCACTGTATCTGACCTGGGACCCAGTTTTGTTTCGTCCTTGTATTTTACTCGGATATTTTTCTTTGGTTTCACTGCATCTGACGTGGGACTCAGTTTCGGTTCATCCTTGTTTCTGACTCGGATATTTTTCTTTGGTTTCACTGTATCTGACCTGGGACCCTGTTTCTGTTCGTCCCTATATCTAACTTGGATATTTTTCTTGGGTTTCACTGTATTTGGGAATGGGTTTTTTCCTAGAGGGTCAATGTATCTAGCCCGGGACCCTGTTTCGAGTCGTTCTAGTATCTGACTCAGATATTTTTCTTGGGTTTCACTGTATTTGGGAAGGGACTGTTTCCTGGTGGGTCATTGTATCTGGCCCGTGACTCTGTTTCAATTCGTCCTTGTATCTCAGCCGTATATTTTTCTTGGGTTTCTCTGTAGTTGGGAAGGGACTGTTTCCCGGTGGGTCATTGTATCTGGCCTGTGACGCTGTTTCGGGTTGTCCCTGTATCTGGCTCGGATATTTTTCTTTGGTTTCACTGTATCTGACCAGGGACCCTGTTTCGGTTCGTCCTTGTATCTGACTTGGATATTTTTCTTTGGTTTCACTGTATCTCACCTGGGACCCTATTTCGGTTCCTCCCTATATCTAACTCGGATTTTTTTTTGGGTTTCACTGTATTTGGGAGGGGGTTGTTTCCTAGAGGGTCAGTGTATCTGGCCCGGAAAACTGTTTCGAGTCGTCCCTGTATCAAACTCAGATTATTTTCTTGGGTTTCACTATATCTGGAAAGGTACTGTTTCCTGGTGGGTCATTGACTCTGGCCCGGGACGCTGTTTCGGTTCGTCCCTCTATCTGACAAAGATATTTTTCTTTGGTTTCACTGTATCTGAGCTGGGACCCTGTTTCTGTTCGTCCCTATATCTAACTTGGATATTTTTCTTGGGTTTCACTGTATTTGGGAATGGGTTTTTTCCTAGAGGATCAATGTATCTAGCCCGGGACCCTGTTTCGAGTCGTTCTAGTATCTGACTAAGATATTTTTCTTGGGTTTCACTGTATTTGGGAAGGGACTGTTTCCTAGTGGGTCATTGTATCTGGCTCGTGACCTTGTTTCTGTTCGTCCCTCTATCTGACTCAGATATTTTTCTTGGGTTTCTCTGCAGTTGGGAAGGGACTTTTTCCCGGTGGGTCATTGTATCTGGCCTGTGACCCTGTTTCGGGTCTTCCCTGTATCTGGCTCGGATATTTTTCTTTGGTTTCACTATATCTGACCTGGGACCCTTTTTCGGTTCGTCCTTGTATCTGACTCGAATTTTTTCTTTGGTTTCACTGTATCTGACCTGGGACCCAGTTTCGGTTCGTCCTTATATATAACTCGGATACTTTTCTTGGGTTTCACTGTATTTGGGAAGGGGATGTTTCCTTGAGGGACAATGTATCTGGCCCGGGACCCTGTTTCGGTCGTCCATGTATCTGACTTGGATAATTTTCTTGGGTTTCATTGTATCTGGAAAGGTACTGTTTCCTGCTGGGTCATTGAATTTGGCCCGGGACGCTGTTTCGGTTTACGCTGTTTCGGTTCGTCCCTCTATCTGACACAGATATTTTTCTTTAGTTTCACTGTATCTGACCTGGGACCCAGTTTTGTTTCATCCTTGTATTTGACTCGGATATTTTTCTTTGGTTTCACTGCATCTAACCTCGGACTCAGTTTCGGTTCATCCTTGTTTCTGACTCGGATATTTTTCTTTGGTTTCACTGTATCTGACCTGGGACCCTGTTTCGGTTCGTCCCTATATCTAACTTGGATATTTTTCTTGGGTTTCACTGTATTTGGGAATGGGTTTTTTCCTAGAGGGTCAATGTATATAGCCCGGGACCCTGTTTCGAGTCGTTCTAGTATCTGACTCAGATATGTTTCGAGTCGTCCCTGTATCTGACTCGGACAATTTTCTTGGGTTTTACTGTATCTGGAAAGGTACTGTTTCCTGGTGCGTAATTGAATCTGGCCCGGGACGCTGTTTCGGTTCGTCCCTCTATCTGACACAGATATTTTTCTTTGATTACTGTATCTGACCTGGGACCCAGTTTCGTTTCGTCCGTGTATCTGACTCGGATATTTTTCTTTGGTTTCACTGCATCTGACCTGGGACACAGTTTCAGTTCGTCCTTATTTCTGACTCGGATACTTTTCTTTGGTTTCACTGTATCTGAGCTTGGTCCCAGTTTCGGTTCGTCCCTATATCTAACTCGGATATTTTTTTGGGTTTCACTGTATTTGGAGGGGGTTGTTTCCTAGAGGGTCAATGTATCTGGCCCGGGAACCTGTTTCGAGTCGTCCCTGTATCTGACTCAGATAATTTTCTTGGGTTTCACTGTATCTGGAAAGGTATTGTTTCCTGCTGGATCATTGAATCTGGCCCGGGACTCTGTTTCGGTTCGTCCCTCTATCTGACACAGATATTTTTCTTTGGTTTCACTGTATCTGACCTGGGACCCAGTTTTGTTTCATCCTTGTATTTGAGTCGGATATTTTTCTTTGGTTCTCTGCATCTGACCTGGGACTCAGTTTCGGTTCATCCTAGTTTTTGACTCACATATTTTTCTTTGGTTTCACTGTATCTGACCTGGGACCCTGTTTCGGTTCGTCCCTATATATAACTTGGATATTTTTCTTGGGTTTCACTGTATTTGGGAATGGGTTTTTTCCTAGAGGGGCAATGTATCTAGCCCGGGACCCTGTTTCGAGACGTTCTAGTATCTGACTCAGATATTCTTCTTGGGTTTCACTGTATTTGGGAAGGGACTATTTCCTGGTGGGTCATTGTATCTGACCCGTGACCCTGTTTCTGTTCGTCCCTTTATCTGACTCAGATATTTTTCTTCGGTTTCTCTGTAGTTGGGAAGGGACTGTTTCCCGGTGGGTCATTGTATCTGGCCTGTGACCCTGTTTCGAGTCGTCCCTGTATCTGGCTCGGATATTTTTCCTTGGTTTCACTGTATCTTACTTGGGACCCTGTTTCGGTTCGTCCTTGTATCTGACTCGGATATTTTTCTTTGGTTTCACTGTATCTGACCTGGGACCCAGTTTTGTTTAATCGTTGTATTTGACTCGTATATTTTTCTTTAGTTTCACTGCATCTGACTTGGGACTCAGTTTCGATTCATCCTTGTTTCTAACTCGGATATTTTTCTTTGGTTTCACTGTATCTGACCTCGGACCCAGTTTCGGTTCGTCCTTATATATAACTCGGATTCTTTTCTTGGGTTTCACTGTATTTGGGAAGGGGATGTTTCCTAGAGGGTCAATGTATCTGGCCCGGGACCCTATTTCGAGTCGTCCCTGTATCTGACTCAGATAATTTTCTTGGGTTTTACTGTATCTGGAAAGGTACTGTTTCCTGTTGCTTCATTGAATCTGGACCGGGACGCTGTTTTGGTTCGTCCCTCTTTCTGACACAGATATTTTTCTTTGGTTTCACTTTATCTGACCTGGGACCCAGTTTCGTTTCGTCCGTGTATCTGACTCGGATATTTTTCTTTGGTTTCACTGCATCTGACCTGGGACTCAGTTTCGGTTCATCCTTGTTTCTGACTCGGATATTTTTCTTTGGTTTCACTGTATCTGACCTGGGATCCTGTTTCGGTTCGTCCTCATATCTAACTTGGATATTTTTCTTGGGTTTCACTGTATTTGGGAATGGGTTTTTTCCTAGAGGGTAAATGTATCTAGCCCGGGACCCTGTTTCGAGTCGTTCTAGTATCTGACTCAGATATTTTTCTTGGGTTTCACTGTATTTGGGAAGGGGATGTTTCCTAGAGGGAGAATGTATCTGGCCCGGGAACCTGTTTCGAGTCGTCCCTGTATCTGACTCGGATAATTTTCTTGGGTTTTACTGTATTTGGAAAGGTACTGTTTCATTGTGCGTCATTGAATCTGGCCCGGGACCCTGTTTCGGTTCATCCCTCTATCTGAAACAGATATTTTTCTTTGGTTTCACTATATCAGAGCTGGGACCTAGTTTCGTTTTGTCCGCGTATCTGACTCGGATATTTTTCTTTGGATTCACTGCATCTGACCTGGGACCCAGTTTCAGTTCGTCCTTGTTTCTGACTCGGATATTTTTCTTTGGTTTCTCTATATCTGACCTTGGACCTTGTTTCGGTTCGTCCCTATATCTAACTCGGATTTTTTTTTCGGTTTCACTGTATTTGGGAGGGGGTTATTTCCTAGAGGGTCAATGTTTCTAGCCCAGGACCCTGTTTCGAGTCGTTCCTATATCTGACTCAGATATTTTTCTTGGGTTTCACTGTACATGGGAAGGGACTGTTTGCTGGTGGGTCATTGTATCTGGCCCGTGACCTTGTTTCGGTTCGTCCCTCTATCTGACACAGATATTTTTCTTTGGTTTCACTATATCTGACCTGGGACCCAGTTTTGTTTCATCCTAGTATTTGGCTCGGATATTTTTCTTTGGTTTCACTGTATCTGACCTGGGACCCTGTTTCGGTTCGTCCTTGTATCTGACTCGGATTTTTTCTTTGGTTTCACTGTATCTGACCTGGACCCTGTTTCGGTTCGTCCTTATATATAACTCGGATACTTTTCTTGGGTTTCACTGTATTTGGGAAGGGGATGTTTCCTAGAGGGAGAATGTATCTGGCCCGGGAACCTGTTTCGAGTCGTCCCTGTATCTGACTCGGATAATTTTCTTGGGTTTTACTGTATTTGGAAAGGTACTGTTTCATTGTGCGTCATTGAATCTGGCCCGGGACCCTGTTTCGGTTCATCCCTCTATCTGAAACAGATATTTTTCTTTGGTTTCACTATATCAGAGCTGGGACCTAGTTTCGTTTTGTCCGCGTATCTGACTCGGATATTTTTCTTTGGATTCACTGCATCTGACCTGGGACCCAGTTTCAGTTCGTCCTTGTTTCTGACTCGGATATTTTTCTTTGGTTTCTCTATATCTGACCTTGGACCTTGTTTCGGTTCGTCCCTATATCTAACTCGGATTTTTTTTTCGGTTTCACTGTATTTGGGAGGGGGTTATTTCCTAGAGGGTCAATGTTTCTAGCCCAGGACCCTGTTTCGAGTCGTTCCTATATCTGACTCAGATATTTTTCTTGGGTTTCACTGTACATGGGAAGGGACTGTTTGCTGGTGGGTCATTGTATCTGGCCCGTGACCTTGTTTCGGTTCGTCCCTCTATCTGACACAGATATTTTTCTTTGGTTTCACTATATCTGACCTGGGACCCAGTTTTGTTTCATCCTAGTATTTGGCTCGGATATTTTTCTTTGGTTTCACTGTATCTGACCTGGGACCCAGTTTCTTTCATCCGTGTATCTGACTCGGATATTTTTCTTTGGTTTCACTTCATCTGACCTGGGACCCAGTTTCAGTTCGTCCTTGTTTTCGACTCGGATATTTTTCATTGGTTTCACTGTATCGGAGCTTGGACCCTGTTTTGGTTCGTCCTTTTATCTAACTCGGATTTTTTATGGTTTCACTGTATTTGGGAGGGGGTTTTTTCCTAGAGGGTCAATGTATCTAGCCCGGGACCCTGTTTCGAGTCGTTCCTATATCTGTCTCAGATATTTTTCTTGGGTTTCACTGTATTTGGGAAGGGACTGTTTCCTGGTGGGTCATTGTATCTGGCCCGTGACCCTGTTTCGGTTCGTCCCTCTATCTGACTCAGATATTTTTCTTGGGTTTCTCTATAGTTTGGAAGGGAATGTTTCCCGTTGGGTCGTTGTATCTGGCCTGTGACCCTGTTTCGAGTCGTCCCTGTATCTGGCTCGGATATTTTTCTTTGGATTCACTGTATCTGACTTGGGACCCTGTTTCGGTTCGTCCTTGTATCTGACTCGGATATTTTTCTTTGGTTTCATTGTATGTGACCTGGGACCCAGTTTCGGTTCGTCCTTATATATAACTCAGATACTTTTCTTGGGTTTCACTGTATTTGGTAAGGGGATGTTTCCTAGGAGGACAATGTATCTGGCCCGGGACCCTGTTTCGAGCCGTCCCTGTATCTGACTCGGATAATTTTCTTGGGCTTTACTGTATCTGGAAAGGTACTGTTTCCTGGTGCGTCATTGAATCTGGCCCGGGACCCTGTTTCGGTTCGTCCCTCTATCTGACACAGATATTTTTCTTTGGTTTCACTGTATCTGACCTGGGACCCAGTTTCTTTAGTCCGTGTATCTGACTCGGATATTTTTCTTTGGTTCCACTGTATCTGACCTAGGACCCAGTTTCTTTCGTCCGTGTATCTGACTCGGATATTTTTCTTTGGTTTCACTGTATCTGACCATGGACGCTGTTTCGGTTCGTCCCTATATCTAACGCGGATTTTTTTTTAGGTTTCACTATATTTGGGAGGGGGTTGTTTCCTAGAGGGTCAATGTATCTAGCCCGGGACCCTGTTTCGAGTCGTTCCTATATCTGACTCAGATATTTTTCTTGGGTTTCACTGTGTTTCAGAAGGGACTGTTTCCTGGTGGGTCATTGTATCTGGCCCGTGACCCTGTTTCGGTTCGTCCCTCTATCTGACTCAGATATTTTTCTTGGGTTTCTCTGTAGTTGGGAAGGGACTGTTTCTTGTTGGGTCATTGTATCTGGCCTATGACCCTGTTTTGAGTCGTCCGTGTATCTGGCTCGGATATTTTTCTTTGATTTCACTGTATCTGACCTGGGACCCTGTTTCGGTTCGTCCTTGTATCTGACTCGGATTTTTTCTTTGGTTTCACTGTATCTGACCTGGGACCCAGTTTCGGTTCGTCCTTATAAATAACTCGGATTCTTTTGTTGGGTTTCACTGTATTTGGGAAGGGGATGTTTCCTAGAGGGTCAATGTATCTGGCCCGGGACCTTGTTTTGAGTCGTCCCTGTATCTGACTCGGATAATTTTAGTGGGTTTTACTGTATCTGGAAAGGTACTGTTTCCTGGTGCGTCATTGAATCTGGCCCGGGACGCTGTTTCGGTTCGTCCCTCTATCTGACACAGATATTTTTCTTTGGTTTCACTGTATCTGACCTGGGACCCAGTTTTGTTTCGTCCGTGTATCTGACTCGGATATTTTTCTTTGGTTTCACTGCATCTGACCTTGGACCCAGTTTCAGTTCGTCCTTGTTTCTGACTTGGATACTTTTCTATGGTTTTACTGTATCTAAGCTTGGACCCTGTTTCGGTTCGTCCCTATATCTAACTTGGATATTTTTTTGGGTTTCACTATATTTGGGAAGGGGTTGTTTCCTAGAGGGTCAATGTATCTAGCCCGGGACCCTGTTTCGAGTCGTTCCTATATCTGAGTCAGATATTTTTCTTGGGTTTCACTGTATTTGGGAAGGGACTGTTTCCTGGTGGGTCATTGTATCTGGCCCGTGACCCTGTTTCGGTTCGTCCCTCTATCTGACTCAGATATTTTTCTAGGGTTTCTCTATAGTTGGGAAGGGACTGTTTCCCGGTCGGTTGTTATATCTGGCCTGTGACCCTGTTTCGAGTCGTCCCTGTATCTGGCTCGGATATTTTTCTTTGGTTTCACTGTATCTGACCTGGGACCCTGTTTCGGTTCGTCCTTGTATCTGACTCGGATATTTTTCTTTGGTTTCACTGCATCTGACCTGGGACCCAGTTTCAGTTCGTCCTTGTTTCTGACTCGGATATTTTTCTTTGGTTTCTCTGTATCTGACCTGGGACCTTGTTTCGGTTCGTCCTTGTATCTGACTCAGATATTTTTCTTTGGTTTCACTGTATCTAACCTGGGACCGAGTTTCGTTTCGTCCTTGTATTTGACTAGGATATTTTTCTTTGGTTTCACTGCATCTGACCTGGGACTCAGTTTCGGTTCATCCTTGTTTCTGACTCGGATATTTTTCTTTGGTTTCACTGTATCTGACCTGGGACCCTGTTTCGGTTCGTCCCTATATCTAACTTGGATATTTTTCTTGGGTTTCACTGTATTTGGGAATGAGTTTTTTCCTAGAGGGTCAATGTATCAAACCCGGAACCTTGTTTCGAGTCGTTCTAGTATCTGACTCAAATATTTCCTAAAGGGTCAATGTATCTTGCCCGGGACCCTGTTTCAAGTCGTCTAGTATCTGACTCAGATATTTTTCTTGGGTTTCACTGTATTTGGGAAGGGACCATTTCTTGGTGGGTCATTGTATATGGCCCGTGACCCTGTTTCGGTTTGTCCCTCTATCTGACTCAGATATTTTTCTTGGGTTTCTCTATAGTTGGGAAGGGACTGTTTCCCGGAGGGTCATTGTATCTGGCCTGTCACCCTGTTTCAGGTCGTCCCTGTATCTGACTCGGATATTTTTCTTTGGTTTCACTGCATCTGACCTGGAACCTTGTTTCGGTTCGTCCCTATATCTAACTTGGATATTTTTCTTGGGATTCACTGTATTTGGGAATGAGTTTTTTCCTAAAGGGTCAATGTATCTTGCCCGGGACCCTGTTTCAAGTCGTTCTAGTATCTAACTCAGATATTTTTCTTGGGTTTCAATGTATTTAGGAAGGGACTATTTCCTGGTGGGTCATTGTATCTGGCCCGTGACCCTGTTTCGGTTCGTCCCTCTATCTGACTCAGATATTTTTCTTGGGTTTTTCTATAGTTGGGAAGGGACTGTTTCCAAGTGGGTCATTGTATCTGGCCTGTGACCCTGTTTAGAGTCGTCCCTGTGTCTGGCTCGGATATTTTTCTTTGGTTTCACTGTATCTGACCTGGGACCCTGTTTCGGTTCGTCCTTGTATCTGACTCGGATATTTTTCTTTGGTTTCACTGTATCTGACCTGGGACCCAGTTTCGGTTCGTCCTTATATATAACTCGCATTCTTTTCTTGGGGTTCACTGTATTTGGGAAGGGGATGTTTCCTAGAGGGTCAATGTATTTGGCCCGAGACCCTGTTTCGAGTCGTCCCTGTATCTGACTCGGATAATTTTCTTGGGTTTTACGGTATCTGGAAAGGTACTGTTTCCTGGAGCGTCATTGAATCTGGGCCGGGACGCTGTTTCAGTTCGTCCCTCTATCTGACACAGATATATTTCTTTGGTTTCACTGTATCTGACCTGGGACCAAGTTTTGTTTCATCCTTGTATTTGACTCAGATATTTTTCTTTGGTTTCACTGCATCTGACCTGGGACTCAGTTTCGGTTCATCCTTGTTTCTGACTCGGATATTTTTCTTTGGTTTCACTGTATCTGACCTGGGACCCTGTTTCGGTTCGTCACCATATCTAACTTGGATATTTTTCTTGGGTTTCACTGTATTTGGGAATGGGTTTTTTCCTAAAGGGTGAATGTATCTTGCCCGGGACCCTGTTTCAAGTCGTTCTAGTATCTGACTCAGATATTTTTCTTTGGTTTCACTGTATTTGGGAAGGGACTATTTCCTGGTGGGTCATTGTATATGGCCCGTGACCCTGTTTCGGTTTGTCCCTCTATCTGACTCAGATATTTTTCTTGGGTTTCTCTACAGTTGGGAAGGGACTATTTCACGGTGGGTCATTGTATCTGGCCTGTGACCCACTTTCGGGTCGTCCCTGTATCTGACTCGGATATTTTTCTTTGGTTTCACTGCATCTGACCTGGGACCCAGTTTCAGTTTGTCCTTGTTTCTGACTCGGATATTTTTCTTTGGTTTCACTGTATCTGACCTTGGACCCTGTTTCAGTTCGTCCCTATATCTAACTCGGATTTTTTTTTGGGTTTGACTGTATTTGGGAGGGGGTTGTTTCCTAGAGGGTCAATGTATCTAGCCCGGGACCCTGTTTCGAGTCGTTCCTATATCTGACTCAGATATTTTTTTTGGGTTTCACTGTTTTTGGGAAGGGACTGTTTCCTTGTGGGTCATTGTATCTGGCCCGTGACCCTGTTTCGGTTCGTCCCTCTATCGGACTCAGATATTTTTCTTGGGTTTCTCTATAGTTGGGAAGGGACTGTTTCCCAGTGGGTCATTGTATCTGGCTCGGATATTTTTCTTTGGTTTCACTGTATCTGACCTAGGACCCTGTTTCGGTTCGTCCTTGTATATAACTCGGATTCTTTTCTTGGGTTTCACTGTATTTGGAAAGGGGATGTTTCCTAGAGGGTCAATGTATCTGGCCCGGGACCCTGTTTCGAGTCGTCCCTGTATTTGACTCGGATAATTTTCTTGGGTTTTACTGTATCTGGAAAGGAACTGTTTCCTGCTGGATCATTGAATCTGGCCGGGACGCTGTTTCGGTTCGTCCCTTTATCTGACACAGATATTTTTCTTTGGTTTCACTGTATCTGACCTGGGACCCAGTTTTGTTTCATCCTTGTATTTGACTCGGATATTTTTTTTTTGTTTCACTGCATCTGACCTGGGACTAAGTTTCGGTTCATCCTTGTTTCTGACTCGGATATTTTTCTTTGGTTTCACTGTATCTGACCTGGGACCCTGTTTCGGTTCGTCCCTATATCTAACTTGGATATTTTTCTTGGGTTTCACTGTATTTGGGAATGGGTTTTTTCCTAAAGGGTCAATGTATCTTGCCCGGGACCCTGTTTCAAGTCGTTCTAGTATTTGACTCAGATATTTTTCTTGGGTTTCACTGTATTTGGGAAGGGACTATTTCCTGGTGGGTCATTGTATATGGCCCGTGACCCTGTTTCGGTTTGTCCCTCTATTTGACTCAGATATTTTTCTTGGGATTCTCTACAGTTGGGAAGGGACTATTTCCTGGTGGGTCATTGTATATGGCCCGTGACCCTGTTTCGGTTTGTCCCTCTATCTGACTCAGATATTATTCTCGGGTTTCTCTACAGTTGGGAAGGGACTGTTTCACGGTGGGTCATTGTATCTGGCCCGGGACCCTGTTTCAAGTCGTTCTAGTATTTGACTCAGATATTTTTCTTGGGTTTCACTGTATTTGGGAAGGGACTATTTCCTGGTGGGTCATTGTATATGGCCCGTGACCCTGTTTCGGTTTTTCCCTCTATCTGACTCAGATATTTTTCTTGGGTTTCTCTACAGTTAGCAAGGGACTATTTCCCGGTGGGTCATTGTATCTGGCCTGTGACCCTGTTTCGGGTCGTCCCTGTATCTGACTCGGATATTTTTCTTTGGTTTCAGTGCATCTGACCTGGGACCCAGTTTCAGTTCGTCCTTGTTTCTGACTTAGATATTTTTCTTTGGTTTCACTGTATCTGACCTTGGACCCTGTTTCGGTTCGTCCCTATATCTAACTCGGATTTTTTTTTGGGTTTGACTGTATTTGGGAGGGGGTTGTTTCCTAGAGGGTCAATGTATCTAGCCCGGGACCCTGTTTCGAGTCGTTCTATATCTGACTCAGATATTTTTCTTGGGTTTCACTGTATTTGGGAAGGGACTGTTTCCTAGTGGGTCATTGTATCTGGCCCGTGACCCTGTTTCGGTTTGTCCCTCTATCTGACTCAGATATTTTTCTTGGGTTTCTCTGTAGTTGGGAAGGTACTGTTTCCTGGTGCGTCATTGAATCTGGCCCGGGAAGCTGTTTCAGTTCGTCCCTCTATCTGACACAGATATTTTTCTTTGGTTTCACTGTATCTGACCTGGGACCCAGTTTCGTTTCGTCCGTGTATCTGACTCGGATATTTTTCTTTGGTTTCACTGCATCTGACCTGGGAACCAGTTTCTGTTCGTCCTTGTTTCTGACTCGGATACTTTTCTTTGGTTTCACTGTATCTGAGCTTGGATCCAGTTTCGGTTCGTCCCTATATTTAACTCGGATATTTTTTTTGGGTTTCACTGTATTTGGGAGGGGGTTGTTTCCTAGAGGGTCAATGTATCTGGCCCGAGAACCAGTTTTGAGTCGTCCCTGTATCTGACTCAGATAATTTTCTTGGGTTTCACTGTATCTGGAAAGGTACTGTTTCCTGCTGGATCATTGAATCTGGCCCGGGATGCTGTTTCGGTTCGTCCCTCTTTCTGACACAGATATTTTTCTTTGGTTTCACTGTATCTGACCTGGGACCCAGTTTTGTTTCATCCTTGTTTTTGACTCGAATATATTTCTTTGGTTTCACTGCATCTGACTTGGGACTCAGTTTCGGTTCATCCTTGTTTTTGACTCGCATATTTTTCTTTGGTTTGACTATATCTGACCTGGGACCCTGTTTCGGTTCGTCCCTATATATAACTTGGATATTTTTCTTGGGGTTCACTGTATTTGGGAATGGGTTTTTTCCTAGAGGGGCAATGTATCTAGCCCGGGACCCTGTTTCGAGTCGTTCTAGTATATGACTCAGATATTTTTCTTGGGTTTCACTGTATTTGGGAAGGGACTGTTTCCTGGTGGGTCATTGTATCTGGCCCGTGACCCTGTTTCGGTTCGCCCCTCTATCTGACTCAGATATTTTTCTTGGGTTTCTCTGCAGTTGGGAAGGGACTGTTTCCCGGTGGGTCATTGTATCTGGCCTGTGACCCTATTTCGGGTAGTCCCTGTATCTGGCTTGGATATTTTTCTTTGGTTTCACTGTATCTGACCTGGGATCCTGTTTCGGTTCGTCCCTATATCTTACTCGGATTTGTTCTTTGGTTTCACTGTATCTAACTTGGGACCCAGTTTCGGTTCGTCCTTATATTTAACTCGGATACTTTTCTTGGGTTCACTGTATTTGGTAAGGGGATGTTTCCTAGAGGGACAATGTATCTGGCCCGGAACCCTGTTTCGAGTCGTCCCTGTATCTGACTCGGATAATGTTCTTGGGCTTTACTGTATCCGGAAAGGTACTGTTTCCTGGTGCGTCATTGAATCTGGCCTGGGACCCTGTTTCGGTTCGTCCCTCTATCTGACACAGATATTTTTCATTGGTTTCACTGTATCTGACCTGAGACCCAGTTTCGTTTCGTCCGTGTATCTGACTCGGATACTTTTCTTTGGTTTCACTGCATCTGACCTGGGACCCAGTTTCATTTCGTCCTTGTTTCTGACTCGGGTACTTTTCTTTGGTTTCACTGTATCTGAGCTTGGACCCAGTTTCGGTTCATCCCTATATCTAACTCGGATATTTTTGTTTGGGTTTCACTATATTTGGGAGGGGGTTGTTTCCTAGAGGGTCAATGTATCTAGCCCGGGACCCTGTTTCGAGTCGTTCCTGTATCTGACTCAGATATTTTTCTTGGGTTTCACAGCATTTGGGATGGGACTGTTTCCTGGTGGGTCATTGTATCTGGCGCGTAACCCTGTTTCGGTTCGTCCCTCTATCTGACTCAGATATTTTTCTTGGGTTTCTCTGTAGTTGGGAGGGGACTGTTTCCCGGTGGGTTATTGTATCTGGCCTGTGACCCTATTTCGAGTCGCCGCTGTATCTGGATCGGATATTTTTCTTTGGTTTCACTGTATCTGACCTGGGACCCTGTTTCGGTTCGTCCTTTTATCTGACTCGGATATTTTTCTTTGGTTTTACTGTATCTGACCTGGGACCCAGTTTCGGTTCGTCCTTATATATAACTCGGATTCTTTTCTTGGGTTTCACTGTATTTGGGAAGGGGATGTTTCCTAGAGGGTCAATGTATCTGGCCCGGGACCCTGTTTCGAGTCGTCCCTGTATCTGACTCGGATAATTTTCTTGGGTTTTACTGTATATGGAAAGGTACTGTTTCCTGGTGCGTCATTGAATCTGGCCCGGGAAGCTGTTTCAGTTCGTCCCTCTATCTGACACAGATATTTTTCTTTGGTGTCACTATATCTGACCTGGGACCCAGTTTCGTTTCGTCCGTGTATCTGACTCGGATATTTTTCTTTGGTTTCACTGCATCTGACCTGGGTCCCAGTTTCAGTTCGTCCTTGTTTCTGACTCGGATACTTTTCTTTTGTTTTACTGTATCTGAGCTTGGATCCAGTTTCGGTTCGTCCCTATATCTAACTCGGATATTTTTTTTGGGTTTCACTGTATTTGGGAGGGGGTTGTTTCCTAGAGGGTTAATGTATCTGGCCCGAGAACCTGTTTTGAGTCGTCCCTGTATCTGACTCAGATAATTTTCTTGGGTTTCACTGTATCTGGAAAGGTACTGTTTCCTGCTGGATCATTGAATCTGGCCCGGGATGCTGTTTCGTTTCGTCCCTCTTTCTGACACAGCAATTTTTCTTTGGTTTCACTGTATCTGACCTGGGACCCAGTTTTGTTTCATCCTTGTTTTTGACTCGAATATTTTTCTTTGGTTTCACTGCATCTGACCTGGGACTCAGTTTCGGTGCATCCTTGTTTTTGACTCGCATATTTTTCTTTGGTTTCACTGTATCTGACCTGGGACCCTGTTTCGGTTCGTCCCTATATATAACTTGGATATTTTTCTTGGGTTTCATTGTATTTGGGAATGGGTTTTTTCCTAGAGGGGCAATGTATCTAGCCCGGGACCCTGTTTCGTGTCGTTCTAGTATCTGACTCAGATATTTTTCTTGGGTTTCACTGTATTTGGGAAGGCACTGTTTCCTGGTGGGTCATTGTATTTGGCCCGTGACCCTGTTTCGGTTCGTCCCTCTATCTGACTCAGATATTTTTCTTGTGTTTCTCTGTAGTTGGGAAGGGACTGTTTCCCGGTGGGTCATTGTATCTGGCCTGTGACCCTGTTTCGAGTCGTTCCTGTATCTGGCTCGGATATTTTTCCTCGGTTTCACTGTATCGTACCTGGGTCCCTGTTTCGGTTCGTCCTTGTATCTGACTCGGATATTTTTCTTTGGTTTCACTGTATCTGACCTCGGACCCATGGCTTGGATATTTTTCTTTGGTTTCACTGTATCTGACCTGGGACCCAGTTTCGGTTCGTCCTTATATCTAACTCGGATACTTTTCTAGGGTTTCACTATATTTGGGAAGGGGATGTTTCCTAGAGGGTCAATGTATCTGGCCCGGGACCCTGTTTCGAGCCGTCCCTGTATCTGACTCGGATAATTTTCTTGGGTTTCACTGTGTCTGGAAAGGTATTGTTTCCTAGTGGGTCATTGAATCTGGCCCGGGACCCTGTTTCGGTTCGTCCTTCTATCTGACACAGATATTTTTCTTTGGTTTCACTGTATCTGACCTGGGACCCAGTTTCGTTTCGTCCGTGTATCTGACTCGGATATTTTTCTTTGGTGTCATTGCATCTGACCTGGGACCCAGTTTCAATTCGTCCTTGTTTTTGACTAGGATATTTTTCCTTGGTTTCACTGTAATTTACCTTGGACCCTGTTTCGGTTCGTCCCTATATCTAACTCGGATTTTTTTTTTGGGTTTCACTGTATTTAGGAGGGGGTTGTTTCCTAGAGGGTCAATGTATCTAGCCCGGGACCCTGTTTCGAGTCGTCCCTGTATCTGACTCGGATATTTTTCTTGGATTTCACTGTATTTGGGAAGGGACTGCTTCCTGGTGGGTCATTGCATTTAGCCCGTGACCCTGTTTCGATTCGTCCTTGTATCTCACCCGTATATTTTTCTTGGGTTTCTCTGTAGTTGGGAAGCGACTGTTTCCCGGTGTGTCATTGTATCTGGCCTGTGACCCTATTTCGGGTTGTCCCTGTATCTGGCTCGGATATTTTTCTTTGGTTTCACTATATCTAGCTAGGGACCTTGTTTCGGTTCGTCCTTGTATCTGACTTAGATATTTTTCTTTGGTTTCACTATATCTAACCTGGGACCCTGTTCCGGTTCGTCCGTATATCTAACTCGGATATTTTTGTTGGGTTTCACTGTATTTGGGAAGGGGTTTTTTCCTAGAGGGTCAATGTATCTGGCCCGGGATCCTGTTTCGAGTCGTCCCTCTATCTAACTGAGATATTTTTCTTTGGTTTCACTGTTTCTAACCTGGGACCCTGTTTCGGTTCGTCCCTGTATCTGACTCGGATATTTTTCTTAGGTTCCACTGTATCTGGACTGGGACCATGTTTCGGGTCGTCCCTGTATTTGACTCGGATATTTTTCATGGGCTTCACTGTACTTCGGAAGGGACTGTTTCCTGGTGGGTCATTGTATCTGCCCCGTGACCCTGTTTCGGTTCGTCCCTCTATCTGACTCAGATATTTTTCTAGGGTTTCTCTGAAGTTGGGAAGGGACTGTGTCCCGGTGGGTCATTTTATCTGGCCTGTGACCCTGTTGCGGGTCGTCCCTGTATCTGGCTCGGATATTTTTCTTTGGTTTCACTGTATCTGACCTGGGACCCAGTTTCGGTTCGTCCTTATATCTAACTCGGATATTTTTCTTGGGTTTCACTGTATTTGGGAAGGGAAGGTTTCCTAAAGGGTCAATGTATCTAGCCCGGGACCCTGTTTCGAGTCGTCCCTGTATCTGACTCGGATATTTTTCTTGGATTTCACTGTATTTGGGAAGGGACTGCTTCCTGGTGGGTCATTTTATTTAGCCCGTGACCCTGTTTCGATTCGTCCTTGTATCTCACCCGTATATTTTTCTTGGGCTTCTCTGTAGTTGGGAAGGGACTGTTTCCCGGTGGGTCATTGTATCTGGCCTGTGACCCTGTTTCGGGTCGTCCCTGTAACTGGCTTGGATATTTTTCTTTGGTTTAACTGTATCTGACCAGGGACCCTGTTTCGGTTCGTCCTTGTATCTGACTTGGAGACTTTTCTTTGGTTTCACTGTATCTAACCTGGGACCCTGTTTTGGTTCGTCCCTATATCTAACTCGGATATTTTTTTTGGGTTTCACTGTATTTGGGAGGGGTTGTTTCCTATAGGGTTAATGTATTTGGCCCGGGAACCTATTTCAAGTCGTCCTTGTATCAGACTCGGATAATTTTCTTGGGTTTCACTTTATCTGGGAAGGTACTGTTTCCTAGTTGGTCATTGAATCTGGCCTGGGACCCTGTTTCAGTTCGTTCCTCTATCTGACTCAGATATTCTTCTTTGGTTTCACTGTATTTGACCTGGGACCCTGTTTCTGTTCGTCCCTGTATATGACTCAGATATTTTTCCTAGGTTCCACTATATCTTGACTAGGACCATGTTTCGGGTCGTCCCTGTAACTGACTCGGATATTTTTCATCGGTTTCACTGTATTTAGGAGGGGGTTGTTTCCTAGAGGGTCAATGTATCTAGCCCGTGACCCTGTTTCGAGTCGTCCCTCTATCTGACTGAGATATTTTTCTTTGGTTTCACTGTATCTGAACTGAGACCCTGTTTCGGTTCGTCCTTGTATCTGACTTGGATATTTTTCTTTGGTTTCACTGTATCTGACCTTGGACCCTGTTTCGGTTCGTCCCTATATCTAACTCGAATATTTTTTTAGGGTTTCACTGTATTTGGGAGGGGGTTGTTTCCAAGAAGGTCAATGTATCTAGCCCGGGACCCTGTTTCCAGTCGTCCCTGTAACTGACTCGGATATTTTTCTTGGGTTTCACTGTATTTGGGAAGGGACTGCTTCCTGGTGGGTCATTGTATCTAGCCCGTGACCCTGTTTCGATTCGTCCTTGTATCTCACCCGTATATTTTTCTTGGGTTTCTCTGTAGTTGGGAAGGGACTAATTCCCGGTGTGTCATTGTATCTGGCCTGTGACCCTATTTCGGGTGGTCCCTGTATCTGGCTCGGATATTTTTCTTTGGTTTCACTATATCTAGCTAGGGACCTTGTTTCGGTTCGTCCTTGTATCTGACTTAGATATTTTTCTTTGGTTTCACTATATCTAACCTGGGACCCTGTTCCGGTTCGTCCCTATATCTAACTCGGATATTTTTGTTGGGTTTCACTGTATTTGGGAAGGGGTTTTTTCCTAGAGGGTCAATGTATCTGGCCCGGGACCTTGTTTCGAGTCGTCCCTCTATCTAACTGAGATATTTTTCTTTGGTTTCACTGTATCTGACCTGGGACCCTGTTTCGGTTCGTCCCTGTATCTGACTCGGATGTTTTTCTTAGGTTCCACTGTATCCGGACTGGGACCATGTTTCGGGTCGTCCCTGTATGTGACTCGGATATTTTTCATGGGCTTCACTGTACTTGGGAGGGGACTATTTCCTGGTGGGTCATTGTATGTGGCCCGTGACCCTGTTTCGGTTCGTCCCTCTATCTGACTCAGATATTTTTCTTGGGTTTCTCTGAAGTTGGGAAGGGACTGTGTCCCGGTGGGTCATTGTATCTAGCCTGTGACCCTGTTGCGGGTCGTCCCAGTATCTGGCTCGGATATTTTTCTTTGGTTTCACTGTATCTGACCTGGGACCCACTTTCGGTTCGTCCTTATATCTAACTCGGATATTTTTCTTGGGTTTCACTGTATTTGGGAAGGGGAGGTTTCCTAAAGGGTCAATGTATCTAGTCCGGGACCCTGTTTCGAGTCGTCCCTGTATCTAACTTGGATATTTTTCTTGGGTTTCACTGTATTTGGGAAGGGACTGTTTCCTGTTGGGTCATTGTATCTGGCTTGTGACCCTGTTTCGGTTCATCCTTGTATCTTACCCGTATATTTTTCCTGGGTTTCTCTGTAGTTGGGAAGGGACTGTTTCCCGGTAGGTCATTGTATTTGGCCTTTGACCCTATTTCGGGTCGTCCCTGTATCTGGCTTGGATATTTTTCTTTGGTTTCACTGTATCTGACCTGGGACTCTGTTTCGGTTCGTCCTTGTATCTGACTCAGATATTTTTCTTTGGTTTCACTGTATCTGACCTGGGACCCAGTTTCGGTTCGTCCTTATATCTAACTCAGATATTTTTCTTGGGTTTCACTGTATTTGGGAAGGGGATGTTTCCTCAAGGGTCAATGTATCTAGCCCGGGACCCTGTTTCGAGTCGTCCCTATATCTAACTTGGATATTTTTCTTGGGTTTCACTGTATTTGGGAAGGTACAGTTTCCTGTTGGGTCATTGTATCTGGCTTGTGACCCTGTTTCAGTTCATCCTTGTATCTTACCCGTATATTTTTCTTGGGTTTCTCTGTAGTTTGGAAGGGACTATTTCCCGGTAGGTAATTGTATCTGGCCTTCGACCTTATTTCGGGTCGTCCCTGTATCTGGCTTGGATATTTTTCTTTAGTTTCACTTTATCTGACCTGGGACTCTGTTTCGGTTCGTCCTTGTATCTGACTCGGATATTTTTCTTTGGTTTCACTGTCTCTGACCTGGGACCCAGTTTCGGTTCGTCCTTATATCTAACTTGGATACTTTTCTTGGGTTTCATTGTATTTGGGAAGGGAATGTTTCCTAGAGGGTCAATGTATCTGGCCCGGGACCCTGTTTCGAGTCGCCCCTGTATCTGACTCGGATATTTTTCTTTGGTTTCACTGCATCTGACCTGGGACCCAGTTTCAGTTCGTCCTCATTTCTGGCTAGGATATTTTTCTTTGGTTTCACTGTATCTGACCAGGGACCCTGTTTCGGTTCGTCCTTGTATCTGACTTGGATATTTTTCTTTGGTTTCACTGTAGCTGACCTGGGACCCTGTTTTGGTTCGTCCCTATATCTAACTCGGATATTTTTTTTGGGTTTGACTGTATTTGGGAGGGGGTTGTTTCCTAGAGAGTCAATGTATCGGGCCCGGGAAACTGTTTCGAGTCGTCCCTGTATCTTACTCGGATAATTTTCTTGGGTTTCACTGTATCTGGGAAGGTACTGTTTACTAGTTGGTCATTAAATCTGGACCGGGACCCTGTTTCAGTTCGTTCCTCTATCTGACTCAGATATTTTTCTTTGGTTTCACTGTATTTGACCTGGGACCCTGTTTCGGTTCGTCCCTATATATGACTCAGATATATTTCCTAGGTTCCAATATATCTGGATTGGGACCATGTTTCGGGTCGTCCCTGTAACTGACTCGGATATTTTTCATCGGTTTCACTGTATTTGGGAAGGGGTTGTTTCCTAGAGGGTCAATGTATCTAGCCCGTGACCCTGTTTCGAGTCGTCCCTCTATCTTACTGAGATATTTTTCTTTGGTTTCACTGTATCTGAACTGAGACCATGTTTCGGGTCGTCCCTGTATCTGACTCGGATATTTTTCATGGGTTTCACTGTACTTGGGAAGGGACTGTTTCCTGGTGGGTCATTGTATCTGGCCCGTGACCCTGTTTCGGCTCGTCCCTCTATCTGAGTCAGATATTTTTCTTGGGTTTCTCTGTAGTTGGGAAGGGACTGTGTCCCGGTGGGTCATTGTATCTGGCCTCTGACCCTGTTTCGGGTCGTCCCTGTATCTGGCTCGGATATTTTTCTTTGGTTTCACTGTATCTGACCTGGGACTTTGTTTCGATTCGTCCCTATATCGAACTCGGATATTTTTTTTTGTTTTCACTTTATTTGGGAGGGGGTTGTTTCCTAGAGGGTCAATGTATCTAGCTCGGGACCCTGTTTCGAGTCGACCTTGTATCTGACTCGGATAATTTTCTTGGGTTTTACTGTATCTGGAAAGGTACTGTTTCCTGGTGGGTCATTGAATCTGGCCCAGGAACCTTTTTCGGTTCGTCCCTCTATCTGACACATATATTTTTCTTTGGTTTCACTGTATCTGACCTGGGACCCAGTGTCTTTCGTCCGTGTATCTGACTCGGATATTTTTCTTTGGTTTCACTGTATCTGACCATGGACGCTATTTCGGTTCGTCCCTATATCTAACGCGGATTTTTTTTTTGGGTTTCACTGTATTTGGGAGGGGGTTGTTTCCTAGAGGGTCAATGTATCTAGCCCGGGACCCTGTTTCGAGTCGTTCCTATATCTGACTCAGATATTTTTCTTGGGTTTCACTGTATTTCAGAAGGGACTGTTTCCTGGTGGGTCTATGTATCTGGCCCGTGACCCTATTTCGGTTCGTCCCTCTATCTGACTCAGATATTTTTCTTGGGTTTCTCTGTAGTTGGGAAGGGACTGTTTCTCGTTGGGTCACTGTATCTGGCCTATGACCCTGTTTTGAGTCGTCCCTGTATCTGGCTCGGATATTTTTCTTTGATTTCACTATATCTGACCTGGGAACCTGTTTCTGTTCGTCCTTGTATCTGACTCAGATATTTTTCTTTGGTTTCACTGTATCTGACCTGGGACCCAGTTTCGGTTCATCCTTATATATAACTCGGATATTTTTCTAGGGTTTCACTTTATGTGGCCCGGGAACCTGTTTCGAGTCGTCCCTCTATCTGACTCAGATAATTTTCTTGGGTTTCACTGTATCTGGAGAGGTACTGTTTCCTGGTGGGTCATTAAATCTGGCCCGGGACGCTGTTTCGGTTCGTCCCTCTATCTGACACAGATATTTTTCTTTGGTTTTACTGTATCTGACCTGGGACCCTGTTTCGGTTCGTCCTTGTATCTAACCCGGATATTTTTCTTTGGTTTCACTATATCTGACCTGGGACCCAGTTTCGGTTCGTCCTTATATATAACTCGGATACTTTTCTTGGGTTTCACTGTATTTGGGAAGGGGATGTTTCCTAGAGGGAGAATGTATCTAGCCCGGGAACCTGTTTCGAGTCGTCCCTGTATCTGACTTGGATAATTTTCTTGGGTTTTACTGTATCTGGAAAGGTACTGTTTCATTGTGCGTCATCGAATCTGGCCCGGGACCCTGTTTCGGTTCATCCCTCTATCTGAAACAGATATTTTTCTTTGTTTTCACTGTATCAGAGCTGGGACCCAGTTTCGTTTCGTCCGCGTATCTGACTCGGATATTTTTCTTTGGTTTCACTGCATCTGACCTGGGACCCAGTTTCAGTTCGTCCTTGTTTCTGACTCGGATATTTTTCTTTGGTTTCTCTGTATCTGACCTTGGACCTTGTTTCGGTTCGTCCCTATATCTAACTCGGAATTTTTTTTGGGTTTCACTGTATTTGGGAGGGGGTTGTTTCCTAGAGGGTCAATGTTTCTTGCCCGGGACCCTGTTTCGAGTCGTTCCTATATCTGACTCAGATATTTTTCTTGGGTTTCACTGTACATGGGAAGGGACTGTTTGCTGGTGGGTCATTGTATCTGGCCCGTGACCCTGTTTCGGTTCGTCCCTCTATCTGACACAGATATTTTTCTTTGGTTTCACTATATCTGACCTGGGACCCAGTTTTGTTTCATCCTAGTATTTGACTCGGATATTTTTCTTTGGTTTCACTGTATCTGACCTGGGACCCAGTTTCTTTCATCCGTGTATCTGACTCGGATATTTTTCTTTGGTTTCACTGCATCTGACCTGGGACCCAGTTTCAGTTCGTCCTTGTTTTCGACTCGGATATTTTACATTGGTTTCACTGTATCTGAGCTTGGACCCTGTTTCGGTTCGTCCTTATATCTAACTCGGATTTTTTATGGTTTCACTGTATTTGGGAGGGGGTTTTTTCCTAGAGGGTCAATGTATCTAGCCCGGGACCCTGTTTCGAGTCGTTCCTATATCTGACTCAGATATTTTTCTTGGGTTTCACTGTATTTGGGAAGGGACTGTTTCCTGGTGGGTTATTGTATCTGGCCCGTGACCCTGTTTCAGTTCGTCCCTCTATCTGACTCAGATATTTTTCTTGGGTTTCTCTGTAGTTGGGAAGGGACTGTTTCTCGTTGGGTCATTGTATCTGGCCTATGACCCTGTTTTGAGTCGTCCCTGTATCTGGCTCGGATATTTTTCTTTGATTTCACTGTATCTGACCTGGGACCCAGTTTCAGTTCGTCCTTGTTTCTGACTCGGATATTTTTCTTTGGTTTCTCTGTATCTGACCTGGGACCTTGTTTCGGTTCGTCCTTGTATCTGACTCAGATATTTTTCTTTGGTTTCACTGTATCTAACCTGGGACCGAGTTTCGTTTCGTCCTTGTATTTGACTTGGATATTTTTCTTTGGTTTCACTACATCTGACCTTAGACTCAGTTTCGGTTCATCCTTGTTTCTGACTCGGATATTTTTCTTTGGTTTCACTGTATCTGACCTGGGACCCTGTTTCGGTTCGTCCCTATATCTGACTTGGATATTTTTCTTGGGTTTCACTGTATTTGGGAATGTGTTTTTTCCTAGAGGGTCAATGTATCTAACCCGGAACCTTGTTTCGAGTCGTTCTAGTATCTGACTCAAATATTTTTCTTGGGTTTCACTGTATTTGAGAAGAGACTGTTTCCTGGTGGGTCATTGTATCTGGCTCGTGACCCTGTTTCGGTTCGTCCCTCTATCTGAATCAAATATTTTTCTTGGGTTTCTCTGTAGTTGTGAAAGTACTGTTTCCCGGTGGGTCATTGTATCTGGCCTGTGACCCTGTTTCGGGTCGTCCCTGTATCTGGCTCGGATATTTTTCTCTGGTTTCACTGTATCTGACCTGGGACCCTGTTTCTGTTCGTCCTTGTATCTGACTCAGATATTTTTCTTTAGTTTCACTGTATCTGACCTGGGACCCAGTTTCGGTTCGTCCTTATATATAACTCGGATATTTTTCTTAGGTTTCACTTTATGTGGCCCAGGAACCTGTTTCGGTTCGTCCCTCTATCTGACATAGATATTTTTCTTTGGTTTTACTGTATCTGACCTGGGACCCTGTTTCGGTTCGTCCTTGTATCTAACCCGGATATTTTTCTTTGGTTTCACTATATCTGACCTGGGACCCAGTTTCGGTTCGTCCTTATATATAACTCGGATACTTTTCTTGGGTTTCACTGTATTTGGGAAGGGGATGTTTCCTAGAGGGAGAATGTATCTAGCCCGGGAACCTGTTTCGAGTCGTCCCTGTATCTGACTTGGATAATTTTCTTGGGTTTTACTGTATCTGGAAAGGTACTGTTTCATTGTGCGTCATCGAATCTGGCCCGGGACCCTGTTTCGGTTCATCCCTCTATCTGAAACAGATATTTTTCTTTGTTTTCACTGTATCAGAGCTGGGACCCAGTTTCGTTTCGTCCGCGTATCTGACTCGGATATTTTTCTTTGGTTTCACTGCATCTGACCTGGGACCCAGTTTCAGTTCGTCCTTTTTTCTGACTCGGATATTTTTCTTTGGTTTCTCTGTATCTGTCCTTGGACCTTGTTTCGGTTCGTCCCTATATCTAACTCGGAATTTTTTTTGGGTTTCACTGTATTTGGGAGGGGGTTGTTTCCTAGAGGGTCAATGTTTCTTGCCCGGGACCCTGTTTCGAGTCCTTCCTATATCTGACTCAGATATTTTTCTTGGGTTTCACTGTATTTGGGAAGGGACTGTTTGCTGGTGGGTCATTGTATCTGGCCCGTGACCCTGTTTTGGTTCGTCCCTCTATCTGACACAGATATTTTTCTTTGGTTTCACTATATCTGACCTGGGACCCAGTTTTGTTTCATCCTAGTATTTGACTCGCATATTTTTCTTTGTTTCACTGTATCTGACCTGGGACCCAGTTTCTTTCATCCGTGTATATGACTCGGATATTTTTCTTTGGTTTCACTGCATCTGACCTGGGACCCAGTTTCAGTTTGTCCTTGTTTTCGACTCGGATATTTTTCTTTGGTTTCACTGTATCTGAGCTTGGACCCTGTTTCGGTTCGTCCTTATATCTAACTCGGATTTTTTTTTGGGTTTCACTGTATTTGGGAGGGCGTTTTCTCCTAGAGGGTCAATGTATCTAGCCCGGGATCCTGTTTCTAGTCGTTCTAGTATCTGACTCAGGTATTTTTCTTGGGTT
>QAOA01001889.1:99732-120213 GCA_003255065.1 Cercis canadensis | reverse complement strand
CTTCTCGGGCGGGCTCCGCTAACACTACCGTCACCGGTTCGGCAGCCGTGACCACAGGTGGGACGTCTGTTTGACCGTTCTCCCTTTCGGGGGCCGCCACAGATGGACCTGGTTGCTCCCGGCTCCGGTATTCGGCTAGCTTCGAGATTCGAACCATCTCTGCTTTGCTGACTTTTTCTTCTGCAAAACAAATCACAAAAGGCAATTCTTGTCAACCCTTTTTTAAACAACAG
Organism: Cercis canadensis; assembly: GCA_003255065.1. Taxonomy (NCBI): domain Eukaryota; kingdom Viridiplantae; phylum Streptophyta; class Magnoliopsida; order Fabales; family Fabaceae; genus Cercis; species Cercis canadensis. The sequence goes on along the minus strand of QAOA01001889.1, from coordinate 119,980 downwards.
AAATACAACAGCAAGACTATTTTTTACCGACCAATCAAATCTCTCGCCCTCAGCTGAACGAGGTTTGACTTTTCGCACGTAAACTCGGATATGACCTCAATTATCCGACGCGCCTCCCGGTCATACTCGCCCATGGCCCGGGCCGGTTGCTTGTTAAGGTACTGATTCCACCGCAAAGGGAATCGGGGAGTTCCGTCCTCGTGGAGGAAAAATGCCTTGTCCGGCCTGGGGATCCCATCCCAGGTCGGTATAGTTACCCGGAAAAACTGGTCTTTCCACCCCTTTGCCGAGTCCTCGACTGGCTTCATCAGCGACAATCGAGGCCGGCTCGCCATGTACACATACTCCTGGTCGGACTCCCTAATGTGTTTTAAGGTGAAAAAATGAAAAAATACATCTACCCGGGCACTTACGAACAAAACATTGCACATGGCCTGAAAGGCCCTAAGGAAACCCCACCCGTTTGTGTGAATCTGAGTAGGGGCCGCATTCACAACTCGTAGGAACTCCAGTTCGAAGTCCGTGAGTGGAAGTTCGGCCCCAGCTCGGTCCAAGAAAGCAGCGTTAAAGGTAAAAAAATTATCCCTAGGACAACTCTCACAAACAGGAGCACTCCTCGGGCAGGGTTCTAGATCAAAGTCGTGGTAGTCAGTGTTCACATTAACATGACTATCCCACAAGGCTCGGATGTGTCTAGCCCTAATCGCTGGCTTAACCTCCCTAACCCGTTGGTGAACAAACCCAGGCACAGAAACCCTCACGGGGGACCCTCCGCTCAGAGAACCCGAAGAAGAAACAGAAACCTCACCAGAAGAAGACATCTCGAGTAGAAGAAGGAAAAAGCTACCTGGGTATCGCAAGCTCGAGAGAACACAAGACTCCTCGACAGGATGAAGGCGAAAGAGTAGGCGAAAAATTCAGTTTATCTCAGCACAGCTTCTGGAATTCCTTTGTAAAAAGTGCAACGAAGTGTAAGCCTCCCCTATTTATACCGTTCCACTCCCCCATCTAACGGGCCAGATGGCTCTCATCCAACGGTCAGGATTAGCGCCGCATCGTAGCCCGCGAAGCGACAACGCCGCCTCCTGTACCGTCATTATTCATCTCGAGACCCAAACCCGGCAGCCTCAGCAGTAATTACCTGCCGTCCCATCTCCACCCTGCCAGGTGGCACCAAGATAGCCGCTTTACGTAAACGAAATATTGTGATTTGGCGCCATTTCTTTTTCAAATCCGAGGACTTAAAGTCTCGGACTTTCTTTTTGGGGCAAGTGTGGTGACCCAGAAGCGTGGGCCCATACACGCGGAAGCCCAAGCGAAGTTGTGACCCGAAAGGCCCATTCAACGAAACGGGTTACTTATTTGACCCGACCCGCCAGCTCATGCTCTCCGTCTACTATAAATAGTCCTGGACCCAGCACAAAACGAGGGACGAAAAAAACTCTCATTTACTCACTTACGGACAACCGTAATCCTGCTTCTCAAATTAATCCTATCTGACTTAAGCTTCGGAGCCCGGTAAATTTAACCCGGCCCGGTACCCTTTGTTTTTGCAGGTTACTCGACCAAGCGTCAGGCAGAAGTGATAACCGCCCCGGCAACCCGACCTCGGTGGTCGTGACCGACCTCAAGCTCAGGCATCGTCAAAAACCTAAAGCTCTCCTAACCTCTTTGTTTGTATATCTTTATCTACTACGGATATATCTAATTATCTTTTAATATTGCTTCCTATGCCAAATGTAACTCTTGCAACAAACAATGTTTTATGAAAAATGTACAGGGAAATTTAAGCAACATCACAAGCTTTAATTTATTTCTATTTTATTTTTATTTTTTGCATGTAGTCCCGAATTCAGATCTCAAGCCTTTTTTTTTTCTTCCTTCCTTTCATTAACAAATCAGAAATATATACATCTTCGTATTCATTCAGAAAGAATGAAAAATGTAACACCGATGTTACAATACCTTTTTTTTTGGTGTGTAGATTGATATGTAGGTTCAAACCTGTGACCTTTAGCAAATTTTTTAAACCCCTCATCCCTAGAATACACCTAATAATTTAATGTTACAATCCTTAATACCTTGTTTGGAACCATGAAGAATTTAATTTATTTACAAATTATGTTGCATATTATAATTGATAAGCCGGCCATAGTCTGGACCATGTTGAATTTAGGTTCCTCAAGTCTTTTGTATTGAATATGCTCCAAATCTTGTTTGAAGTTATATTATATTAAGACCAAAAGAGAATTCTATGATATTAACTTTGGTCGATAAAATCATCATCTAATAATGTCATTTATATTGCCTTCTCTGCCGACCCACGTCTCTTTCTTCTTGTTCTGTAACCTTTTGGATTAAAGTTCTTTGTCTGCTTTCCCCTTCACAATGAAGCAAACTTAGCCACCAATCAATTTCGTCGAGAAAAAAAGTAGAAAATTTAAGAAATTAAAGGGATATTCTTTTAGTTTTCCTTGGAAGAATCGGAAAAATAAGAAAGCACCATTGGGAATGAAAAATTAAATGGGAAATTTTGCCATGGTACTTCTATATATAGTATGTCTCACCTACAAATACTCATTCTCCTCCTTACCAACTCCATACATCAGAAGAGGACCCAAAGGTGAAGATGTCAAGTTGCAAAGGTACTATATACTTTCATATACTGTAATATGGCGTATTTGGGTTAGATTTTTTGATAATTGATTCTTACGGAGAGAATTAATAATGAAATAATTGATTCTAAAAACTACTCATAAAGTGATAATTTATTCTTAGAGTAATTATTTTTAGTTGCTTCTCCAATAATTAATTTTTAAATAGTGATTTGCATCGTATGCGACAGTAAATAAATGATTGATTATGATAGAATTGATTTTAGAAGAATTTTACCCAAATTGGCCCACTTTAGTTTTTCATAAACTTTCGACAATTGTTTTGTATGACAGAATATGAAATCATTTAGTCTCGTCTGTTTTCCTTTCTAAGAGTTAATCGTTAATGGTGTTAGGACAGTGTCTGCTCAAGGAAACTAAGACACATCAGCACCCACGTTTAAAGATACAAATTCACCATGCTGATATTGTTTGCTCCAGTTGTATAGATTAAGTTCGTTTTTATTTTAAATTACTCAGAACTACATTCTTTAGGGTTAGCTGTTTGTTGTAACAACTTTAGATTACACCTGTATATATTAACATACATAATGAATGAAAATTAAGAGTTTCCCTCATATACTGTTATCATTATCCTATAAATGGAACTTTATGGTCAGGTAAAACATCGTGGCCAGAGTTCGTGGGGATCAATGGAGAAGCAGCAGCAAAAATCATCGAGGAGGAGAACCCTAGCGTAAAAGCCACCACTTTGCCAGAAGGATCAGTTGTGACCGCCGATTTCCGATGTGACAGAGTCCGAGTCTTCATTGACAAACAGAAGAACGTGAGCAGGACACCCAGAGTTGGTTAATCAATTAAGGAGCCATTCAATAAATTTCATAATTCCTTTGATGAAAGGATCAGTGTTGTTGTGTCATGTTTTGTTCTGTGCAGTGCACCACGTGTGTCTGTAACTGTGTGGTGTGAGGCTTTTTTAGTGCTTTTGTTGTGTGTGGAATCCGATCTATTCACTATAGTTGTGAATTGTGATGGAGTTCCAAACCAGCATGTAATTTTTCTGTTTCCTCTTAATACAGAAAAATTTAATAACAAAGCATATTGGGAAGCTCTTCCTTGTGTGTTTCCCTTTAATATGCATTTTAAATAGATATTCGAGAGGTTGTTCCCAAGATTATAATGCTTTGACTACAACAAAAGCTTTTTACAATTTTCAATGTAGCTTAAAAGCTTTTAAGCTTTTTCGTAAAAGTAAAAATTGGAGCTTTTGATCCTACTCGAAAAGCTATTGGTGACTGTAATTTGTGTTTTTACTAATTTATCGTGGATTTAATATCCAACAAATAGTATTTAAAATCACTTGACATCATTTTGTAATTTGAGACCTAAACACAATTTTTATTTTAATATAATCCAAACGAAGATCGATTATTATAAAATTGCTTATGAAATTGCATTGGTTATTACTGCTAATATTCCTCTTGCCGTTTCTGTAATATTATAGTTGACACAGAAAATTGGGTTGGGCTATGTGAGTAAACTCAGGCAAGGAGGTCCAACTAGCTGCGGAAAAATTATAGGAGAAAAGAAAAGCCTGATTCTGTGTGCAATTTGCCTTTTCTCAAATATAACCCCAAATGTCTATTTCTATCAAAACTCCTTTTTTTTTTTTTTTTTATTAACAGGATCCTCATCCAACTTTTGCACATTGAGACTAAGTCTCTTATAAAGTGATTTTAAGGACACATCTCTATATCGACATGGTGCATTTAATACTAGGCTAAACTGTTACGGTTCAATTATCAAACTCTCAGCTTCACAAAAAATAGAGTAAAAAATATTCAAGAGAAAAAAGAAAAAATAAATTATATTTATAGAAAACAAAAAAAGAACTATATAACCTTCCGGAAAAGAAGAGAATCCTAATCCTAATCGAAAACGGCATCATTGGTGGCTAGGCTCTCGGTGTTGTACAATTTCTATTCTTGGGGCACAAGTTAACACTCCTTGTAGAGTCTCTATTGAGGGTGAACTTGAACTAAGGCTCCCAAAATTTCAATCTTTCTGCTCCTTTTACGTCTTGTAATCATCAGTCATGTTGTCATCAAAGAAGATGATCACCCTAAAGAGCTCTGATGCCACGACCTTCGATGTGGAGGAGGTGGTGGCCGTTGAATCAGAGACTATAAAACTCTTGATAGACGATGACTTGGCTGACAGTCTCATCCCTTTGCCGAACGTCTCCGGCAAAGTCCTCTCTATGGTAATTGAGTACTGCAAGAAGCATGTTGAGTCCGGCGCCACCGCCGACAAGGACAACGGCTCAAATAGCCTTGAGGAGAGTCTCAATGCTTGGGAAAATTATTTTACGACTGTTGGTCAACACACACTTCAATCTAATACTGGTTAGTTTCTATTATATTCTTCCTCTTCTTTGGCAAAACTATATTATATGTTGATATTTTCTAGGAGAAATTGTATTTGCTTCGATGTATTGCTCCAATTTGAATTTGTAATTTTTTTTTTAACTTTTAATTTGAGTCTTTAATATATTTATATTATTTCATGACAAAACAGTACTTAAGTAAACTCAAAATTGGGTATACAATATTTAAACAAGATATGTAGCAAATATGGTAAAGTGCACTATTTTAGATAACTGAAAACTATTTGAAAATGATTTACAAACATGATCTACATTTATCTGCTGAGGATTTGATTCTATGGAGAATATTCCAACATTGTAAGCGCTAACCTTAAATTTATATAATGAAGTGTTATTAGGAGAGTTAATTTGCATATAATAAAATAGTTCAGGGATAATATTCCTAAATCAAAAGTGCAGGGGAAGTTGCAAAGGGTAATGAATCACAAGTGCAAATGTTCCTATTTTGGACACGGATCCGATCACGTCACTTGAGTCATGTTGCTTAAATCTGAGCCGTTCATTCTATTAAAGCTCATTTGAGCCATTTCTATTAAAGCTCATTTGAGCCATTAAAACACATTAACATTTAATAGTTAAAATGAATTTTAATAGAATAGATGGCTTAGATCTAAGTAATATGACTGGATTCAAATCCTCATATTTTCTATTATTATGCTATTGTAGTGTACTGGGGAATCTATGGGTTGACTAGAGTATGTTTGTTTTTCTGTTTATTGACCATTCAATGAATAATGTTTTGTTTTGCATGAATATGTTTTCAGTGTAACAGTTGGGTTGGAGATCTGCCTAGATAATAGACGAACATGGATATATATAGGTTTAGTTTGGATTTGACTTTTTGACAAATTTTGAGGGTAAGGAATTGAGATTCTTTATGTTTTTTTGAAGATGGATGTTCAGATTGAGTTAGGTTTAACTACACCAAATTATTAACAGCTTTGTAGTAATATCTTTCTGCTATAATTCCTTAACTGTCATACACTTAGGATGCTAGGCAAAAATCTTGTGGTGATAATTAATAATAAATTTGTGGTTGTTGCTCCAATTTGGATCATTAACAACAATAATAATAATACATATCATGCTCTTACTATTCTTGAGGTAATTGATTTCGTGAACTAAGAAAAGCTTCATTAGTCGAAGCAATTGGTACAAGATCCTGTTGGATATGCTATAATCATATTTATAGCTAGGATAACTCACGTTTGAATTCAAACACTATATAGCTATGTACTAGCACATCATTAACATGAATAATAAAAGTAGACAATTTTCATCCAATTGTTCCCACGTGTGTTGCTTGCTATTGATGTGCTATCTTTGTGCCTACTTGAATGTGCTATTGGTCTCTTGGTTGCTCACAAACTTTTTGTACCTTTCTTTATCAATGTTACTTATATCTTTCCCTTGATGTGAATGTTGGAGTTAACCGTTGGCTAACTTGCTTGGAGTGCCGTACCGTGTGAACCTTGCAGCCCGTGATAGTGACCTAAGTTAGGATTATAAGATAAATTGATAGTTTCAAACTCTAATTTAGCAAGGCATATATATATCTTATAAGGATAAGTTGATGTATTTTATCTTTAATTTAATACTCCTGATCTGTTGTAACTAATTGCTCTTATCATGTACCTTAGCACACTATATATACTTGTGTATAGAATAATGAAAACACAACCTTCAAATACATTCATCAGTCTTGCAATCTTTTGCATACATCAAGAAGTTGTGTTATGGCTAATTTTCGTTGTAAAATCAGAGCTAGGGCTTTCTTTGCTTCTGATCCTCTATTTAGTTCTCACCAAATTTTTCACGAAGAAATTTTTTGTTACCTTACTTTGTTGTTTGTGTTATCCATTTCCTTTTAAGGCTGCAAGCTATCAAAATATTAAGATCTTCTTAGATTTGACATGCAAGACTGTGGCAGACATGATGAGGGAAAGACACTAGAGGAGATACGCAAGATTTTCAATATCAAGAATGAATAAACTCCTGAGGAAGAAGAGGAAGTTCGCAGGGAGAACCAATGCGCTTTTGAGTGAAATACATCTTTTTTTTCTTTCTTGGTTTACTAGAAGCTACAAACATAAGTGCAGTAGCCTATCTCTTCTCAAAATCTCATTCCACTAAACTTACATATAACGTAATACTATTTATATACTAGTTATTTTTTGACTACCTTACAGACTTTGCCAAGTTAGCACAATCTAATTAATTAGGGTTTAAATTTTGTCAAACAATGCTGGTGTGAAATTAAGTAGGATATAAGTAACATTATTTTTACACAAATAATATTATAGTAACATGAAATACTGAAAAGGTTGAGATTTTAAGTTTAAATTCTCTCTCCTAATATTTTTAGCTAGAAAATCTAGCTTAATCGTTTTAGTGAAAAAAAAAAAAAAAGATCATGGAGAATAGAATTTATGGGAAAACCAAAACAAGGAAGTAAAGAACCATTTCTTATCACAAATTTACAGTATGCTTTATTATTCATGGGGGCCTCGTATTATGTAGGGGGCTCCTTATTTTTGAACCATTTCTTATTACAATTTCACAATAGCATTATGAAATAGTGAGAGGATGGAGCTAGCCAATTAGGGGGATCCTAGTGACAATGCCGTAAGTGTTGACCCAAACTCGAACTCTGTCAAATCGAAGGTCCTCACTCACACTTGTTCCTTCTAGCACTATAACTGCATTCACGTTGCTGTTTTCCTTCTCAATAGTTGCTGCAGCAGTTTCCCCATTCACCCCCACAAGCTCGGGCCACGAACTCTTACCTGTTCATTATCAATTCCCACAAACACATTAGTTTTCACTCATAGAAACACTATAAGAAAATAATTTTTTTAATGGCTACATTTTTGTTATAAGAGCTGGGAAGATTATCACCAAAAGATAATGTGTCACAGAAGAATGTATAATAAAAATTTATTTAGTTGTCATAAAAAAGAGTAATAATACCAAAATTCCTTTAATAACATTTGTATTTATGACAATTTATCAATTGTCATAAATATACCACAAATAATAACTTTCTTGTAGTGAAATTAACAAGTAACAACAAATGTGGATAGTTTATAGGAAGTCATACTTTCATGTAACCAAAATATACACGTGAGATTTCTATTGAAGAATAAACAAAAANTTGTCATAAATATACCACAAATAATAACTTTCTTGTAGTGAAATTAACAAGTAACAACAAATGTGGATAGTTTATAGGAAGTCATACTGTCATGTAACCAAAATATACACGTGAGATTTCTATTGAAGAATAAACAAAAATAACTATTGGCTCTACACTAATGTGGATTATGGAGAATGCAAATCACTCAATTCATTACACTATTTCCTCACAAATTTTTGTGCTAAATAGTGTTTTACGATATTAATATGCTTTGGACTAAGACTCAGAACCTTAATTACCTGGACAATCCATTGTTGTCTCTCTTTTCTTGGCTATCTTGTTTTTCTGCACAGTTGTTTCTAGCTTTTTTATCTATAACTTTTGATGAGATAGGTATTTATAGAGAAGATTAGAAGAATGCTGATCCATTATGGCTGCGCCTATTTTTGACTTCAGACAGAATAATTCTTTATTCGAGCCTTCGTACAACATGGGCTGCAGGATGTTTATGAATATTTATTCAAGTAGGATGAAATGAATATATGTAAAAAAAAAAAAAAAAGTAATTAGAGTTTATTGGATATCTAAACCTTTAAAATTTGCACAATAGCGGACAGAAAAGAAAAGATGTGACCACAAAAGTTTACCAAGATTTTTTTTTTATATGAAAATTTTACCAGAATTTGAAGATGGTTGTTAAATAAATCAAAGTGGTAAGAACTACTTATTTGTATAAAACTAGTAATAACCCCACATAGTTTTGGCAATAATTAGGGTTTTTGCTTTTTTTTTTTGGGTAATGGCAACAAGATAGATTTTGATAATTCAGGTACAGCTGTAACCATGTTTCTTGTAAATTTCAGTAAACCCTTCCTAAATTTAGTGGATAAGCATATTACCTAATAACTTTCAAAGGGTGCAATTTACACCAATATACTGTCCTAATATTCAAATTGTTACTAGTCTAATAATTTTAACTTGATAACTGAGATTGTTTGGGATGAGGAGCTTAGCACCTCAAACCATAGTCAAAATGCATATTACCTCCCAAAGTTTACAATTGTTATAATTTATTCCTGTTGTGCCATTATCAATTCAAACATAAAAGTTATAGCACATGACTACATTAGGATAAATTGCACCTTTGGAAAGTTTTAAGGAATAAATTCACATTGACTAAAGCTGAAATGAACTTTTTTGGAATCTACCCCTTCCAATAAAGGGAAATGAAAACATTATTAATTCCACACATCCACAAGCTTCACCATTTTTGTGTGTGTCCCAAGTTGGTTAATGCCATTTGGATAACCACTAACGCCAGTTGTATAGGAGCAAAGGAGGAGGAAAAGAAGCAAACGAAAGAAAAAGTCACGAACTATACATATATATATATATACATGCAAGGAGAAGTCAGTTTTGTCGACAGTTTTAAATGACGTTTAGTATATATCACATTGGCACATGGTAGCAGACATGCATAGTACATTGTATTGATGACTTTGACAAAGTGAATAAAAAGCTAAGCACGAAGAAACCAAGGTTTGCGCAGATAAGATTCGTGAAGAAACCAAATTGCCTCCAGTGTTTACTTTGACACAAAGTATCTGTTCTTTGTTTCGTTTTTGAAACTTTGAGGAGAAAATTTCATTTATGGGTATTGGTAAGTTTCCACCCCTTAAAAGTGGAGGGGGAGGGGGTAGCAATAGCATCATTCCTCTACCTCTAATCGTAGTAACTCCTGTTTTCAGAATCATTGTACAGCTCATAAAAAAAGAATGACCCATTTTTAGTTAAAATCATTTGTTTCTTGTTAAAGTGTATAATTTGGGCTATATAAAAAAAAGTATATGGAAATGTTTGTACATAAAATAGTACCTTTTATGTATAGCCAAAATAATGTATTTTAGCATGAAAACAATCGTCACATTAAATCACTTAGTTTTTTTTGTAACAGAGTCTAAAAGTTGAAAAAGGGTTACTTTCTCAAAATTGAAGTTAGAGGAGGTGATAGTGTTAGCTCTTGCTTCACTGAATTCATATGAGATCCAGGTGGGTCAAGCTCAAATTTTCTCAAAAGCAGCTCAATTTGGAGAATATATACTGAAACTTGAGTTGGAGTCGGCTCAAAGTTTTCATATCTGTTAGAGATATACATTTGACAATTTGGAATGGATCAAAGTAAGTCATACATCAAAATAATCCTGACTTAGGATGATGCTCTTTTAGTCTGAAATTAGCTTGCATAGAACAAAGAACAGGAACAAGGGAAAGAAAGACAAGATGGAGTCCGGATATAGTTTACTCAGTATGCATTTAAGAGAGACAAAGACGGAAACAAAAGGTGAGTGATAATAGCTCGTCAAGGTTCTTTCAGTGAGGAAAACAACATAACTTCAAAAGCACTTCTTAACATCCATCTTCATTCTTTGCTTTCCACACTTTTGTGTGAACCCCTCATCATTCTCCATTCAGTGGAGACAATACAGAATACTAGGTTAATAATGTGTCCAGTTCACTAAGGTGCGTATAATGTCATATAATGACACAAAGTGTACAAATAGTTTCTCACAGGTACTCCTGAAAACCGTGATTATGTGGCTATAATATGGCCATGAGGATGAGTTTGATATTACCTACAGTGGTCTTTGTGTTTCTTCAACCAAGTTGGAGCTATTTTATGCATAGGATTCTACCATAATTGCTCTAAATCATTCTAGACAAATGAAATTATCTTTCTGCATCTCGGTTGCTTTCCTCCCTAATATATAGTCCATGTGTTGAATCAGAACTTAAACAGTAGCAACACATAATCCCAAACGATATCAGAGATTTGTGTATCAGTCATCAGCAGCAATGAGAAATCCACAACATGAAAGAAGAAGACAATGATTTTGCACACTTCAGCAAAGTTGTGCAATATCAATCCAATACCTTTTATTCTAGACAACTTTAATCGATGCAAACAAGAAGAAAGAGATGTAAGAAAAGTTAAAGTACTAAAATCCAATAATCTTTCACAACAACATCTAGAAACCTCGAATTGATTTGTACTAACTCCTAAATAAAGGGTAGACTAGAAGATCAATATCTTACATCATGTGAATACCAAATAGTCAGAAACAATTTAAGTGTCATGATTCTCAAAAACATTAATTATATTCAGGAAAAAAGAAAAAACTATCTTGTAATTCACTTCTATTCCCTTTTACCCTCTTTGCATTCAAGCCAGGAGGAATCTCTCATCACTTTTAGTAAAATCAAACTAGATTACAATGAGAAGAACATGTCGCATGGTAAAAAACATTTAAGTCTGTGGATTACAAGGATAAGATTTGGAAGGTACTTTGTCATCCTGATTCTTCCTTTTCTTTTGTATAGTTGGGAATTGTAATTGATATAAACATCATATACTGTCTTTGCAACATCCATGAATACATAAATCATTTCAGCAAAAACGTAAAATCATTGAACAAGAAGTAACACTGCATTTGTATTCTTGGTAACACAAATGATTGGTAGTGAAGAAACACTGGGTTTAATAACAGAAGTAGCACTACGTCTTTAGAAAATTCCCCAGCATTCTGAAGAGTGGGTTGAATTGTAATACATCAGTATATAATTTTCTTCAGCTGAGAGTGGTGTTCATTTATATTTTAAGCACATAAGAAAACCAAGTATCATGTTTTCTTATTCAAGTCAAGGTTTTGAGTTGTCGCGTGAATCAAGGGCACAAGCAGATTTTAAGTTCACTTATGTGGTATCTTGTCAAATTTATGGGCAACAAAAGCAACCCAAGGCACCAGAAGCTGCTGATATTGCTATGCTGTTACAGAGGTGTGCTGTTATTTCAGTTCATGTGCCGAGTGTCCATCTTTTCTTGAATGCTTGTTTCTTAATGAGACAGTGACAATGGGATGATGAATTTTACATGCAGATTCTTTTTAATAGAAGCAGCAATTTTATTAGATAAGAAAATTGAAAAAATACAGCAAGAGAGGATAAGTATTTCTTTTATAAGAAACAAGAAAACACAAAGACCCGTACAAAAGGAGAAAGACATATCAACTAAGCAAAGCTCACCAATCTCTTAGCATATATGTCAGAGAAACCCCTTTAAAAATTCTATTAGCTGAGCACCATAAGGAAGCAAAAAGGATATCACTTTGTCCCGTAAAAGATGCAGTTATTTGAATATTTGTTGTCCTTGGTTGATGCAGTTATTCTGATCCTGGACATATGTTGATGCAAGTCACAGGCCAGAACCATCTGACATGCCAATTCTAAGTTGGATGGCAAGATTGCTTGTTTCTGGTTTCCACTTAGCGAGTTTCAATTTATAAACAGTAATTCATGATTATCCTTGCAAATCACAATATATTAACTTGTTAAAAACATATACTAGCAAAAATGTAGAATCATTGAACTAGCAAACAAAGTTAGAAATTGTAACAAAATGACAAAATAGTTTATCTCCATCAATCAATTGAACATCAAATAGGCCTATACAAAAAGTAGTTGAAATCATGTCTTGGCTTGAGAGAATGCCCACTGCAGCAACTTTTGTCCCCATCCCTTGTTAATATTTAATATCTAGGCTGTGTCAAAATTATATGCATGTGTTGTCAAATAAGAAAAGAAAAAGAGAAAAACAATTTAGCAAATAAGTAGAAAAATATAATAACTTGTTATAAATTATATATTGAATAATCTAACTTGAGTCATACTCATATGAGCTACTGTGCGAACTTGACATCCCTGTAAAAATGGCACATGTTGTACATAAAAAAAAAATTAAAATAAATACAAGAGTGAGAAATAAGATCAATTAAATTTCTGCAACATATGTAAGTACATGTGATTGGCCATATAGTATAATTGGAGTGGGCATGGTGGGGTAAAAAAATTTCTCAATGGACTGCACTTGTCAGCATCTATGTTTTTTTTTTTTTTCTCCACACAACTTTTAGGTCTACCTTTTACATGAGATACACCATCCTTTCTTTTTATACCCTTGGCTTGAGATTCATTTTTTTTTTGTTTTTCAGTTGAAGCAATTGCCCTGTCACCTGTTGCAGCTTGATTAGCTTGACTATTTACATAAAAAAAAATTGTACTTGGTGTGGAGGAACTTTTATTCAATATCTTATCAACTTCAATGCCAAGTTCCACCAATTTTCTTGCAAAAAATGTGGAAGCATCTTCAGATTCAGCAGCTTTGCTTGATATTTCTATTGCATTCCGACACAAATCCTTAAAACAATTTGAGACAACCAGCTTTGGATCTTCTTTGATAATGTGTCCCTTGTTGTCTAGAACACATCCACTTTGAGCATGCTTAGTCCACCTCTTAAGGATGTATTTTGGAGGAATAATTATTATATTCAAATGATTAAGTACCCAAAGAGCATGACTACAAAGAATACCAATAAATTCAAAGAGTTGACAACTGCACACAACACTTTGGTCATCAAAGTTGAAGGTAACTCTATGCTTTCTCATGCCCCCAATCATACACACTTCATATTCAAATAATTGATAGTTCTGATTGCAGCATTTCAAAAAAAGATTACAAGATTTTTCATATTCCTCACAAACTAGAAAAAAAAAATTTGTTTGTGTGTAGACATCTCTTGCATTTTTCAACAACATGATATCCATATTTAGTGATGGCATCTTTTGGCTCATCTCATAGTTAGACTCTATCTCCTTATACCGCATGTCCTCCAATAACCTTTCGAAGTTCCTAAAAAACTCTAGCACATTAAAAGTATACTTTGTGTATAATCTCAAACGACCATTGAAACTCTCACTTAATTGTGTTGTTGTAGCACCGGCTAAAAAAGTATGTCGCCTATATACTGATGCCCATTTTTCTCTTTTCTTAAAGAAATCTTGCATCCATCTATTTTGACAAAGGTTGTGCTTGTCAACCAATGACTCACAAGTGTTAAGAAAATCATTCTCATACTCAAAGTCATCAATGCAACTTCTCAACTCTCTAGCAAAAGAATATGATTTCTTAAAGGCATGATTAACATTTTTTTAGTGCATTTTGGAATAAATGCCATAAGCATAAACGATGATATGATTCAGGAAAAACCTCTGCAATTACTTTTGCCATTGCATCCTCTTGATCGGTAAAAATTACCTTGGGCTTCTTCCCATTTATAGCCTTAAAAAAAGTCTTAAACAACTATTCAAAAGATTCGCAGTTTCATCATATAATAATGTAGCACCAAATATCACAGTTTCTCAATGATAGTTGAATCCAATGAAGGGAGCAAATGGCCGTAAGTTCTTGTTGGTACAATAAGTGGTATCAAAACACATCACATCTCCAAAATAAACATAATCTACAACCATTTTAGCATCTGCCCAAAAAATATTTGCTATTTGATAATCAACATCAAGTTGAATTTCATAAAAGAACGATGAATTCTCTGTTTGCTTTGATTTAAAATGGTGAAGCAGAGTATATGCCTCTCCCTTTTCCATTTTCTTCATCCTCTTAGAATTCAAATGATTGCTAACATTTTTGGCAGTACAACCAACATTCTCTCTCCCTCCAACTTGTCAGCTTAGAAACTCAAAAACTAATTTTTGTCATATGCCATAATGATTTGCCAATTCAATTTGGGCAGCTTGAGCAGTAGAAACTCTCATTTGTGATGGTAATTTATGCTTACTCTGAAGGATTGCTAGCTCATGAGTATGTTCTTTCACAAAAGATGTAACTACATATTTTCCATTTAATTGCCGACCAATGGCCAATTGTGCTAAACATCTAGTTCTGACATCTTTGCGTGTTATTTTCCCCTCATAATCATTTTTCTTCTTTAAGGCTTCTTTAAAACAAACATATCTTCGAGATAGCATAGTCTCTTTATCTAACTTGCTTTTATTCCTCTAATCTTTCCTAACACTAAAACCAATGAAGCCAGCATACATATTATAAAATCTATATGCATGATCTTCTGACTCAAACTTATACCAACATATGGAGTTAAATCTATCTCAGTCACTTCATGTTCAATGTAATCCATCAATTTCACTGTCAAGTAAGCAAAATATATTAGTTTCCATTATCCTCTTTGTTGTCTATGCATCCCAAAATATCATCTCAAGGTGTAAATAATACAGTGACAGTCATTTTATTAAGTAAACTGCAAATCACTTTTGCCAAAGTTTTGAAATATCCAATTGTGCTTACATTCATTCAGGCAAAAAGACAAAGACAAGGAAAAAACTACTACTTAACTAATAAACCAATCATAACAAAGAAAAGTAAGGCCTCACCAGAAGTTAAACAGCAGTTCTTGTCCATTGATTCAATTTAAAGATTACTAACACATTGATTTAAGAATTCTTCAGAGTAACATCTCAACAAAAATACCCAAACCATCTATCATGTGTTCATCAATATACACATAAAAGGCCGAGTCTACAATGTCAATGGCACAAAATGGGCACCGATGCAAAGGCCATTAAATCGTCATTCAATCATCCACTTGGCCTAATAAATGACTGTGATAGTTTGATGGGCAACTTTGGCACCTGGTCTTTCTAATAATAACATAGTATCTTAATATTTTTGTTAAATTATAGTTTGACCCAATTTTTTTTTTGGGTCATTTGATTGGGCTTGGTGAACATGGACTGACCTTTAATAAAAAATGAATTGGACTAAGATTGAAAGATGGTCCGGCCCATAATGTAATATATGGATTGGATTTTTTTTTTTACAAATTCAACCAGCCCAAAATAGATTGAATTAATTCAAGTTCATCTAATAACTAATATACTAGTATGTCTTACTGCCTATCACTAATCCTTCCACTAATTAATTAATAAATCTTGTGCGTATTAATTCAAGCTACATATAAAAAATTACTCATTGAAGCATATCTAATATGGGTCATGGATTAATTCATTAACCCTATCCAAGGCTTAAGCAATGTTACATTTCATCTAATGACTAGTTCACTTGTATGTCTTACTCTATCATTAATCCTTACACTAATTAATTCATATATCTTGTGTATCTTAATTTAAGTAACACCAAAAAAATATATACTAATGATCTATGCACTAATATAGATAATTAATTAATTCATTTGCCCTAATTGAAGCTTGAAGCAATGCTACATTTGATCTAATGACTACTTGACAAGTGCACTATTATGTTCACATTCCCTATCACTTATCAATCCACTAATGATCTATAGTTAATATGAGTAAAGAATTAATTCATAAACCGTAATTGAAGCTTAAGCAATACTTGCTCTAATGACTACTGCACAATTATGTCTTACTCCCTATCACTAATCACTAATTAAATATTGTTCATATTAATTTAAGTTGCACCAAAATGTATTCAAGTGGGGTATAGCTATGGTGAATAATTATTTAGTTCTTACTAGATAATTGATGTATAATCAATATGCTTAATTATATTTTTAGTGTCTATATTTTGAGAAAATGAATCTTTTCATCCTATCATTTTAAATTTAAATGATTTAGTCATCCTTTTATTTATGAAAAAATAAAAAATTACAACTTTGGTCATTCTATTAGTCAACCATCCAATACATAACAAAATTAGTTGATGTGGCAATACTTAATTGTTAATTAACATAACCTTTTCAATTATGTTTAAGCCAATTTTTATTTTTATTTTTAAAAAAAAAACATATTCTGCTCATCTCCCTCTGCTGCTTTTGCATATTCTTCATATTCCTCCTCATCTCCTCCGCCATCAACACCCCACTGGAGCTTGGACTAGTACTTGTACAGGCAACGCAGTAAAAAAAATTTGAGTGGATGAAGAAAAAGAAGGGAAAGGCGTGCCCAAGTCGTCGCTAACATACCTTCCTCCACAACCTCCAAATTTGGGCTCTTTTTGGCGTTTTTGGCTCTAATTTGGTGATGGGGAGGAAGATTGTTTGTTGCAAAGCAAGAAGAAGAGAAAGAAGAAGAAAAAGATTGGGAGAATTTGATGGGGATTTTAGACACTACAACAAGCAATTTCGAAGCACCATATATGCCAAATATCATTCAAGCATTTCAACAAACACTTGGTGGATATTCAAAAAAACACACATTTTCCAAGCTAAACCAAGTATATCATACCTCCAAATGGCCAACTTTCAGTCAATAGCACTTAAACATTAGATAAGGGCGAAAGAATTATCTTAAAAGTGCAAGAATTTAAAGACCCCTTTCTCAACCGAGTTGACTCGATGTGTGCAAGAATGATAATGAGTGTTCAATGTGAAGAAAAAATGTGGAATATGCTAGTATAGAGTAGACGAAATGGGGAGGGGAGATGAAGAAATGGTGAAAGTGAGTGATTAAAGGACAAAATTAGATGTCTGGAGGTGCATGTGTGTATGAGTTGATGTGTGTGTGAAGTGAAGAGAAGAAGAAGAGAAGAAGAAGAAGAAGAAGAAAAGAGAAAAAACTTTGGTTAGTAAAGAGCCTTAAAACATGTGTTTTTGATTAGTGGGGAAACACAAGTAAATACATAAATTTTTTTGGGCCAAAATACAATTAACCATTTACAGGTAATATTCAGTCATGATGTCTGGAAGGTACATGTGGCTTAATCTTAGCTATTTAGTGACATTTGCACCGGTGCCCATTTTGTGCCATTGGCATTATAGACTTGGCCCACATAAAATGCCAACAAATCCATGAACCCACATAAGGAAAATGGAAAAATAAATATGTAGCATTCTATTCATAGCAAGGCCAAATCAACCTCTAAAAAAAAAAAAATTCTTACTGATTTCTAATAAGATGTCAAAATACCTACAGTGGCAGTGCTAGAGTTCATCCCGAGGTGGTCTTTGCTGGAATTGGCCTTACCGGAGTCTCCTTGCCCTGCCGGTGTGGGACTTGTCCAATGGTGTATGGATTTTACCGGTGTCTATTGGCCGTGCTCAATGGCTATAGGCTTTTGCAGAGGAAGGGGTTTTTTCAAATGAGCAAGCAGTGACCTAAGGGATGCGAAAGGTGAATCAGAATTGAGAGGGAGGGAAGTTGAGAGATGTGGTGGTGATGCCAAGAGTGAGAGATGTTGGAGAACCTAGAGTGAAAGAGAGATGAAGAAGGTGAAGAAGAAAGGGATAACGGCGTTACATAAGAGGTGATGTTGAGGTGGCGCTAATGTGTATAAAATAATACATATGTTATATTTTAGTAGGGGAAAAGCACCACTAGCACCTATGAAACTTTACCTAAGTTTTGTTCTTTAGTGGTGACTCTACACTTTGTACGATCAAGTTCAATTTAAATGACAAAATCAAATTAAAAAAAAGTTCAATCTAAATGAAATTATATAAAATTAAGATTTATCTTTATGGAATTGACACTAATTAAGTTTAATTGAAAATAACTACAAGAAACTAAATCATAGATTTTTCAATTACATTAATATATAAAATTAAATTGTGTTTTTTCAATCAAATTGAGAAGTGGAAAATTTAGTATCATGTAACTCCCTTTCTATTTTAATTTCATGCAAATCATTTTAACTGATTTTGATTATTGTGAAATTGAGAGAAAAAAATTTTCCATTTAAATTTTTTTTAACAATATTCATATTTTTGACTTTATGCAATGCTTATATTATATTGGCAGAAAGAATATAAAATTCAGCTTACATAAATATTTTAAAAATACTGTATAATTTTTATCTGAATAAAAATGTTTCATGACTTCTAACCAAAAAGAAAAAAAATGTTTTATAACTATTTATCCCTAGGATGTATTTTACTTTTTTGTTGTTGTTGTTGTATTTGAAGATGTATTTTATTTTCCCATTTCCAATTATTTCTCTTCTCCCACGCAACCTCATCCCACGATATCCCGTTCACCACCGTCGCTGAAGAACCAGAATCGAGGCCTTGTGGCAATTAAAGTTTCTGACTTCCGGTGATCACTCAATCTCCACCACGACCCATTTCTCTGTCTTACTCCAACCCCACCATCGCGAGATAGCCCTCCCTCTCTCTACAACCGCCCTCTCTCCGCCACCTCTGAACTTGAAATCTCAGCTCTGCAAATCTGAAATGGTTCTCATCTCAGCAGCTACCGATTGTGCAGCATAGAACAGAGGCACGCATTCTCCCTCCTTAAGAAAGCACCGATTTTCAACCATAGACCAAACATTCATGCTCCTTGTCCCTCCTTAACCGTTCCCCAATGCATTTCAAGCAAGATCAAAGAAGATCAAATCGCAGTAGCGCACCAGCGGTGGGGAAGAACGTTCCTGTGGATGCTTTTATTTTGCTTCGATCCATTTGGTCATTGAGTATAATTGAAAGGTTAGAAGGTGGGGAAAATTAGTTAATTAGCATAAAACTTTGTGGGCCAAATTATAATTTTTTAAAAACCGCTTACACTGAGTAATGAAAATGGACAACACATACGTGGAAAAATCTAAGCCGTTGCCATCACTTTGCACCGGTGCCCATTATAGGATTGGTATTGTAGACCTGGCCGCGTGGGAGAGCCTTTTGGGAAAGTGAAGTTACTATTGTTGGTTGCGGAAGAGTTTTTACCCCATTCTACTGTAGTTATAGTGGGGTCAGATTCTTTTGGAATTTGGTTCTTCAGAAAGGGCGTGGGTTTCCGCCGAAATAACAGTAGTGCCACTGAGCTCTCGAGTTAGTGCTTCACAACTAACCGTTGTGGTTTTTCAATTTTGAATAATTAAAAGGAAGCTAGTGCAACAGAATAATAGAACGATAGACAAAGATAATGGAGCGTGGGAGAGAAAGAGAACGATAGAGAGAAAGAAGCTAGGGTAGAGTGAGAGAGTAGAGGAATAGAAATAGAGACCGCCAAACAGGGAGAAAGGAAGCAGATCGAGAAAGAGAAATTGAAATTTCAGATTTGGTGCGTGGGTAATCCTTTGTCTCCTTTATGAATCTGTGCTAAGTAAAGGAAGAAAAAGATCTGTCCGAGGTATGCTTTTATTTCTTGTCCGGGTGGTATCTGAGGAAAAGCTTGGATGCTACGGCATTTTTGGGGGGGGGGGGGGGGGGG
>QAOA01001889.1:87522-99726 GCA_003255065.1 Cercis canadensis | reverse complement strand
CGCAACTTTGGTAAATGATATATATAACCATTGAAAATTATTTCATGTTGTGGGGTCAAATGCCCCCACATCCTTATACATTGATCCGTCACTGCCTGTCTCTGGATTCTGATGTTCAGTGATTCTTGAATTGGTTTCTATGTTATTAGATTTTCTGAGTTCTTTCTGGGTATTGGATTTTCGAGTTTCTACTTATGCATGATGGGCTGTTACTGTTACAGGGAGGAAGATAGTAGTTAGTGCATTCTGGGCTGTGCTAGTGAGGAAATTCTGACACAATTCCTTTTCACTAGAGGTTACATTATTTTAATTGCTTTTCATTCTTCATCTTCCTTTGATGTAGTTTTGGATTTGGGTATTTCAGTCATCTTTGATCAATACCAGACTCAAGTATTTGTAGGTTGAAGAAGAGGTATATGATCATGATACACATGTTTGTGAATTGGAGACTAGAGTGGCGATATTTAATTTCTATTCTTCAGTAGATATCTTTTTTGGGGTTTGACCGTGGAGTGTAGTTGTTGAATTATGAACCTGCTTTATGCAGGTGGTGTGGTTCATGGTTCTACAGGATTTTTGAATGTTGATAGAGTGTTTTGGAGATCTTCATTCTGGTTTCTCATGTGATGTTTCCTTACTTGGTTTTCATGTTTATAGATTTGCTAAGTTATTTTTGGGTATTGAATTTTCTGGTTTCTTGTGCATGACTAGCTGTGGAAATATTGGCAGAATCCCTTTACACCATGGGTTGTATTATCCATGGGTTGTATTATTTTAATAGCTTCATAAAAGATCCTTGCTTCCTTTATTGTATTTGGATTAGTAGTCTTGAGTAAGAGCTCACTCAAGTGTTGACATTGTTTTGAATCTTTGTTGGTTGATAAAGACCTATATGATTCAGGATACCCATGTTTGTGGATGGGAGATTAGAGTAGCGATTAAGTCAAGATAAATTTTATTTTTATCTTTCAGTAGATTTTTTCTTTTTAATTTTATTTTCTTCTTTTGCTTTGACCATGTAGATATTGAATTGTGTACGTGCTTTTGTGTGGTTCTACACGTGTTTCCGATGTTGATAAAGTCTTCTGGTGGTCTCTTTTGTGGTTTCTCATGCTTGATGACTCTTTAATTGGTTTTTGTGTTTCTATATTTTCTAAGTAGTTTCTGTGTATTGGAATTTCGACTTTCTACTTGTGCATGATGGGCTGTTGCTGTTACAGGGAGGAAGATAGTAGTTAGTGCATTCTGGGCTGTGCTAGTGGAGGAAATTCTGACAGAATTCCTTTTCACCAGAGGTTACATTATTTTAATTGTTTTTCATTGGATCTTCATCTTCCTTTGATGTAGTTTTGGATTTGGGTGTTTCATTAATCTTAGATCAATACCAGACTCAAGTATTTATAGGTTGAAGAAGAGGTATAAGATCATGATACAAATGTTTGTGAATTGGAGACTAGAGTGGCGATATTTAATTTCTATTCTTCAGTAGATATCTTTTTTGGGGTTTGACCGTGCAGTGTAGTTGTTGAATTATGAACCTTCTTTATGCAGGTGGTGTGGTTCATGGTTCTACAGGATTTTTGAATGTTGATAGAGTGTTTTGGTGATATTCATTCTGGTTTCTCATGTGATGTTTCCTTACTTGGTTTTCATGTTTATAGATTTGCTAAGTTGTTTTTGGGTATTGAATTTTCTGGTTTCTTGTGCGTGACTAGCTGTGGAAATATTAACAGAATCCCTTTACACCATGGGTTGTATTATTTTAATAGCTTCATAAAGGATCCTCGCTTCCTTTATTGTATTTGTATTAGAAGTCTTGAGTAAGAGCTGGCTCAAGTGTTGACATTGTTTTGAATCTTTGTTGGTTGATAAAGACCTATATGATTCAGGATACTCGTGTTTGTGGATGAGAGATTAGAGTGGCGAAGAAGTCAAGATAAATTTTATTTTTATCTTTCTGTAGATTTTTTTTTAAAATTTTATTTTCTTCTTTTGTTTTGACTGTGTAGATATTGAATTATGTACGTGCTTTTGTGCAGTTTGTGTGGTTCTACACGTGTTTCCAATGTTGGTCAAGTCTTTTGGTGGTCTCTTTTGTGGTTTCTCATGCTTGATGACTCTTTAATTGGTTTTTATGTTTCTAGATTTTTTAAGTAGTTTCTTCATATTGGATTTTCGAGTTTCTACTTGTGCATGATGGGCTATTGGTTGTTACAGGGAGGAAGATAGTAATTAGTGTATTCTGGATTGTGCTAGTGGAGGAAATTCTGACAGAATTCCTTTTCAGTCAGAGGTTACATTATTTTAACTGCTTTTGATAGGATCTTCATCTTCCTTTGATGTAGTTTTGGATTTGGGTATTTCAATCATCTTTGATCAATACCAGACTCAAGTATTTGTAGGTTGGAGAAGAGGTATATGATCATGATACACATGTTTGTGAATTGGAGTCTAGAGTGGCAAAGAAGGCAGTATAACTTATTATTTAATTTCTATTTTTCAATAGATATTTTTTCTTGGGCTTTGACTGTGGAGTGTAGTTATTGAATTATGAACCTGCTTTGTGCAGGTGGTGTGGTTCATGGTTCTACAGGATTTTTGCACGTTGATTGAGTGTTTTGGTGATCTTCATTCTGGTTTGTCAGATGATGACTCCTTATATGGTTTCATGTTTCTGGATTTGCTAAGTTGTTTCTAGGTATTGAATTTTTTGGTTTCTAGTTGTGGATAATGTCCCATAGGTGTTACAGGGAGGAAGATAGTAGTTAGTGTGTTCCAAGCTGTGCTAGGAGAGGAAATATTGACAGAATCCCCTTACACCATGTGTTGTATTATTTTCATTGCTTCCTATAGGATCCTCACTTCCTTTACTGTATTTGGATTAGTTGTCTTGAGTAATTATGAACCTGCTTTGTGCAGTTTGTTTAGTTCATGGTTCTAGAGGATTTTCTAACGTTGATCAAGTGTTTTGGTAATCTTCATTCTGGTTTCTCATCTGATGACTTCTTACTTGGATTTCATGTTTTTGGATTTGCTAAGTTGTTTCTTGGTATTGAATTTTCTGGTTTCTTGTTGTGGATGATGTCTGATTGGTGTTATGGGGAGGAAGATAGTAATTAGTGTTATTGACAGAATCCCTTTACACCATGGGTTGTATTATTTTAATTGCTTGATATAAGATCCTTGCTTCCTTTACTATATTTGAATTAGTAGTCTTGAGTAATTATGAACATGGTTTGTGCAGTTCACGTTCATGGTTCTAGGGGGTTTTCTAATGTTGATCTAGTGTTTTGGTGATCTTCATTCTGGTTTCTCATCTGATGACTTCTTACTTGGTCTTCATGTTTCTGGATTTGCTAAGTTGTTTCTTGGTATTGAATTTTCTGGTTTCTTGTTGTGGATGATGTCTGATTGGTGTTACCGGGAGGAAGATAGTAATTAGTGTTATTGACAGAATCCTTTTACACACCATGGGTTGTATTATTTTAATTGCTTGATATAAGATCCTTGCTTCCTTTACTATATTTGAATTAGTAGTCTTGAGAAATTATGAACCTGCTTTGTGCAGCTTGTGTGGTTCATGATTCTACAGGATTTTCGAATGTTGATCTACTGTTTTGGTAATCTTCATTCTGGTTTCTCATCTGATGACTTCTTACTTGGTTTTCATGTTTCGCTAAGTTCTTTCTGGGTATTGAATTTTTTGGTTTTTTGTTGTGGATGATGTCTGATTGGTGTTAGAGGGAGGAAGATAGTAATCGGTGTGTTATTGACAGAATCCCTTTACACCATGGGATGTATTATTTTAATTGCTTTATATAGGATCCTCTCTTCCTTTACTATATTTGGATTAGTAGTCTTGAGTAATTATGAACCTATGGTTTGCAACTCGTGTGGTTCATGGTTCTATAGGATTTTCGAATGTTGATTGAGACTTTTGGTGAGCTTCATTCTGGTTTCTCATATGATGACTTCTTACTTGGTTTTCATGTTTCGCTAAGTTCTTTATGGGTATTGAATTTTCTGGTTTCTTGTTGTGGATGATGTCTGATTGGTGTTAGAGGGAGGAAGATAGTAATTGGTGTGTTATTGACAGAATCCCTTTATACAATGGGATGTATTATTTTAATTGCTTCATATAGGTTCCTTGCTTCCTTTACTGTATTTGGATTAGTAATCTTGAGTAATTATGAACTTGCGTTGTGCAGCTCGCGTGGTTCATGGTTCTACAGGATTTTCGAATGTTGATTGAGAGTTTTGGTGAGCTTCATTCTGGTTTCTCATATGATGACTTCTTACTTGGTTTTCATGTTTCGCTAAGTTGTTTCTGGGTATTGAATTTTCTGGTTTCTTGTTGTGGATGATGTCTGATTGGTGTTAGAGGGAGGAAGATAGTAATTGGTGTGTTATTGACAGAATCCCTTTATACAATGGGATGTATTATTTTAATTGCTTCATATAGGTTCCTTGCTTCCTTTACTGTATTTGGATTAGTAATCTTGAGTAATTATGAACTTGCATTGTGCAGCTCGTGTGGTTCATGGTTCTACAGGATTTTCGAATGTTGATTGAGAGTTTTGGTGAGCTTCATTCTGGTTTCTCATCTAATGACTTCTTACTTGGATTTCATGTTTTTGGATTTGCTAAGTTGTTTCTTGGTATTGAATTTTCTGGTTTCTTGTTGTGGATGATATCTGATTGGTGTTACAGGGAGGAAGATAGTAATTAGTGTTATTGATAGAATCCCTTTACACCATGGGTTGTGTTATTTTAATTGCTTGATATAGGATCCTTGCTTCTTTTACTGTATTTGGATTAGTAGTCTTGAGTAATTATGAACCTGCTTTCTGCAGCTTAGATGGTTCATGGTTCTATCGGATTTTCGAATGTTGATCTAGTGTTTTTGTAATTTTCATTCTAGTTTCTCATCTGATGACTTCTTATTTGATTTTCATGTTTCTGTATTTGCTAAGTTGTTTCTGGGTATTGAATTTTCTAGTTTCTTGTTGTGGATGATGTCTGATTGGTGTTAGAGGGAGGAAGATAGTAATTGGTGTGTTATTGACAGAATCCCTTTATACCATGGGATGTATTATTTTAATTGCTTCATATAGGATCCTCGCTTCCTTTATTGTATTTGGATTAGTAATCTAGAGTAATTATGAACCTGCGTTGTGCAGCTCGTGTGGTTCATGGTTCTACAGGATTTTTGAATGTTGATTGAGTGTTTTGGTGATCTTCATTCTGGTTTCTCATCTGATGACTTCTTACTTGGTTTTCATGTTTTTGGATTTGCTAAGTTGTTTCTGGGTATTGAATTTTCTGGTTTCTTGTTGTGGATGATGTCTGATTGGTGTTATAGGGAGGAAGAAAGTAATTAGTGTTTTATTCACAGAATCCCTTTTCACCATGGGTTGTATTATTTTATTTGCTTCATATAGGATCCTCGCTTCCTTTACAGTATTTGGATTAGTAGTCTTGAGTAATTATGAACCTGCTGCTCGTGTGGTTCATGGTTCTACAGGATTTTCAAATGTTCATTTAGTGTTTTGCTGATCTTCATCCTGGTTTCTCATCTGATGAGTTCTTACTTGGTTTTCATGTTTCTTGATTTGCTAAGTTGTTTATGGGTATTGAATTTTCTGGTTGTTTGTTGTGGATGATGTCTGATTGGTGTTAGAGGAAGGCAGTAATTACTGTTATTGACAGATTCCCTTTACACCATGGGTTGTATTATTTTAATTGCTTCATGTAGGATCCTCTCTTCCTTTACTGTATTTGGATTTGTAGTCTTGAGTAAGAGCTGGCTTAAGTGTTTGCATTGTTTTGAATCTTTGTTGGTTGATAAAGGTCTATATCATTCAGGATACCCATGTTTGTGGATAGGAGATTAGAGTGGCAAAGTGGCCAAGAAATCAAGATAAATTTTTCTATTTTTATTTTTTAGCAGGTGGTTTTTTAAATTTTGTTTTATTCCTTTGCTTGGACCATGTAGATATTGAATTGTGTACCTGCTTTTGTGCAGTTTTTGTGGTTCTACTCATGTTTCTGATGTTGATCAATTCTTCTGTTGGTCTCTTTTGTGGTCTCTCATGCTTGATGACTCTTTATTTGGTGTTTCTAGATTTTCAAAGTAGTTTCTGGGTATTGGATGTTTGAGTTTCGACTTGTGCATGATGGGCTATTGGTGTTACAGGGAGGAAGGTAGTACTTAGTGCATTCTGGGTATTGGATGTTTGAGTTTCGACTTGTGCATGATGGGCTATTGGTGTTACAGGGAGGAAGGTAGTACTTAGTGCATTCTGGGCTGTGCTAGTGAAGGAAATTCTGATGGAATTCCTTTTCAGCCAGAGGTTACGTTGTTTTAATTGCTTTTGATAAGATGTTCATCTTCCTTTGATGTAGTTTTTGATTTTGGTATTTTAGTTATCTTTGATCAATTCTAGACTAAAGTATTGCAGTCATTTTGGTTCTTTGTAGGTTTGAGAAGGGCTATATGATCATGATACACATGTTTGTGAATTGGAGACTAGAGTAGCAAAGAAGTCAATATCACTTATTTAATTTCTATTTTTCAATAGATATCTTTTTTTGGGCTTTGACTGTGGAGTGTAGTTATTGAATTATGAACCTGCTTTGTGCAGCCCATGTGGTTCATGGTTCTACAGGATTTTCGAATGTTGATCTATTGTTTTGGTGATCTTCATTCTGGTTCCTCATTTGGTGACTCCTTACTTGGTTCTCATGTTTTTGGATTTGCTAAGTTGTTCTGGGTATTGAATTTTCTGGTTTCTAGTTGTGCGTGATGTCCTATTGGTGTTATAGGGAGGAAGATAGCAGAGTAAATATTGACAGAATCCCTTTACACCATGGGTTGTATTATTTTAATTGCTTCATATAGGATCCTTGTCTTCCTTTGCTGTATTTGGATTAGTTTTGAATCTTTTTAGGTTGGTAAAGAGCTGTATGATTCAGGATACCCATGTTTGTGGATGGGAGATTAGAGTGACAAAGTGGCAAAGAAGTTATGATAATTTTTTTTTTTTCATTTTTTATTAGATTTTTTTTTTTATAATTTTTATTTTACTCTTTTGCTTTGACCGTGTAGATATTGAATTGTGTACCTGCTTTTGTGCAGTTTTACACGTGTTTCTGATGCTGATCAATTCTATTGATGGTCTCTTTTGTGGTTTTTCATGTTTTGTGGCTCTTCTTTGACCTTTATGTTTCTAAATTTTCTAAGTTGTTTCTGGGTATTGAATTTTCTAACTTGCTTTTGTGCAGCTGGTCTGGTTCTAGAATTGTTTCTTAAGTTGATCAAGTCTTTTGGTGACCCATCTCTGGATTTTGATGTTTGGTGAATCTTGAATTGGTTTCTATGTTACTAGATTTTCTGAGTTCTTTGTGGGTGTTGAAATTTCTGGTTTCTCATTCTACTTGTACATGATGTGGTATTGGTGTTACAGGGAGGAATATAGTGGTTACAGGCAACATTTGAGGATTTATCTTTTTGCCCAGGGGGTTATCTTCTTCGCAGTTTGTAAGGTTTGTGTTTCTAAGCTACCAAGCACATATGCAATTTATCCTTTACAACAGACTTGCCTTTTGGATTTGCAGTATGCGGTTTGATATGCCTTTTTAAATATTTATTCCTCAGTTAGTGTTTTCCCAGTCTACATAAAACATATACCTCTTGCTTTGTTTTAATTATCTTTGTTGTAATCAATGCAATGTCGTGCGGCTAATTCTATTGTAAGTTCAAACCTGCTTGTGTTAGTTCACAAAAATGGCCCTATCTCCTCTGTCTTGGCTGTCAATATATTTTAGTGAAAGTCATATTATCTTGAACTCTAGTATTTTGCGATTACATTTACGTATGATGTCCATATAATGTGATTTCATCTTGTTTAATGCCTTGGCGTATAACTTGACTCCAGACATTTAGTTGATACATTTTTGCAGGTTTGTTGTTGCCTTATATCTTGTTTGCTATAATTTTGTTATGAATTACTTCCTAGGTATTGAGTAAAATGGAATGATAAGTCATTTTGTTATTTTGGTATGAGAAAAAGAATCATTTCCCAACTAAACTAATAGAATTTTGGCAATCGTGGATCAACATATTTTAGTGAAAATCATTTTCCAACTATTATAGGATTTTGTTTGGGTTAGAATTTGTGTGTTCACTTATAAGTGAGGGAATGTGTGATTATTTGGTTAATGCACTTGATAAATTGAATGAATTAAGTGGATCAAATGATGAAAATTATTTCAAAAGACATTGGTCTTTATTTTTTTATATATAATTTTTTTTTATCAATTTAGATATGCATTTTATTTAACTTCATTTTATGTTTAATTTAATTTATTTTAATTTTAGTAATTTCCAATTTTGATTATTATTTTTGAAATATAATTGTGTTTATGTTTTTCATTTTCTTCCAAGTGAATTTTCTAATTTACCAATGGTCCAGATCTCTATTTATTTTCTCTTTGAAATAGGACCACTTTGTATTTATTTTTTTCGAGGTCAATTTTATTAACAATTTTTTTTTTGAAATATATTTGTGTTTATTTTTTGTTTTATTCCAAGTAATTTATCAATGGTCTAGATCTGTTTTGTTTTATTTTTTTTTTGTTTCTGTTTGAAATTGGATCACTTTTTTTTTGGCTGGTTATAGTTTTTCCTTTTTCAAGACAATTGTACTTTTCTTTTCAATTGAATTTTTTTTTTTCATCAGTGTAGTTATACCATAACAGGATTTTATTTATAATTTGTTTATAAGTAAGGGAATGTATATGATTATTTAGTCCATGCACTTCATAAACTGAATTCAGTGAATACAATGTTATGAAAATTATTCCAAGAGAAAGTGATTTTTTTTTTTAAAAAAATGTTTTAAATATCAATTTAGATATGTATTTTATTTAAATTAATTTTATATTTAATTTTAGCTGTTTTTGGTAAGTTCCAATTTTTATTTTTATTTTTGATATATACTTGTGTTTATGTTTTTCGTTTTATTCCAAGAGAATTTCCTAATTTACCATTGGACTAGATCTTTTTGAGGTCTATTTATTAATCATTTTTTATTTTTGAAATAAATTTGTGTTTATTTTTTGTTTTATTCCAAGTGAATTTTCCTAATTTATTAATGGTTTCAGTTTTTTTTTTTGTTTGAAATTTGATCACTTTTTTTATTCGGCTGGTTATATTTTTTTTTTTCAGGACAATATACTTTTCTTTGCAAGTGAAATTATTTTTCTTAGTGAGCTGAAATTTAAAATTTTAATTGGTCAGTGGAGTTATACCATAATAGGATTTTATTTGGGTTAGAATTTGCTTATAAGTCAGGGAATGTGTGTGATTATTTGGTCAATACATTTCGTAAACTGAAGTCAATGGATAAAATGTTATAAAAATTATTCCAAGAGAAGGTAGTGTTTAGAAAAAATGCATCCCCCTTGATTATTTGATTGTTTGCTCACTTCATGATTTTTCACAAGGGGAAGGGGGTGATACTATAGGGATCTTCTAAGTCCCTTGTTTTGATGACTTTAGAGAAATTTTTCTTGAAATTTTGTCAAGTTTTTTAAAAATTCTTTTTGTTGTTAAAATTTACCTCGAGCTTGTCACTTTATTAATTAAAATTAAATTTTCTCCAGGAGAAAACTCCATTTCTAATAACTTAACTATTTAATGGAAAAGAAAAAAAAAACTCTATTTTTGACAATTACACTCTAAATTACAAAAAGATACTTGAGGATCGAACGGTAGATCTCATGCGAAGTATGTATGCTATGCGTAGTAGGCCTTTGCTTTGTTTGGTTTTCTTTATTCTGTTATTATATGTTTTTGGTCTTATTTCATTTTTGGAATAGTCATAATTTAAATTTTAGAACCTAATGTTAGAATGTTGAATATTTAATTATTAAAGACTAACCTTTTAGTCAAGCAGATAATGGCGTATAACTCCTTCCTAACATAGGTTTACAAATTGTAGATATATCTTCTCAAAAATAACTTTTTTGAAACAACGCATTTATACCAATTATATTTTGGAAACGTTCTCCTTTATACCAATTTCATTTTTGCAATTAGCTTTGTTTCTTTCTTTTCTTTTATATATATATATATATATATATATATATCAATCAAAGAAGCAATTAGTGAAGTTTGACTTGGCATGTGTCCAAATTAATTAGGTTAATTCCCTAAATTAGGTTTAGGAAGTCAGGGAGAAGCCCAATATGGATGGAAATTAGTGAAGTTTGGCATGTTGAATTTATCATCTGGTATTTCTTAGATTTGCCTTCTCCTATGCTTTAGATCACTCTATTTTTTATTGACCGCGTGTTCAGCTTTCACTTTATTATACCATGTGTTATATTTTTATCTCTTTAATACTCTTATGTTCTTGATGAACTTGAAAGGCACGTTTTAAGGTTTTCTAGGGATATGATAAGGGTTTATTTGCATTAAATCATTTGTGTCCACCCTTTTGTTACTTTATTTTATTAACATTTATGTTCTCATATTTGACATAGTTATCATTTTATTTGAGGATTTATCTCTTTTCCCAGGGGGGTTATCTTCTTCGCAGTTTGTAAGGTTTGTGTTTCCAAGCTGCCAAGCACATATGCAATTTATCCTTTACCACAGACTTGCCTTTTGGATTTGCAGTATGCGGTTTGATCTGCTTTATTGTCGTTATTGCTTCCTATATGTGGTCTTCATTCTTTATTTGCTTCGTGTTTTCTGTTATTACATCAATTTGTACGCAACCATATTATTTGTGGACCTTAGTTAAAATCTGTTTGTTATCTAGAATTAACCTTATTATTAGTTGAGTTAAGGTGCTTTACTCTTTCTTAACTCAAAGCTTTGGATCCAACTGTTTTTTTTCTTCTCTATTTTTGAAGGAGTATGTATCCCTTCTCATGTGAAAATATAGCAATCCAAGNCAGTTTGTAAGGTTTGTGTTTCCAAGCTGCCAAGCACATATGCAATTTATCCTTTACCACAGACTTGCCTTTTGGATTTGCAGTATGCGGTTTGATCTGCTTTATTGTCGTTATTGCTTCCTATATGTGGTCTTCATTCTTTATTTGCTTCGTGTTTTCTGTTATTACATCAATTTGTACGCAACCATATTATTTGTGGACCTTAGTTAAAATCTGTTTGTTATCTAGAATTAACCTTATTATTAGGTGAGTTAAGGTGCTTTACTCTTTCTTAACTCAAAGCTTTGGATCCAACTTTTTTTTTTCTTCTCTAGTTTTGAAGGAGTATGTATCCCTTCTCATATGAAAATATAGCAATCCAAGGTGGGCG
This sequence comes from Cercis canadensis, assembly GCA_003255065.1. Lineage (NCBI taxonomy): Eukaryota > Viridiplantae > Streptophyta > Magnoliopsida > Fabales > Fabaceae > Cercis > Cercis canadensis. Next base: position 88,391 of record QAOA01001889.1, on the reverse strand, counting down.
TCTTCTCGCATAGCTTTTTTTTTCCATCATGTAGAATCCCAAATATGCATTAGAACTCTTATATGCTTCATTTAGTATATAATTTTAGTTTGCTTTAACTATTTTTATGTTCTCATATTCGCCATGGTTACTATCATTTTATGTATTACATAGAATCACATGCACATGCATTAATTAGAACTCTTGGGTGCATTATTTAAATTTAAAATTTTCATTATTATATATACTGTGGGCAGTTTCCATTTAAGAAAAGAATTTTATCTAGTTTTACCTTTTCAAGTAAACATTTACATTTTTTTGCAGTAACTAAATCTAATATCAATTTAGATATGTATTTTATTTAAATTATTTGATGATTAACTTTATCTATTTCAATTTTGGTAAGTTCCAATTTTGATTTCGATATTTGAAACCGGACCACTCTGGTTATACCATACTTTTCTTTGCAAATGAAATTATTTTTCTTAATGAGCTTCTGTTTAAATTTTTAATCTTATGTGGTCAAGTTCATTAGTGTGGTTATATCATAATAGGATTTTGTTTGGGTTTGTGTTAGAATTTCTGTGTTCACTTATAAGTGAGGGAATGTGTGTGATTATTTGGTTGAGGCATTTCATAAATTGAATGAATACATCAGCGGATAATATGTGAAAATTATTCCAAGAAAAAGTGGTATTTTCTTTTAATTTTTAATATCAATTTAGATATGCATTTTATTTAAATTAATTTTTATTTAATTTTATCTATTTCAATTTTGGTAAGTTCCAATTTTTATTTTTATTTTTGAAATATATTTGTGTTTATGTTTTCCGTTTTATTCCAAGTGAATTTTCTAATTTACCAATGGTCCAGATCTTTAATTTTTTTTT
>QAOA01001889.1:50366-73256 GCA_003255065.1 Cercis canadensis | reverse complement strand
GACTTTTCTTTGCAAGTTAAATTATTTTTCTTAATGAGCTTCAATTTAAATTTTTAATTCATCAATGTAGTTATACCATAATATGATTTTATTTATAATTTGTCTATAAGTAAAAGAATGCGTAGGATTATTTGGGCAATGCATTTTATAAATGGAATTCAGTGGATAAAAAGTTATGAAAATTATTCTAAGAAAAAGTGTTGTGTTTTTTTTTTAATTTTAAATATCATATTAGATATGTATTTTATTTAAACTAATAGGATTTTATTTAAAATTTGTTTATAAGCAAGGGAATGTGTAGGATTATTTGGGCAATACATGTGATAAACTGAATTCAGGGGATAAAAAAAGTTATGAAAATTATTCGAAGAAAAAATGATTTTTTTTAATTTTAAATATCAATTTAGATATGTATTTTATTTAAATTAATTTTATGTTTAATTTTAGCTGTTTCAATTTGGGTAAGTTCCAATTTTGATTTTTATTTTTTAAATATACTTGTGTTTGTGTTTTTGGTTTTATTCCCAGCGAATTTTCCCAATTTACCCATAGGTCAAATCTTTATTTTTTTTTTTTTCTCTCTTCTAAATTGGACCATTTTGGTTGTATTTAAATTTTTTTTAGGTAAATTTTATTAATCATTTTTTTATTTTTGCAATATATTTGTGTTTATTTTTTGTTTTATTCCAAGTCAATTTTTCTAATTTATCAATGGTTTGAAATTATTTTTTTTCTTTGAAACTGGATCACTTTTTTTTCGGCTGGTTATTTTTTTTTTCCAAGACAATAATACTTTTCTTTGCAACTGAAATTATTTTTCTTAGTGAGCTGAAATTTAAATTTTTAATTTGTCAGTGGAGTTATACCATAATGAGATTTTATTTGGGTTAGAATTTGCTTTTGAGTAGGGGAATGTGTGTGATTATTTAGTCAATGCATTTCATAAACTGAATTCAGTGGATAAAATGTTATGAAAATTATTCCTAGATAAGGTAGTGTTTTTTTTAAAANATATGTATTTTATTTAAATTAAATTTATGTTTAGTTTTATCTATTTTAATATTCATAAGTTCCAATTTTAATTTTATATATGTTGTGTTTTAGTTTTTCGTTTTATACCAAGTGAATTTCCTAATTTACCAATGGTTCAGATTTTTTTTTCTCTTGGAAACCGGACCACGTTGGTAAGTTCCAATTTTTATTTTTATTTTTTAAACATACTTGTGTTTATGTTTTTTCATTTTATTCCAAGTGAATTTTCTTAATTTACCAACTGTCCAGATTTTTATTTTTTTCTCTATGAAACTAGGCCACTCTGGTTGTATTGTATTTTTTTTTTTCCAGTTCAATCTTATTAGTTTTTGAAATATATTTACGTTTATTTTTCTGTTTTATTCAAAGTGAACTTTCCTAATTTATCAATGGTCCAGATCTTTTTGATATTTTTTTCTGTTTTAAACTAGATCACATAGTTTTTTGGCTGGTTATATTTTCTAGCTTCTTTAAAAAAAGAATTTTAGGCCCAAAAAAAATCCGTTTCCCCATTTTAGATTAGAAATTTTTAATTTGAGAGAATTGGAAAGAACTGTAAATTTCAACTTGACAATAATTAACTTTTTTCATGAAAATTATAAAAATGATATTTTTCATTAGCTTTTTCGTCAATTTATGGATGACCTAAGGTTACGTAGGCTTTCAAAAGAGCATCTTGGATTGAGTCCAAAATGAGGTAAGTTTCACATATATTTAGTGTTTTTCATTTTATTCAATTTTTTTTTTTTTACTTATTTCATATTATCTTTTTTCAAATCTATTAGTTCAATTTGTATGCAACCATATTATTTGTAAGAACTATTATATTTATCAAACTATCTTTTTAGGTGCTAAAGAGTCTTGGTTCAACTAGCGTTGTCCTTGGATTTTTTGTCAAAAAACATTATGTGTTTTTTCCCCATTTACCTAAGGGGAAAAAAAACTATGTTTATAGGTCTTTACAAATCTTTCCTTTTAATTCGGATACTTTTATATCATAAGAAAGTGATGGAAATAATTTTATCTTTTACATAGTCTTTGTGAATTTATAATAATGTGATGCTGTTTTTGTTTTATATAATTATTTAATTTAGTTTAAGTTTATCAATCCATCTGTTGGTTATTAGATGCATGTAATGGCGAAGATACATTATTTTATATAGTGTGGGCAATTTCCATTTAAGAAAAGAATTTTATCCAGTTATACCTTTTTAAGTAAACATTTACATTTTTTTTTCAGTAACTAAATCTAATATCAATTTAGATATGTATTTTATTTAAATTATTTGCTGTTTAACTTTATCTATTCCAATTTTGGTAAGTTCCAATTTTGATTTCGATTTTTGAAACCGGACCACTCTGGTTATACCATACTTTTCTTTGCAAATGAAATTATTTTTCTTAATGAGCTTCAGTTTAAATTTTTAATCTTATGTGGTCAAGTTCATTAGTGTGGTTATATCATAATAGGATTTGTTTGGGTTTGTGTTAGAATTTCTGTGTTCACTTATAAGTGAGGGAATATGTGTGATTATTTGGTTGATGCATTTCATAAATTGAATGAATACATCAGCGGATAATATGTGAAAATTATTCCAAGAAAAAGTGGTATTTTCTTTTAATTTTTAATATCAATTTAGATATGCATTTTATTTAAATTAATTTTTATTTAATTTTATCTCTTTCAATTTTGGTAAGTTCCAATTTATTTTTATTTTTGAAATATATTTGTGTTTATGTTTTTCGTTTTATTCCAAGTGAATTTTCCAATTTACCAATGGTCCAGATCTTTAATTTTTTTTCTTCTTTGAAACCGGATCACTTTGGTTGTATTTTTTGTTCAGGTCAATTTTATTAATCATTTTTTATTTTTGAAATATATTTGTGTTTATTTTTTGTTTTATTCTAAGTGAATTTTCCTAATTGATCAATGGTCTATATCTTTTTTTTTTTTTTTTTTTTTTTTTTTNACTGGATCACTTTTTTCTGATTGTTCATATTTATTTTTTATGACAATAGTACTTTTCTTTCCAAGTGAAATGAGCTTCAATTTAAATTTTTAAGTTCATCAGTGTAGTTATATCATAATAGTATTTTGTTTGGGTTAGAATTTGATTAGAAGTAGGGGAATGTGTGTTATCATTTGGTCAATGCATTTCATAAATTGAATTCAGTGGATAAAATGGTATGAAAATTATTCCAATAGAAAGTGGTATTTGTTTTAATATCAATTTAGATATGTATTTTATTCAAATTAATTTTATGTTTAATTTTATCTATTTCAAGTTTGGTAAGTTCCAATTTTGATTTTTATTTTTGAAATATACTTGTGTTTATGTGTTTGTTTTATTCCGAGTGAATTTTACTAATTTACCAATGGAGCATATCTTTATTTCTTTTTCTCTTTGAAACCGGACCACACTGGTTGTTCAGGTCAATTTTATTAATAATTTTTACTTTTGAAATATATTAGTGTTTATTTTTATTTTATTCCTAGTAAATTTTCCTAATTTGTGAATGGTCCAAATCTTTTTTTTTTTCTTGAAACTGGATCACTTTTTTTCGGCTAGTTATATTTTTTTTTTTCAGGATAATAGTTAGTCATTTTGATCAATCATTTTCTATTTTTTTAAAATTGCATTTTTTAAGTGAAAAACTAAGATTTTTAAATACTCTAATCTCTTAAAAATATTATCTAATCAAAATAATTATTAAAATTTTGTTGAATTCATAAATGTCTTGTAAATAAATATATAATTTTATTGTATTTCCTCTTTTAAATTCTTGTCATTCTAGTTTAATTTTCTAAATTAAATGTCGCATTTTTAGGTTTGTGTTTCCATTACATTGATATATATTTATTCGTGCATCATTGAGTTTCCCATTTATAGGAGTCTTTCATATGCATGCATGCTAGATCTATAAGTTTGCATTTTCTAGTCAGTTTTCATGTTATTATCATGATATATAGTTCCTCACATTGTTACTATTGACATTTTATTTTTGGACCTTAATTTCATATGGATAGTAAGCAATTAGCTTTCTTTCTTTTTTTGCTTTGCTTTTTTTTTTTTCATTATTATTATCAATCAAAGAAGCAATTAGTGAAGTTTGACTTGGCATGTGTCCAAATTAATTGGGCTAATTCCATAAATTAGGTTTGGGAAGTCAATGAAAAGACCAATTGGATGGAAAATACTTCAAAAATTGACAAATATATACATATTTTCATGATGGATGTGAAGATTCTGTGATTTGGCATGTTGAATCCACCATTTGATACATGCATTTTGTTCGGTTTGCCTATTCATATGCATGGTTGATGTCATGGATTTATGATTTGGCATGTTGATATCATCTGGTATTTCAGCTTTCATTTTATTATACCATGTGTTACATTTGATCTCTTTAATAGTCTTATAGTCTAGATCAACTTGAAAGGCATGTTTTAAGGTTTTATTTGATTATTATCCTCGTCTTGTTTAAAGCTTTTCTAGGGATATGATAAGGGTTTATTTGCATTACATCATTTGTGTCCACCCTTTTGTTACCTTATTTTATTAACATTTTCTGTTCCCATATTTGACATAGTTATCATTTTATGTATCACGTAGAATCACATGCACATGCATTATTTAGATTTATAATTTTTCACATCTTTTAGTTGTGTGATCTTATATACCATATAGAGTTATGTTTTTGTGCATAATGTAGAATTCCAACTGAATTTGAACCCTCGAAATTTTTAAGTTTAGAAAATATGCATGCTCCTTGATTGTTTGCTCACTTATGATTTTTCACAAGGAAGGATTTGATACTTTATGGATCTTCTAAATACCTTGTTCTGATGAGAAATTTTTCTTGAAATTTTGTTGCTTAGAAACTCCATTTGTGTTAGAATTTATCTTGAGAGTTTGTTACTTTAGAAAACTCCATTTCTAATAAGTACACATATTGATATATAATCTTTTAACTAAAAGATTTCGCTTTCTTTCTCTATTTAATGAAAAAAAAAAAACTCAATTNTCTTTCTCTATTTAATGAAAAAAAAACTCAATTTTTGACAATTATGAATTTATTATTAATATAAAAATACTTAAGGGTTGAGGGTTGAACCATAGATCTCATGCGAAGTATGTGTGCTGTCATTGCTGTGCATAGGCCTTCTAGNTGAATTTATTATTAATATAAAAATACTTAAGGGTTGAGGGTTGAACCATAGATCTCATGCGAAGTATGTGTGCTGTCACTGCTGTGCATAGGCCTTCTAGTTCTTATAATTTGGATGAACTCATTGATTCCATATATCCTTTTGCTTTGTTTGATTTTCTTTATTCTGTTATATGTTTTATCTCTTATTTCATTTTTTGAATAGTCACAATTTAAATTTAGAACCTAATGTTAGAATGTTGGGTATTTAATAATTAAAGGCTAACCTTTTAGATATATCTTCTAAAAAAAAAAACTTTTTGAAACAATGTGTTTATACAAATTATATTTTGGGAACCTTCTCTTTTATATTGTGAAAAATAATACTCATTTTCTTTTTATAATTGGTTACTCTCAATTAAAAAACAAGCAACAATTTCCCTGTTTGGGGTTGATCCTAAAAGGTAATAATACAATTACAAACATTTCCTTCCCTCTTTGGTTTGTGTCCTCGAAAAGCCATAATTTTGATGTATCTGCTAAATTTCTTGAGAACTCTTATTCTCTAGCTTTTTCTAAAAAATCTTTCCAGCCTATAGGCCTAAAAACATCAGAAATTTTGAATTTGAGAAAATTAGAAAGAACTGTAAATTTCTTATAAAATTCTAAGAATTTGAAAATAATTAACCTTTTTCAAGAAAAATTATAAAACTGATATTTTTTATTAGCTTTTTCATCAATGTATGGATATTAGAGATGAGACCCATAAGATGGTTTTTTACAAGAATTACATGGGCTTTGATACGTAAGAATGGTCTATGGTTACGTAGGCTTCCAAAGATCATCTTAGATTAAGTCCAAAATGAGGTAAGTTTCATATATTTGATGTTTTTCATTTTATTCAATTTTTTAAAAAATTATTTCATGTTATCTTGCTTCAATTTATTAGATTAATTTGTATGCAACCATATTATTTGTGGACCTTAGTTATAATCTGTTTGTTATCTAGAATTAGCCTCATTATCAGGTGAGTTAAAGTGCTTTACCCTTTCTTAGCTCAAAGCTTTGAACCCATATTTTGTTTTGAGCTTGATGTCTTGTTTTTGTCTATTTAAAGAAAGAGTATATGTCCCTTGTCATATGAAAATATAGGAATCTAAGGCGGGCGATCTCTCACTTACTACTTTTTGCATCATGTAGAATCTCACATATGCATTAGAACTCTTATTCATTTGTATATAATTTTATTTTCTTTTAACCATTTTTATGTTCTCATATTTGACATAGATATCATGTTATGTATCACATAGAATCACATGCACATGCATTACTCTTGGATGCATTATTTGGATTTTTAATTTTTGTCTTTTTTTTTTTTTGAATAGTTATGTTTTAGCAATTGAATTTGAACTCTTGAAATATTTAAGTTTAGAAAATATGCATGCTCCTTGATTGTTTGATTGTTTGCTCACTTCATGATTTTTCACAAGGGGAATGTGTTGATACTTTAGGGATCTTTTAAGTCCCTTGTTTCAATGACTTAAGAGAAATTTTTCTTGAAATTTTGTCAAGTTGCTTAAAATCTCTTTTTGTCCTTAAAAATTTACCTTAAGAGTTTGTGATTTTATTTTATTAAAATTAATTTTTTTTCCAGGAGAAAACTCCATTGTTTTTTATTTTGAGGGAAAAACTCAATTTCTAATTACTACACATATTGATATATAATCTCTAACTAAAAGATTTAACTTTTTTTTTTCTCTATTTAATGGAAAAAAAATTTTATTTTTTACAATTACACTCAAAATTTATTATAATTTGGATGAGCTCATTAATTGCATATATCCTTTTCCTTTGTTTGATTTTCTTTGTTTTGTCATATGTTTTGTCTCTTATTTCATTTTTATCTCTTGTCAGAATTTAAATTTTAGAACCTAATTTTTGAAAGTCGGTTGTTTAATAATTAAAGATCAAGCACATTATGGCATATAACTCCTTCGTAACGTAGGTTTACAAATTGTAGATATCTTCTCAAAAATAACTTTTTGAAACAATACATTCATACAAATAATGTTTTGGTAACATAGGTTTATAATTTGAAAAATGATATTCAATTTTTTTTTAAAAAAAATAATTTGTTACTCTCAATTAAAAATCATACAACAATTTCCCTGTTTGGATTGATCCTAAAAGGTAGAAATACAATTACAACATTTTATGAGAAAGAAGTCAATTTATTATTTTAAGTTGCTACAACTATTATATTTATCAAACTTTTAGGTGCTAAAGAGTCCAGGTTCAATTAGCATTGTCATTGGGTCAAAAGCTGGACCTGCCCTAGGTTGATTTGAATGCTCCTTGGATTTTTTGTCAAAAAACATTAAGTGTTTTCCTCCTTTTACCTAAGGGGAAAAAGAATGTGTTTAGGTCTTTACAAATGTTTCTTTTTAATTAGGATACTTTTATATTATATGAAAGTGATGCAACGAAATTTATCTTTTACACATTGTCTTTGTGAATTTACAATAATATGATGCTGTTTTTGTTTTATATCATTATTTAATTTAGTTGAGTTTATCAATCCATCTATGGGTTAGTGGATGCATGCAATGGCGGAGATAAATAATTATATATAGTGTGGGTAGTTTCCATTTAAGAAAATAATCTTATCCAGTTATATATTTTTAAGCAAACATTTACATTTCTTTTTCAGTAACTATTTTTTTTTTAAAAAAAAAAACTAGTATTAAGTAAAAAAAAAAAAAACACTAGTATTTAAAGAAAAGCCATTACAATTAAGAAAAAAAAAAATAGATGTAATTAAATGATGCAATCTCACTGAGTACGTTTAATGGGTAATCTCCTGCACCAAATGATTTTGGGGTCCCTTGTTATTGTTTAGAATATGGGATATTGTTACTACCAAGTAAACTTTCACTTGGTGTTTGTTCAAGTAGATTTTCCTTGTTTCTGATAGCTTTGTGGATTCCATCACAATCTTTCATTTTAGGTATTTGAATACTTCTCTTTAATTATATATATTTTTAATTTATTTAAAGAAAGAATATGAGTCCCTTGTCATATGAAAATATAGCAATTCAAGGTGGGCATCCTCTCACATAATACTTTTTGCATCATGTAGAATCCCACATTAATTTGCATTAGTGGTTCATTTAGTATATAATTTCATCTTTTTTAAAATTATTTTTATGTTCTCATATTCGATATAGTTATCATTTTATGTATCACATAGAATCACATGCACCTGCATTAGAACTCTTGGATGCATTATTTGGATTTATAATTTTTCATTCTTTTAGTTGTGTGGTCTTATATAATATATATTGGGTAATCTCCATCACCAAGTGATTTTGTGGTCTTATTGTTTAGAACGTATGGGATAATTTGTTGCTACTTTTGGTGTTTGTTCAAGTAGATTTTCGTTGTTTTTGATAGGTTTGTGAATTCCATCATAATATTTTATTTTAGGTATTTTTTTTATTGATTTTGAATAATTGAATACTTCTCATTAATATATATATTGACTTTTTTTTTTCTTATTTATCTCTAACTGGGGCTAAAATGGCACATTTTAATTATATTACATGAGTTATTTTCCTTCATAAACTAACAATCTAAAGTTTGAGGTTAATTCACATTTTAATTATATTATGAAACGGTCTTTAAAGGAAAGTTAAAGTTTAAGGTTTGAGTGAACCTTTCTAAGACTTGAGAGTTTTTGCACACATGGGTAATAGTTGAAGGAGGTTTTATACATTTTTTTTCTTGGTTTCCAAAAATTAGATATTGTTGTTGATCTTATTGGAATTTAGTTCACATGCTGTAATTTTATGAAAAAAACAATGATAAAAAATTCACAATGCTACTTTTTAGTTCGAGGAGTAGATTCCTTTTCACTTAAAATTGCAAGGATCGATTACTTCATGTTGAAGCTAGTTTTGGGCCTTGCAACGGCTAGTTTACAGCATTAACTCCTCTTCAAGGGCTAGGGCTTCATTCTGGGCTACAAATAAAGGGTCTCTAAGAGATCGAGGACACTAAGCCTCCTCTCAAATCCTTGTGTGTGAGTTCTCAATTGTTGAAGCTTTCTCCTAAAGAGTTGCTTGAGTTTTGTTCTTCAATTGTTCTATTAACTTTAAGTGAGTTTTTATGGTTTTGTAATCCTTGTAATTCATGTATTAAGGTGTGGAATCCCTAGGGCTGTGATTAGAATCAAGAGCGGTGAGGTGTCCGTAGAGATTCTAAGTTAGAGGTGAGGAATTCTTTGAAAAGAGAGCAAAGCCGAACCTCTATAAATCATGTGTGTTTGATATTCTCTTCCCTCATATTTCTTTATTTATGTCATTATTGTATTGTTCTATATTGCATCTTGTTGTTTTGTTTATTTGATTTACCTTGTCTTCTCTATATTTGTTAATATCAAGACCTTACTGTTAAATTTGGATTCGAGAGCTCAAGGTGAAGAAATTTTGATAACATTAAAAAATTATGAATGGTGAATCGAAATTGGAAGTTTTGTACGTGGTGATTCGAAGTCCATAGTCAATGATCCTTTGGGATACTGGAGATGTCCTTTGGGAAATCTATGGAGGATTAATTCGAAGGCAGCTGATAGCTGTGAATTAATTCTAAAGCAATTGTGGGCATTCTAAGGCATGCGTGGATGGAGAAGGAAAATGCACCAAAAACACAGAATGTGGCTAACAGTTTGAACGTGGCTGAAAGCCATCAAGTTTATGTGCTGAAATGTGGAAGTTTGAATGTAGTTGAAAGCCATTGATAACGTGAGTTGAAAATGCAGAAGTTCGAACGTGGTTGAAAGACATTGCGAACGTGAGCTAAAAATGCAGAAGTTCGAACGTAGTTGAAAGCCATTAAGAACGTGTGCAGAACATATAGTCATCATGATCTCTATGATTCAAGTGGTACAGAGAACGTGATGTTCCAGCTGACGCGCATTCAAGGGATCAGTTGAAAGTTCAAATAGGTGTCACACATGCAAAGAGATGGCTGTCAAACATGCAAACAAGCAGTCAAAGTTGAAAGAGTCTATAAATACCAGTGAAGAACACAAATTCGGGACCCCTTTCAAGACATCAAACAACTACAAAGTTGATTTATCTTTTTTATCCTTTTATTTTACTCTGTACTTCGGAGTAGGAGTAGCATAGTTTCTTTCATGCACATTGAGCTTTATCAGTTCTTGTACTGCGTGTGCTAGATTATGTTCGTGACTCCATCAATAGAATGAGTTCTTCTTCTCTTTCAATCGATTCACCACCATTTTGCTTCTGCATCTGGTGTTTTTCATTCTAAATTCCTTAGAATCCCTGTATTGGAGAAGATCCAATTCCAAGGCAAACAAATCAGGATCAAAAGCAGTGGAAGTTTCAGTTACTTTGAATTGTCAATTTTCGCTGTTACAGATTTGGCAGCAGTGAGACATCGATTTTGAAAACTGTTAATTTTCATTGTTAACACTTACATTAGAAAGTTGTGAAACTGCATTTTTGAAAAATAATTTTTAAGATCCCAATTCACACTTTCTTGGGTTCTTGCCTTGTATAACACAAATATACTTGATTTAAGTTAGATTGAAATGTTATACCATTTTTCTTTTTCACAAGAACAATGATGAGGATGGGGGTTTTTTTTTTTTCCTGAAAATGATTCAGTTATGAAGATGAGTACGGTATAAGTTATAAGTACAAAAAATTATAAGTTTCAGGGGCATAAATTTTTTTTGATAATGCGAGGAAAATGATATTAAAATTTTTCAGGTTGTTAAAATTATGAAGTTAAAAATTTCAGGCCTAATTTGCTTTTCTATCTTCACATATTGCACCTTCTTTGGAACTGGACGACGGCAGGAATATTTAGAACAATTGAATTTGAGGGAAGAATGGATATCATTGCCGGTGGTGGTGGCAATGCTGGATGTGCTGGTGCCTTGTGTTTTGATCTCAAGCTTTACCTCTCCTTATCTGACGCAATTAAGAGTACAGAGAGGAGTAGAAGCTTAGAGTAGGAATCAAATGTTTTTTTTTTTTTTTTTNAACAATCTTTCAGTTGATAAATGCATTCCAAGTGTTTGATAGAATATATCAGTGGCCTGCTTTTGAGCTTTATTTTATGTAGTTGGGAATTGTAATGAGAAAGTTTGTCATATTGTTGCTTCATATTTTTAGTGACTCTTGCATATTGAATTAAATTCCCTTTGTTTTATTTTTGTATGGTTGCAAGAATCCAGGGAATCGGGGATAGTAGTATCACGCGTTAAAAATATAAACATCATATACTGTTTTTGCAACATCCATGAACACACAAATCATTTCAGCTGAAGAAAAAATTGATCATTTCAGCAGTATTAAGGATTTGTGTTGGAATGCAATAGAAATATCAAGCAAAGCTATTGAATCTGAAGATGCTTCCACATTTTTTGCAAGAAAATTGGTGGAAATTGGCATTGAAGTTGATAAGATATTAAATAAAAGTTCTTCCACATCAAGTATAGATTTTGTTGATGTAAATGGTCAAGCTAATCAAGCTGCAATATGTGACAGGGCTATTGCTTTAACTGAAAAAAATAATGAATCTCAAGCCAAGGGTATAAAAAGAAAGGATGGTGTGTCTCATGTAAAAGGTAGACCTAAAAGTTGTGTGGAGAAAATAAAATAAAAAAACATAGATGCTCACAAGTGTCGTCCATTGAGAAATTTTTTTACCCCATCTTGCTCACTCCAATTATAATATATGGCCAATCATAAGTACTTACATATGTTGCAAAAATTTAATTGATGATCTTATTGCTCACTCTTATATGTATTTTTATTTTTTTCAACATGTGCCATTTTTACATAGATGTCAAGTTCCCACAGTAGCTCATATGAGTATGACCCATGTTAGATTATTCAATATGTAATTTACAATAAGTTATTATATTTTCTACTTATTTGCTAAATTATTTTTTTCTTTTTCTTTTTCTTTTTGACAACACATGCATATAATTTTGACAAAGTCAAGACATCAAATTTTAACAAGAGACAAGGACAAAAGTTGCTTATTATATGGCATTGCAGTGAGTATTCTCTCAAGCCAAGACATAATTTCAACTAGTTTTTGTATAGGCCTATTTGATGTTCAATTGCCTGATGAAGATAAACTATTTTGTCATTTTGTTACAATTTCTAAATTTTGTTTGCTAGTCCAAAAGAATTTAAGTAGTTTTGCAGCTTTATTGGTTTGCTTAAGTCTAGTTCAATAATTCTACATTTTTGCTTGTATACGTTTTAACAGGTTTAGATTTAGTGCATCCAAAGTAGTTCTGCAACTTCTGATTCTGCAAATTCATGAAAAGGATATAATCACTTATACAATCATGTATAATATGGTATTCACAACTCTTAGTAAGTTGAAGCAAGCATTACATATAATTGATCTTTATGAAAATATGAAACAAACTCACATGAGATTTAAAGAGATGCAAGAGAAAGGATTAAATCCTGATGTTTTCACTTATACATACAATGTCCTTGAATGGTTGCAAAGTGGTGGAAATAGAAAGCTGAGAGTTTGCAGGCAGAGTCAAAGTCCAATTACTGGTTGGGTTGTTACCCCTTTAAGATGACATGGATAGCTAAACAATTGTGTGTGAACATCAAGATAAACTGTATGTAACCATGCATCCTTCAGGCTCTTTTAATATTGTTGAACAAATGATCAATTTTTTCTTCAGCTGAAATGATTTGTGTATTCATGGATGTTGCAAAGACAATATATGATGTTTATATTTTTTAACACGTGATACTACTATCCCCGATTCCTTGGATTCTTGCAACCATACAGAAATAAAACAAAGGGAATTGAACTCAATATGCAAGAGTCACTAAAAATATGAAGCAACGAGATGACAAATTTTCTCATTACAATTCTCAAATACATAAAAGAAAGTTCAAAACCATATCAAACACTTAGAATATATTCATTAACTAAAAGATTGTTGCCATCAAATGAAATTTAAGAATACTAATGCCACACTTAATACCATAATCAACACTGACAACAAAACAAAAAAATCGATTCCTACTCTAAGCTTTTGCTCCTCTCTATACTCTTAATCGCATCAGATAGGGGAAGCTTGAGATCAAAACACAAGGCACCCGCACATCCAGCACTGCCACCAGCACCGACAATGACATCCATTCTTCCCTCAAATTCAATTGTTCTAAATCTCCCTGCCGTCGTCCAGTTCCAGAGAAGGTGCAATATGTGAAGATAGAAAAGAAAATTAGGCTTGCAATTTCTTTTCAAATGAGCAAGCACCGACTTATTGAAGACATAAGGTGAATCGGAAATGAGAGAGAGGGAAGTGGAGAGATGCGGTGGTGATGCCAAGAGTGAGAGATGATGGAGAACCCAACGTGAAAGAGAGATCAAGAAGGGAAAGAAGAAAGGGATACGGCCAGTAACGCCATTACATAAGAGGTGACATTAAGGTAGTGCTGATGTGTAAAAAATAATACATACGTTATGTTTTAATAGGAGAATAGTACCATTAATACCTATGAAACTTTATCTAAGTTTTGTTCTTAAAATTTTTAGTAGATGACATTCATTGTAAAATTTATAAGAAGAACATTTATCTAAATTCTGTTGAGAAAATTGGTAAGAGTGAATCCTTTTCAGTAAGTTATCGTAAATCTTTTTTTTAAATGTTTTTTAATTTTGAATTTTATTACATTCTAGCAATGGTTGAAAATCCTTTTCTTAGTGGAGTATCTTGATTCACGGTTGATTAGTGTCCCTTTTCGAAATTTGTCTGTATCCCTTATCAGCTAGGAGGGAAAATCAAATTGTTCCCATAGGTATGGACAAAATGTTGATGTCAATAGGGAGAGTGAAAGTGAAGATGGAAGTTGAGGACGAGGAAGCAAATTTGGTACGTCACTATGCTAACATGTCTAGCCACGTCAAAATATGTTGCCAGATGNGAAATTTGTCTGTATCCCTTATCAGCTAGGAGGGAAAATCAAATTGTTCCCATAGGTATGGACAAAATGTTGATGTCAATAGGGAGAGTGAAAGTGAAGATGGAAGTTGAGGACGAGGAAGCAAATTTGGTACGTCACTATGCTAACATGTCTAGCCACGTCCAAATATGTTGCCAGATGTACTCTTGCATGTTCACGTCTTAATAATAAATATAACATATTTCACGTCAACTTTTTTCAATAAAGAGATAACGATTTTGTTAATTTTTGAACCTAATTAAAATTTTTGGTTAGTTTAAGGTTTAATTGAAACAAACTAAAATATAAAGTCTTCGTTGAGACATCTCAATAGTTGAGTATTTGATACTTCATTGTAGAAATACTGAGTTCAAATTTTATTGTGAACAGATAAAGTGAAATTTTAAGAATGGGGAGGCTTATCTCTTATTATGTAACCTCTAATAAAAAAAAATTAAAGTACAAATATGTAAATAAAAACTCAAAGTGAAGGCTATGCTGCCCTCTTTAAAGGAGTATTGCTGCCTCACTTTAGTTGGGTGAATTCGAGTAAGATCCACCTAATAATTTTAGTGTAATTGTAAATATTTTAAAAAATTAAGTCACCTAATATTATATCAAAACAACATTAGTTAGTTTAAGGTTTAATTGAAACAAACTAAAATATAAAAGTCTTCGATGAGACATTTCGATAGTTGAGTATTTGATACCTCATTGTAGAAGTACTCAATTCAAATCTTATTATAAGTTGGTAGAGTGAAATTTTAAGAATGAGGAGACTTATTTCTTATTATGTAACCTCTAATAAAAAAAAAATTAAAGTAGAAATATGTAAATAAAAATTCAAAGTGAGGGCCAGCTGTCCTCTTTAAAGGAGTATTATTGCCTTATTTTAGTTAGGTAAAATTTACTCAAAAATTTTAGTGTAATTATAAATATTTTAAAGAATTAAGCCACTTAATATTATATTATAACAGCATTTTTACCTTTCCAACTAGAGCAGCTATTCTGTCCGTGCAAGGTGCTGCAAGGGGCTATTTCTGAATAGTGATCATTTCCCAGAACAGAGTCCAAAGCAAATATACCCAGAAACAAAAACTCACCAAGTTTATTCTTTTTCTTTCTCCTGCAATTTCACGCCCATGTTTCTCTATTTTTCGGTGGAAAAGCTCCAAGCTCTCACACGTGGTAACGATTTCTTCTGGTCAAATTTCGAGGCTCATCTGTTCTGTTCTTCTATAAAATTTCGTTCTTGATCTGATTGTCTTCGTTTTAAGTTCTATCTCTCACCACTTTTAAGATTGTATGAACCCTTTTGTGCTTTCCTGTTGCAAATGATCAGAGTTTGAAGCCCACATCTTTGTTGGGTTGAAAACTGGGTGTTGAATTTGATTGCTTGTCTGGGTGGTGAATATCAATTCTACATGTGATTTAGGGAGAAAGAGAAATAAGAAATTGGGTTTGTTCATTTTGAAGTAAAAAAGGGGGAACTTCCAACTTGTGAAGCTTGATTTTCTGTCACTTGGTAAGGAGGGTCTGTAATGGAAAGAGGATTAGGCCAGGGTTCAGATCCTTCTTCTTCAAGTTCCATAGATAAGACCAAGGTTTTAGATGTTAAACCTCTGCGTAGTTTGGCACCAGTGTTCCCAACACCTCCCTCGCATCCTTCCGGGTCTTTTCCATTTTTCCCATTTGGACCTCAAGGATCTCAAGCATCCCCTGGTCTCAATCAGATCACTCCTACCTCCGGGGTGACAAGGGGTCCCATACCAGCTCCAATTAGATCATATAGGAGGCCCAATGGAGATACTGGTACATCAATGGAGGGGTTAAATGAAGAAGGGTTTGTTGATAAACCGAAACGTGCACGCAAATCCAAATCATCTGAAAAGAAGCCTAAGAAAAGTCAGGATCCAGGAAGTGATTTAAGTTCTTTATTTGGTATTAGCTTAGCCCAAAGGGAAGATGGTGACTGGGAAGTGGTTAATATTGTACTCATGGCTTTTGATGCACTTCGAAGAAGGCTCAGCCAACTTGAAGATGCCAAGGAATTGAGCACAGGACTAAACAAGCGTGCGGATTTAAAATCTGGAAATGTTTTGATGACCAAAGGGATTCGAACTAACATGAGGAAGAGAATAGGAGCAGTGCCTGGGATTGAGATTGGGGACATTTTCTTTTTCCGAATGGAATTATGTGTTGTGGGTTTGCATGCTCAGTCCATGGCTGGAATTGATTACATGACTGTCAGGGGTGAGTTGGAGGAGGAACCTGTAGCTTTAAGCATTGTTTCGTCAGGAGGATATGATGATGATGTAGATGATAGTGATGTTTTAATTTATAGTGGTCAGGGTGGGAACAACAAGAAAGATAAGGAGGTGGCTGATCAGAAGCTTGAAAGGGGTAATCTTGCTTTGGAGAGAAGTTCACGGCGTGACAATGAAGTAAGAGTCATCCGGGGCATGAGAGATGCTGCAAATCCGAGCTTAAAGGTCTATGTCTATGATGGTCTGTATAAAATTCAAGAGTCATGGATAGAAAGGGGGAAATCTGGCGGTGGTGTATTTAAATACAAGTTGGTGAGAAGGCCTGGACAACTCAGTGCCTTTGCTGTTTGGAAATCAGTTCAGAAGTGGAAGGAAGGCAACCCTTCAAGGACTGGATTTATTCTTGCAGACCTCTCCTCAGGAGCTGAGAAGATCTCTGTATCACTTGTTAATGATGTTGATGATGAGAAGGGGCCTGCTCATTTCACTTATTTTCATTCTCTCAGGCATCCAAAATCATTCAGTTTAGTGCAGACTTCTTCTGCCTGTAACTGCCGCAGTGCATGCGTCCCTGGTGATTTGAACTGCTCTTGCATTCGGAGAAATGAAGGTGATTTTCCATATACTGGCAATGGCATTCTAGTGAGTCGGAGGCCATTGGTTCATGAATGTGGCCCTGCATGTAAATGTTTTCCAAACTGCAAAAATCGAGTATCCCAGACTGGTTTAAAGTTTCACATGGAAGTGTTCAAAACAAAGGATAGAGGATGGGGTCTTCGACCACTGGATCCTATTCGTGCTGGTACTTTCATTTGTGAGTATGCAGGAGTAGTTATTGAGAAAGCCAAGATAAATCAGAATGGGGAGGGAGGAGATAATGATGAGTATGTTTTTGATACAAACCGTATTTATGATTCATTTAAATGGAATTATGAACCTAGGTTACTTGAAGAAGTGAGTTCAAATGACTCTAGTGAGGATTACACTATGACATCCCTAATTATAAGTGCCAAGAATGTTGGCAATGTGGCTAGATTCATGAACCATAGTTGCACCCCAAATGTTTTCTGGCAGCCAGTCTTATATGAAGAGAGTAATCAATCCTTCCTCCATATTGCATTTTTTGCCCTTAGACACATCCCCCCAATGACAGAGTTGACATATGATTATGGGGTTTCCCGTTCTGTTCATACTGGGGGTAGCAGTACACCCAAGGGGCAAAAGAAATGCTTATGTGGATCATCAAAATGCCGGGGTTCTTTTGGTTGATAGTTTGTGCTGCACTTGCTCAAAAGAGGCATGGTGCTGTCAAATCCATTCATGGCTAAAATGGTTTGAGGATCTCTTTCATGTTTCCGAATTCCTGAACTATTCAAATTGATCTTTATATCAAATGCATATGACACTTCCTTGACAGTATTTCCATTTTATTGAATGCTTTGTTTAGAAATAACACTAATAATAATGACTTTTATTGCTTTTCACTGAAAAAATATGTGATCTAAGTCAGATTTGTATTATTGTGACTATTGTCAACATTTTGCCGACACCCCTTAGTTGTGGAAATGTTTCACTGGTTTATTATTGGTTGTTGAGGCAACTACTCTTTTGGGTTCTATGTGGCGTTTAACAATAACATTAATATCATGAGGCAACTGCTTCTCTCATCTATTCATTGCATACTTGCATTGGTGAATTGAAATAACCAAGTTTGCCAATAAAACTGTTTAATTGCTTTATTGCCAACTCTGTTGTGTCCTTATTTGCTACTTCAGAAATATTATGGAAGTTTTCTTGTATTTTGGTTGTTATATCACATATCAGTAGACATCTTTGGTCTCATGAATGATGGCACAACATTTCAAGCTAATCAATAATTGATAATACAGATTACAGACTGCATAAGTGTCATGCCGTTCCCTTGCACAAGAAATTGACAATTCGATCATCATTTACTTCTGCTCTTGGGATATTGATAATTTGACAGTCCAGATTAAGTTCCATTCAACAATTCAATGCGTCTACTGTCTTCAGTCCACTTCAGATGCTATCTGAGTCCATTATTATGTTTTTTTATGCATGTTGCTGTTTTTTTTTAGTTTATTTGTTATATGTCTACTCAAGGTTTTTTAAATTCAAGCTCTAGAGCTTTACTTGCTAAAAGTAAAAACTATGTGTGTGGCACATTTGCGGATGACTTGTGCCATTGCCCATGTCAAACTGTTGTTTTCTCTTCTGTCTTTTTCCAATCTTTCAATTTTGGATGAAGCTTATCAAAATATATGGAAACATACCTTAAAGCATGCTGACAATTCCACTTGTTCTTTTGTTTGTCTGTGGAGCTTCTTATGTATTGGGATCTTGTACTTCTTTTCATTATCTATCCAATTGCTCTATCTTTTCATTATCTTACATACCTTACTAGCTTCCTTTTTCATCTCACACATACTCTATCTTGGCTATTTAACAGATAGAAGAGGGCATTCTGTGCCATGTCAAGATCTAGATCCAGTGCAGAAGTTGCAATTTAGTGGATGCATGTTTTCAAATATCACTGTCAAGCTTAGGTATGTCTGACTAAAAATGAATCATGCAACGCTTTGGGCACGGTTTTCTGGGCTCCAACTTTGTGAAAAATACTTGGTGAAGTTGTATAATCTCATCCTTTTCCAAAAACAGATTAATGAAGATGTTAAATTGTAGTGTTAAATTATTGTGCTCGAGAATGGCCATGACACATGCAAGAAAGTACATCCGAATTGATGTCCATGGCATCTACATGTGTATCTCTGTCCTCTTTACTTTGACTTTTTGTATTGTAACTTTTGTTCATATGGCTAGAATTGCTTTTCCACATTTGGCATTCAATAAGTCATTTTGTGAATCCATGATTTGTTGTTTCAATGCTAATTGCATTGATCTAAAGCCATCTTCCTGGGTCCTTTCACTGCAGCTGCTGCTGTCACAGCTTACGATTGGGTAATCTCGGTTCCGCTTGTGTTATTTATTAGGGAGACCTTATATGCGGTGTTTATCATTTGAATGGTATTTGGGCTCTGCATTTCCAGTTATGGATTCTGCCACTGAAGTAAAATCTCCCCCACCCTGGGCAGGTGCATTGGTTTGGCCTTGGGAGTTTTGTCAGTGTCAAGCTTTAGCAATTTATAGCAAGAATAAAGGATTATTGCTGCATATAGGAAAGCTGAAACCACTGGCCATATGCAAGTAGACTAGAAACAAGGAAGAGATTGAATATAATAAACGTCTGTTAAATTAGACTTGAGTTTTGACCAACTTACCTCTTCTTTCACATCTTTGTGAAATTGTAGGAAGGTAGTCAGCACCAAATTTAGTGCAGTTTAGTGGGTGTCATATTATATTGCTCTTCACCAAATAGCCGAGTGGTACTGAGGTTGTCTTTAGGACTTGTGAGTTCCATGTTCAAACCCAAAGTCGTAGTCAAAAGTATAAAAAAAAAAATATTATATTGCTCTTCAATATGGTATCGGAGGAATCACGTGTATATTGCTTGAAGATAGTATTACTGTACACTGTTGTATAACACAATCACGCCTCTTACAGTCTACCTGATATACAATAAACATTTCTGCACAAGACTAATGCTATATACTCACTAGTTGTCTTGACATTGTGCATAAATGGCAGTCTGAATTTAACAAAACCCTTTCAAACTTTTTCTATACCGTTTAGATCTTACACATCATCTCACATATTGTATTGGAGACTTTTTTTGCACAATCATCTCTGGGATTGTCTTGGGGGTATGCGGTGTGAAGTAATTCGATGAAGAAAACAGTGGTAAAAGGAAGCCAGTCAATAAACTGCAAGAATGTAGCCATGAAAGTGTCCTGACTTTTTTCTGTATCATATATGAACTTTCTGTTGTTGTATGATTTAAGTGATGATGGTAGACATTTATATCTGATGTTTGCAAAGAGTGAGTGAACCCCAAATGCCCAGAAGTGCTGATAAAGCTTTCAGTTTTATTTTCTGGTTCAGAAAGATCTTGTCATGTGTGAAATATGAAGCTGATATTTATCAGTTATTAGAACATGAAGTGTGTGTTGCCAGAAAGGTAAAAGAAAAGCCAGACGAAAAATGAATGAAGGGGAAATTAAAGAATAAAGAGGATGCTCATCAGTGACATAATCTTTATGGGTATCTTACACACTCACACGAGAAATTTACTTTTTGAAGAGGATATCTTTATGTAATATAATTTCCCAATGCAATACCGAAGCTAAAAAATGTTAACTAAACAATACGAATGTTGTGTTTTTTGATATTTTTGGCTATGATTTTAAATTTAAACATAAAATTTATAAACTTTGAGGACGTAGTATCATTAAGTTACAAAATGTTTGCTAAGTAGCTATAGCTCAATATAGACATTTTATAATGAAGATCAGGCCATGTCACTTCTTTTTTCAAAAAAAAAAAAAAAAATTACTAGTCACTACCATGACAATAATTTTTGTAGTGAGTTTTGCCCTTGGTTCTAACTCATTCTAGTGGGTTCCTAAATTTGTATAGTACTGAAAAAAACTTGTTTTGAACTAAAAATGAATAAATTGAGGTAGTACTTGATACTTGATAGACCTATTAGGGAGTATATTAGACTTTTAATCTATTCATTAAATAATAAAAATAACAATTGAAATGAATTATATTATTTATTTTACATGCAGAGCCTAAATAATCTTAATACTCGTGATATAATACTAGTTGTGTATTAAATAATTAGCCAAAAGTAAAAACTAAACACCTTAGATGCACGGGGACGACGTTTTTTGGGGCATCCCTGTTTCGGAGACGTCTACGAAATGTGTCCCAAACAGAGGAAACGCAGAAAAATTTGCTTTATGTGAGTTTTTTTTTTTTTTCTTCGTTTCGAAATGGGAAGTTTCGCCAAAAAAACGAAAAATAAACGCCATTTAAATGCTGGTCATTGCATATGACGCCGTTTTCAGGTGTCGGGTTTTCATTATTAGTAGAATGTCGTTGTTTTTGTGTGGCCAGTAATTCCATTTAGTGGAACAACGCCGTTTTCGGCAAGGAAGGCAGGCCCTAAGTCTTAAAACGACGCCGTATTATCCTGTGCCTCAATTTTTCACCCCAACCCGAGTTCAAATCACATTTCTTCACCATTTTCAGCCATTTTCAACCTCAAGCTCCGCTGCTTCCTCTTTGATAGTGTCAACTTTCTTTCTCCTCTATTAGTTGTTCTTTATTTACTACCGATTAATGATTGATATTTTTTAATGCTTGAAAATTTTAATATTGTTCATTCTATTTAATATATATATATATATATATATATATACACACATGACGTCCTCGTATCCTATTTTTTTAAAAATCACCGTACTGATATTTCGTCCCCATACTGAGTACAAGAAGCGTCCCCATCCCCGTATAACATTGCTAAATACTCATGTTAAAGTCTTGATTTTTAATTTCAGTTAGTATCAAATATAAAGCAAAGTTACCTCTTCTCAGTTCTCTTTCT
The DNA here is from genome assembly GCA_003255065.1 of Cercis canadensis. Classification (NCBI taxonomy): domain Eukaryota; kingdom Viridiplantae; phylum Streptophyta; class Magnoliopsida; order Fabales; family Fabaceae; genus Cercis; species Cercis canadensis. The sequence goes on along the minus strand of QAOA01001889.1, from coordinate 51,252 downwards.
TCTTCACACCACCTGCATTTTGCACGGTGAATGAAATTCGAGGCGTTTATTCTCTTCAGTCTTCACTGATTTCCAGTTCCACCATGCCGCAGCAGCAGCACAGCGGCGTTAGTAGAGGGAAAATAGTATGGGTAAGAGTTTCATTCCCTTACATATGGTGGCCTGCTCTGGTTCTGTGTACAGACGATCTCGGTGTCCTCGTCTCCTTCTTCGACCACCAGAACCTCTCGCCCAGGTATTTCATTGAATCCGAAGTCATTTCGTTCGAGAACAGCTTCCGCTTCCTACTGGGTCATCACAAAAACGTGGATAATACTGAGACATTTTATGGGTTGCTTGATTCTGCGCTGAAATTGTTGGGTCGGAGGGTTATTTCGAGTTTGAAATGCCGGTGCCAAATGCCGCATAGGGATGAATCAGATGGTGGGAACAATGGGGGAACGGATTTTGATGGTTACAATTATTTTCAGCCATTTGGGTTGTTGGGTTTTGTTCGGAAAGTTGCTGTTTTGCCATGGGTTGATGCCCCAGATTTTGTTGATGCCATTAGAGCTGTTGCCCAGATTCAGGCATTTCGTGGGTATTGTTCAGTTAAGCAGAAAATGGTGTACAAAGAAAGCAGAATGAGATGTATGTTTTCTTGGCTTCGAGATGTTTGATCAATGTACTCCTAGCAGTTTTTCCTTTCCAGCTCTTTTTGGTTTACATATCCTTTTAGTGCTTTATCATGACATTATTTCCCTTCTCTTATTATACTGGTTGGAACTTGCATAAGGTCGGCAAGTTGATTAGCTTAATTTTAGATTTTAGATCTTAAAATGACAGTTGCCAAATACAAAAGTTCTGGGCAATTTCCTTGGTTTCCCCCCTCCCCCCCCCCCCCCCC
>QAOA01001889.1:20621-34177 GCA_003255065.1 Cercis canadensis | reverse complement strand
TGAGGAGTCAAGAGTATTTTTATGTCAGCATTCATATATTATAAATTCATCTTCAAATAATTTTAAAGAGGTTTTTTTTAGATATTTTGTTGTATGTTATATTATATAAAAATAGTTAATGTGTGAATGATATGTATATAAATTAACTATTTTTAAGTTTGTTTAAGAAAATAAAATAAATTAGTTTTATATCAAATAAAATATAAAAATTACATTTACTTGATATGTCAGTATAGTATGACATACACATGTAATATCATAAAATTTCCGTAATTTTGAAAGTACACTTTTCACATTAATTAAGTACACTTGAAAAAAAAAATTATATATGCTAATCCTAAAAGTTAAACTTTAATTAATTTGAATAAACTTATTATATATTTACCATTAAGCTAAAACCCTAAACTTTCACAAACTTATCTAAACTAGACTCAACAAGTTTATAATTTGTTTTGTCTTTTGAGTGAATTCTAACTCAAAACAAGAGGATAATTTTTCACTGTTTTTTTTTTTTTTTAATCTTTTGGTAAAAGTGGAAATTAATTAAACGAGACACAAATGATTACATGAGGTGAAACATAGCTATCTGCAGCTTGTAAAGCCGATTAGCCAAGAAAGCATGCCAAAGCATCAACAACGAAAAAACAATACAGCCCACAAAGTGGAAAACATAATTCCATGAGTCCCTTCATTCGAAGATAACTATGAAGCAAACTTTAAAAAGATGATTGAACCAAACATGAGAATCCAATTGCATAAACCTTGCAGTAATTAGGAAAGTAAAGAGAAGAAAAAAAGGGTTACGCTGGTTAGCATTGAAATGGCTGATTTTTGTTTCTGCGAGGTTAATGCCTTGCCATGATATGTCCTTTCTCTTCACTTCTAATATAATTTTTACAGCTTTTCTAATATTCTTCTGTTTGGTTATAGTTTAAGCAGATTTATTTAAGTTAGACCAATACGTTTATAAAAATTTTCATTATGTTTCTAAGCATATGTCAACTTGAGACAACTAATAGTGAATAGCACATTTCTTTGTCAAATCAACATCGATGTATTTGGTAATATTGTTTGGGATGTGAGTCTCAACATTAAGTGGCAATCATTTTTATGTAAGAGTGGTCCATCATTTTTGAGAATGGCTCGGACCACATTAAGTGGCAGTCACTTTAATATAAGAGTGGTCCTTAGTTGGTTAGTCTTCTACTGCTAAAGTACTAATCTCATTTATGGGACATCTCTATTCAAGAAGATCTCCTGGTACTTAGAGGCTAGTTGAATAGTTTTTTCTAAAGGCCAATAATGCCTTAAAGGTAATCCTCTAGGCGAGTCTCTGTCTGTCCCTTCATGGATCTCATACATGCCATTGATAACATGCTTGATAGTATTGGAATAACCTATTCTTATTACCATCTTTGTTACCAAATGTTATAAATTAAATTACTATCTATAAGCATAAGATTGTTAACTTGTAACAGAATAATCTTTCTAAAAGAATCCAAAGTTTTCCTATGGCTAGAGATCAAACACTTCATATAATCATAAAGGAGGGGGCTCCTATTTCCTTCTTCACCAAGAAAAATGCATCCCAATAATACACCAAGTAATCAATATAGTTGGTGGATAAAGTAAATTGTTAGGGTCCTTTTTTGTGTGAAAAATGATGCTTTCATACAACACGTTTTGAGAACAGTGCAAAATATTAAGACTATCAGCAATCAAAGTCAAATATAAAGCAGCAAGGGGCAAGTACCAAAACAGAAAGAGAGACATTCTAGAGTTAATTTAATCATTAATAAAATTTTAATAGATCCACATGAATTTAAACGCTACACGCTACTAAATGGAGTAATGGACAAATGAAAAAAGAAGAAGTAATCTTAGAAAAAGATAGTTTTGGTAACTTGTGTCTGTGGAGTATATATTAAGGAAGCTTAAATGAAGTAGGTTGCCTATTGAAAATCGTGAAAAGATATTTAACTTATCACTATATTAACTTAAAAAAAATCATTTTTTAGTATAATTATTTAAAGTCAATGTATTTACTTTTTACTCTTTTCTATTTTTTCTATTTCTCTTCTCTTTCTTTACGGGTCTTCTCTCTTTTCTGTTTTAGCTGCCCGTACGTTACACAAATTTATAATTAGTGTGTTAGTAAATGCAGTTGCTTTTAACTTTTGAAAACAAATATATACACCCTCTATAGAGACAAATATATACATTTTTTTAACTCTTAGTCATGAAAAATTCTTCTATTTTAAAGCAAAATAAGTGAAAAAATATAAATAATCTAGATGGAAGCAACATGATATAGATATTAAAAAAATGAAAGAAAGTTATATTAAAAAGAAAAAAATTTGGGTTAAATAAAAAAAAGAAAGTGGCGTTGGGAAAGATAGGTGTCTAGAGTAATAAAGTATTAATTAGAAACTGCAAGGCCTTAATTTGTTACGAACTAAATTGTTTCTAAACAAAAATAAGTAATTTAAATTCACAACATTATAAATGCATTGACATTTTCATTTATTAATATCAATATATGTTAATATTTTATAGAGAGTATTATTCTCAAGTTTTAGTATTTAAGAGAAAAGACTAAAAAGTTCTAAAGCATATGCTTGCCAACTCATGTAAAAATGACCAAACTATCTCTTGGCAGTAAGTAATTATTATGTTTATATATATGATTGTTATGTTTATATTTGAACAAAATAACCACTACTAAATAAAACAACCATATATTTTATATATGATGACTATATATATAATCATAATAACAACATAGCATCGAGAGATATATATTTTAATTATCTCACCTAATAAGACATGTACTCGCTTTTAGAACTTTTTTAATCTTTTCCCTCAAATATTAAGACTTGAAAAAAATTATCTTTATTTTATATTTTCAAAAATTATTACAAAGAAGATTATATAGTAAAGGGGGATAATGACATTAGTGACTGTGATAATAGTGGCATACAATAAGAGTGATGGCAATGATGGTGCAAATAATGGCACTAGCAACGACAACTGTAGCAACGGAGTGATCTCCAAAAATACGAAATTCAAATTACTCACTCCTTATCATTTTAAAAAATATTAATAATGATTAATTACATACATGACTAATAAACTAATTAACTATTGTTAATTGATCAATCAGTGACCCAATGATTCAAACATTAGACTCAACTTTAGTTATTATTACATGTACCTTTAAATATTAGAGGTTGATGTTACACTCATCAAAATTTCTCTCATAAAACTTTTGAAACTCAATTTTTCCCAGTTAAATAGATCCAATTTTAAATCAAATATGGTAAATTTTTGTAAAAATTAATAAGTTTTGGTGAGTGTAACAATACTAAATATCTAATAGATTGGATCCTCTAAATTGAGAGGTAAAGTTTTAAAGATAAAAAGCGGTTAAGATTTTAATAAATAACATGAATATAGATTAGGCTTATGAGTAAGTGGTATTGAGGTTGTCATCGAAATTTATGAGTTCTATATTTAACCTTAAAATCATAACCAAAGTATTAAAAAAAATGAAATAATGGTCTATACATTTTAAAAAATTGACTCGCATTATTCTCTCATGAATAATTGTACACGTATATTTTATTCCTTAGTACTACTATTTTCATATTATACATATCAACTTGTGCTCTGAAAGTTACAACCTAATCATATACGTAGGAAATGATAGTATTATATTGATTGACGTAAAGACAAGGACCCTTAGTTATACAGAACAAATAGAATACAAAGACAAGGACCCTTAGCAAACTTGATCAATCTAAACAAGTAAACGTGTGGCCCACCAAACATCATCATCAGCCTTGGTTAATTCTCATGTCTGGAAAACACTATTAAATTTTTGCGAATAATGTCTACTGATTAAATTTACTATGCTTCACATCCAGAAAATTGATAAAATCAATTGCATGTACAATAATCATTAATGGGATAGCTAGCTTCCTTTTATCGTTTTATCTATATCTCATATGATAGAGTCAAATTTACTTGCCTCTACTCGCATTAGTTTTTCTAGGGTTACCAGAAGTAAAAAAAAAATCTTACCTGCGTTATATATACGAACCTTTTTGTCCGATATCTACATCAAATATTAATCATGTACTTAGGTTGAATTGAACCATCTTCATCATAGTCACTTAATTATGTTAATTTTATCATGATACAGACTCTTAGAAATTCTGGAAAAAAGTGTAAATGTTTATGACTATAACTTTGGAATTTTCAGAGTCTACATAAAAAAGTGTTCGCCTGTGCAGGTGGTCTTTTTCATATCATGTATGTATTTGTTCAAGGATGTGGTATGATTTCTATATTTATGAGTATTCAATCATGACTTGTTAATCCCTATGTGTAAGACTTACAGAGAATCATTAATTGATGTATGCCACAACTCTCATATTTATTTAAGTTCAATTTGAGAGAGATTGCTAACCTGTAATGGGTGCTCTGCGTAAGGTTAAGTGTGATTGGTCTAAATGTTAAGAATGTATATATGCGAGTGGTGTGGTAGAGTATATAAGTCTCACATTGAATAAAAGGAGTAAGAGGTGTGATATATAATATTTGGACTGACTTAACACTGATAAGTTCAAGCTTTTAGGTCAAGTTTGGTTTAAAATATAGGCCACATATTAGCTAAATGAGCGTGTCTTTGTTAAAAAAGATAGTCTTTATCATAATAATAATAATAATATTATTATTATTATTATTATTTTGTTATAAGGAATGCAATACAATAAAAAAAGGAGATAATTATTCTATTTACATATGTAGTTATTATATTAAAAAATAAATTGAATCACCACAAACATAAAAAAATATTTTAAATATTTCACACGGTATAAAAACACCACATTAAAAGTCCTTCATATTTAAAACCAAAGGGCCTTTTCCTTCAAACATTAGGAACCAAAGAGTGAGCAAAGCTAGCACTCAAAGAGGGGCATATAAGGCTTTTACATTGTATATGAACACAAATATTTTGAGTTTGGAGGAGCCAACTCTCCCATACTTTTACGTAGTTCCACCCCTGCTTGCACCTCATATTCTTGCTATATATGAAGGGAGTCATGCATTGCAGTGATGTAGTTTGGTTTGTACTATGCTTAAGACTCTGTTTTCCTTCAATCCTAATCTTTATGTTGTAGAAGGGTGACGCTTTTCAAATATCGATTTGCATTATTTAATTCTTATGTTATCAAATATCGAAAAATATATTTTTGTATATTATAAATATTAATATACAATACATAGAATATAGCATTCGAATAAGCAAGGTTTTTATTTTTATTTTTATTTTTTTTTGCATATTATGAGCAATTCTCCATTATATAAGAAATAAAAGAGTGGGTAAGTTACGCTTTAATTTGTTGCACCAAAATTAAATATGAATAAAGCATACGATAAAGTAGAGTTCTATTTTTTTTTTTTTGAGGGCCTCAAAGTTCTATTCTATACATATAATTATATATATTTAAATGAAAAAAATGAAAAAGGTAAAGCTTATATTTTATACATCCTATAGTGAGACAAAAAGCAGCTCAAGGATCTGGACTAATTGGAGGTTAGGCTCCATTACAATGTGCTGGCTAACAAGGAAGAAGGTGAACTAATTATATATATTTAATGCTACGATTTTTCTTTTGGTGGTGAGTGTGACATGTTTTGCATGTGAAAATATAAAAATAAATTAATAAAAAATTACTCCAATTAATTATACAAGTCAACCATGAGGTGGGTGGAAGGAAAATGAAATGAGAAGATGCCAAAATGTATATTCGAAATTTTGAAATTGCTAGGAGATACACTCATACACGAAATAATAAATAATATTTTTTATGAGAAATTAGATAAATTTAAACGTGTATGCAAATTAGGTGGATTAAGTTAATTACAATCTACTTAAATTCTTGCACAAAGAGATTTAATAGTAAAATAGACATATTGCACAAGGCTGTGAATAACTCAATTCACCTAACCTAACTTGGGTTAGATTAAATTAATCTAAAGATCTCTCCCAAAAACTCATTCTAATATTTAAAATCTAAATAATGTCATCCACATACATATTAATTAAAAATGACTTTGAATATTATATTGCATATCAATCATCTACTTGTGATCCAATTAGCAACTTTAATAATGATCACTCTCTTTTGATGTTAGGTGAATTTTTTTTTTGTAGATTTTCAATGTCCATTATTTTCGGGTTTAGAAACAGATTATATTTTATTCTTATAATCTTTATTTATGGGTAACGCCGTAACGTGCAGGGGTTGCCATTTGCCAAATTTATTAGTAATTTTACATCACTGATTGACAAATTAGTTAGTATGTAAATGTCATAGGTCAAGAATCAAACATGGATTCTATTTAAAAAGAAAAAAGGAAAAAAAAAAACTTTGAACACTGTTTTTATAGATGTCTTATCTTAGCCTAAATCTAGAGGCCTATTATACCAAATGCCTAAACCAAATCTACCATTAGTATCACTCCCATTTTCCTCAACACCCTTATAAATAACTCATTTGTTATAAGTACGAGATTTTTAACTAATCTCTCATTAATGATTCATTTTTAGTTTGAACCGACCTAACTTAATCTTCGGAACCCAGAAATAAGAGTCTGGCCCTTTCTACTTGTGCAGATTAACTTGATTTCATCCGACCTCCAAGATTTACCGGACCTCGAGTTCAACTCAAGCATTGTCAATTTGCTTTGATTATAACAGATTGCGTGAATATTGATTAATCCGAAGATCCACACAGTTTCAAATGGTGAACCATAAAGGTTACTTTTGTTTGATTTTGATTGTAATTTGGCAAGATACTATAGTTTTATTTTACTAAAATCAAACTTTGCTAATTACCTTTCTTTTGATTGGCACAAAGTGTATGAGCAATCAATCAACACAAAAAGAATGAATAATAAATATGAGCTAGAAAGTTAGATTTGTTTTGTCTTTATTCATAAAGTTTGCTTTAATTTGATTCCACTATTCTTGAACGATAGAGAATACTTCTTTATTTTTTTGGTATATCGGAGAAACAGAATCAAATTAAGTTCTATAAAACACAATTCTCTTGATATCAGTAAGTGGCCTAACTACTCAACAAGAAATGTTGACCACATTTCTTATCTAACCTCATGCTTAGTTCTTTATTTGGTCAAAAAAATCAGCATATTGATTTGTGTGAAAACATGCTCGACCTCCACATGCCAATCTCTACGAATATTTCTTTAGTTGGGACAATGCAAAGTTTATTTTTAACTGTTAGCCAGCTAGCAATAAACCTTACTGGTTGAATCATTGTTCCACAGCCCAATTTAGATGTAGAAAACCTGTCTCCCTGCATGCATGTAATGGAGTGTTAAAGTGTCCCATTTACGAATCTTACCTAACCTTGTGATTCTGCCAACAAAGCATCTTAGTTTTCTATTTCCTTTATTTTACTGAATGATGATACTTTCACAAATCACAGTATCTGAAAAGATATATAAACTGATAATTTATGCTGTTATCTTTGGGGCTAATTTTTCTGGGATTTATGTAATTTATTTTTAGTGAGAAATTTGGGTGTGACCTCTGTTTTCTTTGTTAGAGAAAGAGAGTTTTTTGTGAGCTCTTAGGAAACCAATGAAAAAAGTTTGTGGTGAGCTCTTGGTAAAACCACTTGATAGAGTTACTGGTGAGCTCATGTAAAACTAGCTTGAGATAGTTTCTAGTCAACTCTTAAGAAACTAGAGATTGTAAAAGCTTAGAGAAGCTTGGACAAATAACCTCCCTACTTAGTAGAACCTCAGAGTTGGGAGAGTGGCATAGGCATTGTTTGGCCGAACCACTATAAAATCTTTGGACTCAAACTCTTTTCCCTATTCTCTTTATTATTCTGGTTTAATCATTTATATGCTGCATAATTAATCTTCATGTCTAGCTTGTTGTAAATCTAGTTATATATGAGTTTGAGCTGATTCTCTATTTTAATTAAACATTCTATCTGGTTTAATCATTTTGGATATATTTCTGAGTGTGATTCTCTGTGAAATATTTATACTCTTCAAGATTTGTTTCTCTTAAGCTTTTTGGGTTGCTTGAGAATGAGTTGCAAAACAAGTTCCTAGTCAAAGATGGTTCTTTCAGAAAAAGTTGTAATTAGTGATTATGTTCTATATTGTTTTAAATTTTTTGTTCACCCCTCTCTAGGAGCATATATGTACTCTCAGTTACATTCAATGATAAATCTGATCTTTCTTAAATCATGCCAATTTAGAAGTCAAATGTTACACAACGTAAGTAGTAAAATATATATGGTAGCTGTTGTCCCAAAAAAAAATGAAGGAGGCAAAAAATTTAAAATAGAGAACAACAAACAATCTGGTTATTCAAGTATGCATAGATATACATCAAAGCTTCTCCTTCTAAGTTGTCAACTTGTCAAGTATCTTCCTGCTCTAATTCATCACAACATCATGCGATTGGCTGCTTCAAGTTCCCCATTGGGAGAGAGGACTCTCTTGTTGCATTGACCAAATTGTTTTATTCCGATCTTCAACATCTTGTTGATATACAGCAATATGATTTCAATACAAATTCAACTTGACTGCAATCATTGTCTTCTTGATATTGTTGATGAGGCAAATAAAGAATATAAAAGTGAGGTTGACCTAGCTCAATATGAGGTAATTAATATCCTCCTGCTAATAAGGGTCCTGCAACGTAACTGTTGTTATACAAATAAGAATCAATTTCATGACCACAACACCCTTTAGAATGGTAACCCCAATTTGTTAGTACAAAACACAATGCAAATCCCACCCATTCTGTTAGAGGCTGAATATGATTGACAAAGTATTGTCCCTAAAAGGACATTTTTGAAGCCCGCAGTTGGACTATGCAATAAATTATCATTTCATTTCAACAATATTGTATGGGCTTCTAAATGAGCACAAGAAAAGTAATAATAGAGTTAAAGAAGAGAAAGCCATTAGGTGTAGTTTAGTGGTGATAGATTTGGGTAGTAAGTAGAAGTTCAGGGATTCAAACCTCCTTGTGCTTCATACTTTGAAACTTCAAAAAATCTAAAAATAAGTTCCATGTAGCCATGTATATGAAGTCTGTGAGGCTGATTTACACACATATTGCTGGAAAACTGTTTATAATCCGTAATTTGTTTCAATTGGATAAATAAAGAGGAATGACTGTTTTCTTAATTAACTCTGTTGATGTGGAGTTGCATTCTCTGGTCTACAAGGAAATATGGCTTAAAAGTTTTGACTACATTCAACGATCAATGTGAAGTTAATTTGTATATGTGTCTTTCTTTATGTATGGTACTGTTGTCCAAACATACACAGGGACATGACCAAAAAAAGGTAATTTGTTCAAGAAGCAAAGAATCTGAAGAAAAGATAGCAAAATGTTCTTTCTTTTTAGGAGAAAGGAACAGTGCAAAACAAAAAAACAAAGGTGTATGCTGTGGACATTAAATGTGAGGAGGTTACATCCAAAGCACAAAGGTAGATATCAAGTGGGCAAGCATCAAATATACATTGATGGAGATTGGGAAAGGAATAAAGCCAATAGTATATTTCAAGGACTCACATATGTAGCAATTCAACTCTTTCCAGTTTTTGTTTTCAACACTTTCAAATATTCCCCCCGAAACGTGGGCTTTTGACATTACGACCATTTAACTTAGCTTTGTGATATCTGGGCATCTTTATTCTGAAGTTGAAATTCTTTGCATCCTTTTCACCCTCCAATAATGCATACACATGATTCTCAAACTCATCCATCTATTATTATTAATATGGACTTGGTCGAAAAGCTTAATTTTTATAGAGGCTCAAAATTTTAAGGTATAATAGTTTTTCATTCAGACTGCTGGCTTGGCTTGTTAGGTTGGGCTAAATTTTGACATGCTATGTTCACCTATGCTAGAACTAAGAGTCAATTTGATAAATTGATTTTGATTATCAACATGGTAAAATGATTATGAGAAAAAGGCTGAGTTAGATTTGAGTTTGATAAATGCCAATTCTAGTTTGGCTTGATTGGTAGTCGAACTATAAATTTAAGCTTACGTTGTTAGAATATTTTTACTGATATTTCAAAGTCAAAATTTCTTGATTTTTAATTGATACACAAACTTAATTTCATCAATTTGTATCTAATGGATCGACCAAATGAATTAGTCATTTGATTTATGAATTCGTCTGTCCAATTAAGTGCCTTCAATAATAATTGACTGTTACTTTCATCAATCAGTTTCCACCAACCACAGTCTTCAAACGGACATCTTGAAGGTTGAGTATTAAGTATTTCATTGTGGAGATCCCAGATTCAAATCTTGTAAATGTTGAAACTCATAACTTATCTAATAAGTATTAATTCAAGTATTCACATATATTTATAAAAGTCAAGCTACTAGGTGTGATTTAATGGTGATGAATTTGAGTAATTAGCAAGAGATAAAAGGTTCGAGCATCCATGTCATCATGTAACAAAAGAAAAAACATAAACACAATGATTAGCAAGATTACCTCATGTTGGAAAATTATGAGAATTATTAGATCTAAATCACCTCATGTTGTCTGAAGTTGGACTACTTGAAGCCCAATTAATCAGCAAGATTATCAAAGTATGACAGACATAATAATGTACGTTGTTGGATAATACTATCAGTTGCATACATGTATTCCGTAGACATCATATATTTTAGAAAAATATTACATGAGCCTATAGTCTACTCCTTAAATCAGTTCCACAAAAGAACTAGGTGAATGCAGCAACAATAAAAAATTAAAGCAAAAAAACAGCATGAGATCTGTGGGCGGACTACATACAACAGAAAATTGTATATTCATGATCTGCATTTCTATTCCATCATTTTACCAATCAATACAATTTGAGAACTTAGATTTTGGAGAACCCTTGAACTACTCACTATATCCTCTAATCCCCTTGATACATCTGGAGTTACACCCACAGGCATAATCTCAGCCATTGAGTATAGCCAAAAGCATAAACTCAAAGGGAATTTATAGCTTCCATCACTCACCTTCTCTGCTGCAGAATGCTGCATCAACAATATGATTTCTTCCATTTGAACATGATTTTCGTTGCCTCTGTCTGGAGTGAAGTTACTGCCTCTAAACTCTTCAATTCCTCAACATATCCTCAAGCAGATAGCCAATCCAACAAGCAGTCCAATAGGTTAAAGGCAAACTAGCACAACACCAAGAACTATGAACTCAAAATGAGCCAGCAAATATCAGAGAGCAAAAGTCAAGACATAAACCTTTCCATTATGCAGGAATTCACATACAAAAGAAAAATAATGACAATAGCATGTTGCAGTCTGTCTAAGAATCGACACATAAGCCTTTCTGTGGAGCTCATTACAGGCTGAACCTGTACCTCTACAATAATTCATTCCACACTAAGTTTTTTAATGAAAATTAAATTATACAAGTTTCAACAAGCATGGTGTATTATACACTAAACTCCTGCATTTAACTGAATCAAAACACAGTCACAAATTTCAGGTATATATTAACCATGTTGGAAGAATCAACCATCTCCTAAATATAACAAGCCAGAAAGGAAGTTCATGCTCAAGGAAGCTAGAGATTTCCAGACCAAATATACAATTATATTTTTTAAATCAATTGTAAAATTATGGACTTCAAAAAGTGCTCTAAAGTCACAAGAGGCTAGAATAACTATTTTCTTATCTCTTGAAAGTATTTAGTAATTTCCAAAATTATTACAAGTATCTTCCATATGAAGAGATTCAAATTGTGGCTGCAGGAATTGTTGGAAAATGTGCTATTAGCTAGCGCAATTGCTAGTCCTCAGCTTCAATATTGTTGGTGCAATTGCAGTTGCAGACCTTTATTTGAATTTCTGCTGATATGTTATTAACACGAGACAAACAAGAAGCAATGTGATGAAATTGGCAAGCTGAAGCATTTGAAAATTGATATTAGCATAGAATTCAGCGTGCTTTATTTGAACAGTCACCCACAAAGTCCTTCTCATTCCCAAATAAGTCAGTTTTTTTAAAAAAATCTTTAGCATTATAGTGCTAACCTTGGAGGACTGGTGCAAAAACCTAGGCCATCCACTCATCAAATTTTGATAAGAGATAGCTATCATTATGCAACGGAATTGTAGTCCTATAAAGCCAGATGCCAACTGAAACTAAGAAACCAATGAAAAAATTAACCCAGTGAAGGGTCTGATAAAATCTTTGTAGAACAGTAGAAGCCCATAGAAAAGCAAGGAAAAAATTCAAAATCCATGTAATAGAAAAGAAATCAACGGAATGATGAAGAAATTTTTTTGAGGATAAGACAACACACAACAAAAAAAATGCCGAAATTTGTTTAAATCAACATATAAATAGACTAGTGATGAACAAAAAAAGTCCCCAGGGGATGTTTATTAGCTCTAATTCAAAATTGTAGTTAAATTTGAAATGAATCCAATTAAAATTCAAACATTGCCATGTGTACAAGAGGTATACAAGCACATATAATATAATTGGTCTAAGGATCTCTCTAAAAGGTTGAGGTCCAAGGTTCAAATCCCATTATCTTTTATGGCTAATAAGAAAATCTAACTCTATCTATTTATGGCAAAAAAAATGTGTACAAGAGGTGTATATTTTTTGTTTTTTGGTTATATAGGAGTGCAATGTGTTAAGAAAATAGGAGGATAGTATATGACAAGAATATAATTCATGATATCAAACCCTTTAGTTCTTATGAATAGAGGAGGTGCCATTAGATCTACATGTCATTGGCACAAGAGGTGTATATTTAACTAGGTGCAAAATGAAAAAAATAAAATAAAAAGAAGATAGTGGAGTGTTTCTCTCATACATTTTTTGTGGTACATCAAAAGTTTAGGATGAGGAGAGACTATCCCATTCTAAGGCCAGGGCATATGTCACAGGCCTCAACGAGGATTTATAGTGGTACTTACAAATTACTTACTAAAGAGAGATTGGTCACAGTGAGATTTAAACTTAGGCTTTACAAGAAATAATTAAACCCAGTGATTCAAGAAAGTGATATATAAATATTTAATTGCATTAGGAAAAATCTATTTCAAGCCTATTTGGAAGATTGAAATTGGAAACTGTAGTTGCCTACGCTTCCAACTTGACAGTAGTAAGCAGTTAAGACAAGTGTTTCTAACATTCAATTTAATTTCTGAGAACCTGAAGATTTTCTTTCTTAAAAAAAAATTAAAAAACGTTGTTATTAATACATAACGATTAGCACTGAGAAATTTTCTCAAGCTTGAATCTAATTGCTGCATATCTAATTTCAGATCCTCTACTTGTGGTATCCAGGTGTAAATGGTTTGAAAGTCATTAGCACTCCAACAACTTCAATCATATTCATGAAAAAGAAAACAATGTGATTACCTGCATATGCGTTGGCTGATTAAATTCCTAAACCTTGGAGATTAATTATCCGAATGCAAGAGATCAATGGTAAACTCA
>QAOA01001889.1:0-20379 GCA_003255065.1 Cercis canadensis | reverse complement strand
AGTTACACCCACAGGCATAATCTCAGCCATTGAGTATAGCCAAAAGCATAAACTCAAAGGGAATTTATAGCTTCCATCACTCACCTTCTCTGCTGCAGAATGCTGCATCAACAATATGATTTCTTCCATTTGAACATGATTTTCGTTGCCTCTGTCTGGAGTGAAGTTACTGCCTCTAAACTCTTCAATTCCTCAACATATCCTCAAGCAGATAGCCAATCCAACAAGCAGTCCAATAGGTTAAAGGCAAACTAGCACAACACCAAGAACTATGAACTCAAAATGAGCCAGCAAATATCAGAGAGCAAAAGTCAAGACATAAACCTTTCCATTATGCAGGAATTCACATACAAAAGAAAAATAATGACAATAGCATGTTGCAGTCTGTCTAAGAATCGACACATAAGCCTTTCTGTGGAGCTCATTACAGGCTGAACCTGTACCTCTACAATAATGCATTCCACACTAAGTTTTTTAATGAAAATTAAATTATACAAGTTTCAACAAGCAAGGTGTATTATACACTAAACTCCTGCATTTAACTGAATCAAAACACAGTCACAAATTTCAGGTATATATTAACCATGTTGGAAGAATCAACCATCTCCTAAATATAACAAGCCAGAAAGGAAGTTCATGCTCAAGGAAGCTAGAGATTTCCAGACCAAATATACAATTATATTTTTTAAATCAATTGTAAAATTATGGACTTCAAAAAGTGTTCTAAAGTCACAAGAGGCTAGAATAACTATTTTCTTATCTCTTGAAAGTATTTAGTAATTTCCAAAATTATTACAAGTATCTTCCATATGAAGAGATTCAAATTGTGGCTGCAGGAATTGTTGGAAAATGTGCTATTAGCTAGCGCAATTGCTAGTCCTCAGCTTCAATATTGTTGGTGCAATTGCAGTTGCAGACCTTTATTTGAATTTCTGCTGATATGTTATTAACACGAGACAAACAAGAAGCAATGTGATGAAATTGGCAAGCTGAAGCATTTGAAAATTGATATTAGCATAGAATTCAGCGTGCTTTATTTGAACAGTCACCCACAAAGTCCTTCTCATTCCCAAATAAGTCAGTTTTTTAAAAAAAATCTTTAGCATTATAGTGCTAACCTTGGAGGACTGGTGCAAAAACCTAGGCCATCCACTCATCAAATTTTGATAAGAGATAGCTATCATTATGCAACGGAATTGTAGTCCTATAAAGCCAGATGCCAACTGAAACTAAGAAACCAATGAAAAAATTAACCCAGTGAAGGGTCTGATAAAATCTTTGTAGAACAGTAGAAGCACATAGAAAAGCAAGGAAAAAATTCAAAATCCATGTAATAGAAAAGAAATCAACGGAATGATGAAGAAATTTTTTTGAGGATAAGACAACACACAACAAAAAAAATGCCGAAATTTGTTTAAATCAACATATAAATAGACTAGTGATGAACAAAAAAAGTCCCCAGGGGATGTTTATTAGCTCTAATTCAAAATTGTAGTTAAATTTGAAATGAATCCAATTAAAATTCAAACATTGCCATGTGTACAAGAGGTATACAAGCACATATAATATAATTGGTCTAAGGATCTCTCTAAAAGGTTGAGGTCCAAGGTTCAAATCCCATTATCTTTTATGGCTAATAAGAAAATCTAACTCTATCTATTTATGGCAAAAAAAAATGTGTACAAGAGGTGTATATTTTTTGTTTTTTGGTTATATAGGAGTGCAATCTGTTAAGAAAATAGGAGGATAGTATATGACAAGAATATAATTCAGATATCAAACCTTTTAGTTCTTATGAATAGAGGAGGTGCCATTAGATCTACAGGTCATTGGCACAAGAGGTGTATATTTAACTAGGTGCAAAATGAAAAAAATAAAATAAAAAGAAGATAGTGGAATGTTTCTCTCATACATTTTTTGTAGTACATCAAAAGTTTAGGGTAAGGAGAAACTATCCCATTCTAAGGCCAGGGCATATGTCACAGGCCTCAACGAGGATTTATAGTGGTACTTACTAATTACTTACCAAAGAGAGATTGGTCACAGTGAGATTTAAACTTAGGCTTTACAAAAAATAATTAAACCCAGTGATTCAAGAAAGTGATATATAAATATTTAATTGCATTAGGAAAAATCGATTTCAAGCCTATTTGGAAGATTGAAATTGGAAACTGTAGTTGCCTACGCTTCCAACTTGACAGTAGTAAGCAGTTAAGACAAGTGTTTCTAACATTCAATTTAATTTCTGAGAACCTGAAGATTTTCTTTCTTAAAAAAAAATTAAAAAAACGTTGTTATTAATACATAATGATTAGCACTGAGAAATTTTCTCAAACTTGAATCTAATTGCTGCATATCTAATTTCAGATCCTCTACTTGTGGTATCCAGGTGTAAATGGTTTGAAAGTCATCAGCACTCCAACAACTTCAATCACATTCATGAAAAAGAAAACAATGTGATTACCTGCATATGCGTTGGCTGATTAAATTCCTAAACCTTGGAGATTAATTATCCGAATGCAAGAGATCAATGGTAAACTCAACCAAGAAACATGCCGGGAAGGAAGGCAGAATCCTGATGCTTTTGTGCCCAATTAAGAAGTTAAAAAACTGCACACAGCATACTATTGCAGTTAGAGAGCACATAATATGACTCAGAATGCTGTGGATTATATACACTATTGAGTACTGATAATTGAATAGTTGTGTTAAATCTAAATGATCAAACAAGTTCCTCTCTAGCTGTAAGCTCCATATGATCTGCCTAGTGGAGCACAGGGTGTACTGCCATGGCTTTCCATCTTATCAATCAAGATACAAAGCTAGTAAATATAAACATTATCTAACTCGATGATTAAATGGTGTTTAGTATAATATGTTAGGAAATCAATGTTTAGGGAGACAATAATGGTGGTTTTGAAGCGTGCAGAAGTCACTATTTTGAGTTTAATATTGTTTCACTATCAAAAGCAAGTTACTCCAAGATATTAAAATATTTATATTTCACTAATTGAATCAAATATTTAATGGAATCCAGCTCAGCACATAAAATGATAAAAATAGCTCTTTCATGGCCAACAAGTGAAATCATTTTCAATGCTTGCTTTTTCAGCTTTTTTCCTTTTAGTTTTCATTCACATACGTTCCTGGAGTAGCTTTTTTAGTGCATACAACGATTTGTCCTTTCTATCCAACTCGCCTATTCACAGAAAATGAAAGAATATATGAGAACTTGCCCATAATATGTATATATAGTTTGTAACATGGACTTATTTTTACATTCCAATTTTCTTTTTTCTTATCTTTTATTCATAAGGAAACCAATCTATATATCTATTCTTTATTTGGGCAAATCAAGAAACGCTTCATTTGCATGTTAATCAAGGTTAAAAGAAAGTAAGTTATCATCTTGTTTGAAGGATAGTAAGCTTTCTTGGATATGACATTACATACTACCAAGTTATCATATTGTTTGAAAAAGGAAGCAAAAGAAACAAGATGCTTTCATTGTATACTCAATTTAGGGTCCATCCACTGACCACATGTGCAGGACCACAAACCCAATTTAGATTCTATCATTGTAATTGCAAAGAGAATAATTATTTAGGGTCCAATTTAATTAGGAAAAAAAAAGCGAGAATGATTCAGGATCCACGTTCTAATATAACATAGCCGAACTCTGGATCTCTGGTGACTCTACTATTAGAAAAAAATTACAATGAAAATAATAAACATATGACTTTGAAGCGTGAATAATTACGAAAGTCCCACATTGGTTGAAACAATAAATGTTTAAGGCTTTATAATTACACAAGGTAAAACAAGTTATAGAATAATTTAAGATATATGAGCCACACAAGCTCATGAGGCTAGCCCAATTGCATAGCAAATCATTAACTTAAACCTGTATTGTTTCAACCAATATTTTGCCTTTGATAAAAGCTTAAACCTTCATTGTTTCAACTAATGTGGGACTTGGTTATACAACTAAAATTACAAACTATTTCAACACCTACAGTGATAGGGATTATTAAATAGAACAGATAAACAAACCCTGTAACAGTAGCTTGCCTCATTCTTTTCAAGCAATGGGTGCTCTTGAATGAATTGACTTGATTGGATTCTATCAAATGGAAGAAGGAATCATAGTCATTGGGGACCAAATCAAAATTGTAATAATATATTTTCTTCTTATGAAATATATTCTATATATTATCGTGGCAACTAAAAAGAATATGAATTGACTTGATTGGATTCTGTCAAATGGAAGAAGGAATCATATTCATTGGGGGCCAAATCAAAATTGTAATAATATATTTTCGTCTTATGAAATATATTCTATATATTATCGTGGCAACTAAAAAAAAATATGAATAGTAGATGATATGTTTTTTTATTTTTTTTTTATTTTTATGGAAGAATCGTAGATGATATGTTAGACTAAACTAGATGAAACAAACATAAATCTTGTGGCGTAAAATGAGCTAACTTATATATTTTGATATAATTCAAATTCTTTTTAGGATAAGGATCAAATTAACTGACTTATATATTTTTGATATAATTCAAAATGAGCTAATTTATGATAAAAGATAAGGATAATTATTCAATACAATAAGTGATAAGGTAAAATTGACAACTAGAATGATCTATGTTTATCTTATCGAATAGATAAGTGGGTTCAATAAAACACATGTCACCCATTAGTTAATTATGCAAGTGATACAGGTATTATTTCTAGTATCGAATAATTATTCAAATGATAAATATCAAATTGGCTAACTTATAGATTTCTCGTCTTGTCTCTCTCAGATTCACCATTTGATTCCTCCACATTAAAACCCATATGATTCTCCATTGAACATTCGACATTAATTAGCTTCCAGCCATGTCTTCTAACCACTTGAATGGCGAACCACAGTCCCTCAATCATCCCTTGCTCTCCTCTCACTCTCAAGCATCCATCGTCAACTCCACTTGTAATGGTCGCCCCATTGAGAGCCTGAACTATGAGTCAGTGTTTCTTCATCTGGGTCTTCTATTGGTCTATTAATTGGTTCAAAAAATGAAACTTTTGTTTATGATTACCCAAAATAAATAAATAAATAAATAAAGAAGAAAGGAAATTTTCTTCATGAACCAGGACTTTCTTTTTCTTTGTTTTCATTTCCTCCATTGTTGTGGGTATGCAGGATTTTTGAGAATGAGTTCTTCAAGCAGGACTCGAGGAGCCAAGGCAAGGTTCATATATTCCAGTACATATTTATGAAGTGGCTCTTGTGCTTTTTGATTGGTTTGATTGTTAGCCTAGTTGGATTTTTCAATAATCTTGCGGTTCAAAATGTTGCTGGTATGAAGTTCGTGATCACATCTAATATGATGTTGGAGAGAAGGTATTGACTGTGAATCTATTCCATGATACTACTACTAAGAAGTTTTAAAATTTGTTTCATTCTTATGGATTGGAATACTTTTTCTAAATTATTACTTTCCATGACGCCTCCCCTAGTCTTAGGAACCAGAATGTTTGATGCATTTTGTTTTATGCTTGTATTCCCCTTCCCTTTCAATGCAATGTGCTCCTTTGTATATATAAAAAAAGTTACTGACAAAGCTTACCAATTTCTTGCAGGTTCTTGTCGGCCTTTCTAGTGCTTTTTGCTTCTAATTTGGGTCTCACCCTTTTTGCTGCCATGATCACGGCTTTTATAGCTCCTGCTGCTGCGGGCTCGGGTTTACCGGAAGTGAAGGCTTACCTTAATGGTGTAGACCCACCTGGAATATTTACATTACGAATTCTCTTCGTTAAGGTATACATATAAAGTTCTTTTTAAGTAATGCTTCATTATTTGAAAATCCGATCTTAGCTTTCTAAGTCATTAAATATGGTCTAGCAATAATGAATTTAAACAAATTTTCTTAAGTGTTTGGGGTGTAACTTCATAAACCCCATTTGACTTAGGTAATTGATTGGAATTCGTTTCTTAGGATGAGATGTTGTCCTCTCTTAATTAATACTCTGGGTCCCTTTATTCAATTCCTAAGTCATGGCACGAGTTAGGTTATATGAACTGGTTTGAACTATCATGCTTTCATGTACTGAAAAAAATAAGGAATTTGTTTTCGAAGAAGATATTTACTTTTTTGTAGGTTATATCTACAGATTATTGGAAGCATTTCGGTAGTTTCATCATCTCTTCTTGTTGGAAAGGCTGGGCCCATGGTGCATACAGGTGCATGTGTGGCATCATTGCTGTGTGAGGGTGTGTCAAAGAGATGTGGTTTAACATGCAAATGGTTTGCCTTCTTTGAGAATGATCGAGATCGACGAGATCTAATAACATGTGGGTCAGCAGCTGGAATTGCTGCTGCCTTCCGTGCCCCTGTTGGTGGGGTGTTGTTTGCTCTTGAAGAGATGGCATCCTGGTGCGTTCACCTTTCTATATGAGGTTGAAATGATTTCCCTGCTATATTGGATTTTTATGATACTTCCCTTCATGATTGGGATACTGTTTTTCTTTCATTTTTATGGTGTTTGTCTATTATGCTATGTAGGTGTTTTAAATCCTCACTTTTTTTTAGAATAATATGCCATTGTCTTTTAGTTTTTTTTTTTTTTTTTAAGTCAAATACATTTTTTGTCTTTAAATTATTTCTCAAATGTTTCTACTTGCCAATCAGTCATTGAATTGATTATTTTTTGTTTTACAGATAATTGATTTAGTAGACAATGTAATTATTCGATTAAAGTGACACAAAAAATAAATTAATGATTAAAGTGACATTTGAAAAATAATTTAAGAACGAAAATATATATATATATATATATATATTTTTTTTTTTTTTTCCTTTGGCTTTCAACTAGCAATGTAGCTAAGACTTGCTCAATAGAAGTTTTGTTTGAGTAGTTTGTTTCTTCTATGGTCATTTCTCATGCTATAATGGGCCTTTTATCTTGGCTATTTCCCTCCCATTTTCAGCTTGTCCCTTCCGGTTGAAGGCAATCTCAACGTAGGATGAGTTTGGTATTTCTCATACGTTAAGATTTACCAGTCTTTAAACTATCCATCGATATCGATTATTTCACTAGTCTCATTTTTCTGGTCTATCAAGATATGCTTGACTTTCAAAGAGTAGTCAGCAATTAAACATGGTTATTTTCTTAGTATATTGTAGTATTTCTTTTGCATAGTGTAGTTTGGTTAGGTATATATTGACCAAGTGAGGCCTCTGAAACACTTATTTGCAGCTATTTCTCTCACTGCAGTGTCCTCATTCTACATGTCTCGTTGTTCTCTCTTATTCTGATAAACGAAAACTGTCATAAGCAGTACACATACTTAGGACCTCGATCTGACAACAACATGTCCAGCTGCCTTGTTTCTAGATGCTGAGATGGCAGAGTATATCAGCTCTCTTCCTAATATTCCCATGTTTATCTTCTTACCAACAATTTTTGTTATTTTTGCAGAATCGATAATACTCTCTAGTTCTTTTGAATTATTGATCTGGAACTGTAATCGAGTTGAGCCGACAAAATATTAATATGCTCAAATTATTTCATTTAAAATATAGGAAGCCGAGCTTTACTTGAGCTAAAATCCTCACTCAAGCTTGGCTTGTCTAATAAGCGAGAAAGCCTAAACTTTTCACGATATCTTGTATGTATGAGGATGCACGTCATGCCTCCTGTTAGAGTTGAAAGAATCCTTGAAGCACGTGAATGGAGATGAACCTTGAAAGGATTCAATCTCTGGTTATGCAGATCAAAGATCTTGCAGAACGTGCCATGACAGAGTAAACCAGAAAGGAAAGAAGAAAGCAAGAAAATGTAACTGTAGAAGGGATGGAGAGAAACTGAAGATCAATAGATTCGTGATCTGAAATTATGATTTATGTATATAGAATATTAACATTACAGCAGCCTTTATATACATAACATTTCTGAAGTTAATCTAACTGCTTAGCTTGCTCTAGAAGCCATTCTACCTCTACAGATGTCTAACTAACTAACTCTGACTTATGCTAACAGAATTGACTTTAAATGCTGACGTGTCAATGCTGATGTGGCCTGCTGACATGCCTTTGCTTAACCTGCATCACGCTCTTCTGGTTTATGTTTAACACCTCCATTCACTTTTATTAGTGGAAGTGGATGGCAAACATCTAGAAAGAGACTTTCAAATGCTTATCTGTTTAAGTCTAAAAATTAAAACTACATTTACCAAGTATAATAGACATACTTTGCATTTCTACTTAAATAATATGCATATTCTTAAAGATATTATTCTAGAAAAACTCTTGACTTCTTAATTTGAATATATATAAGATTGAGCTACTCGCGAACTTTATGAGCCAAGCATCTAAATTCTCAAGCTCTGCCATTCAAGTAAATGAGCATCGCATGCTACTCAAGCTTGTTCATTTAATAAACAAGCTTAGCTATGTTAAGTTCTTACTTGGTCAAGTCCGAGTAACTCACAAATAGCTCTGTCCATCTACTCTCCCGGATTATTCTTATTGTTGCCTCTGATCTATCTAAAATTCCATGAGTACATTTTGCCCTAAACATATAAAAAATAAATCTATGTTTAAGTTCTGTTCTTCAGGTGGAGAAGTGGGCTTCTGTGGAGAGCTTTCTTTACAACAGCAACAGTTGCGATTGTGCTTCGAGCTATGATTGATGTTTGTTTAAGTGGCAAATGCGGCCTATTTGGTAAAGGGGGGCTGATAATGTTTGATGTTTATTCAGCAAGTGTTTCATACCATATTGTGGACGTGCTTCATGTGCTTCTTCTCGGAGTTATAGGGGGAATACTTGGAGGCTCATATAACTTTCTGTTGAACAAAGTTCTCCATGTATACAATATCATCAATGAGTAAGCTCTCGTTTTAGTCACTGATTGTATCAAAATCAGATTTTTCATGACTCTTTACTATGTATTCTGTGCCATGCTCATTCATTGTATTCTTTACTCTTGCAGGAAAGGCACTGCTTATAAAATCTTGCTTGCTTGTTTGATCTCTATTTTCACTTCATGTCTTCTTTTTGGATTGCCATGGCTTGCATCTTGCCAACCTTGTCCACCTGATGCAACTGAGGCTTGTCCTACAATAGGCCGCTCTGGTAACTACAAGAAATTTCAATGCCCTCCGGGTCAGTACAACGATCTCGCGAGCCTCATTTTTAACACAAATGATGATGCTATCAGAAATCTATTTAGCAAGAACACTGACGATGAATTTGAGTACTCATCAATGCTCATATTTTTTGTCACATGCTTTTTCCTAAGTATATTTAGCTATGGAGTTTTCGCTCCATCTGGTCTTTTTGTACCAGTTATTGTGACTGGTGCATCTTATGGACGTTTTGTTGGAATGTTGGTTGGAAAAAGCTCAAGTCTTAACCATGGCCTTTATGCTGTTTTGGGTGCTGCTTCCTTTCTTGGTGGATCAATGAGGATGACAGTTTCCTTATGTGTAATTATTCTGGAACTGACCAATAATTTGTTATTGCTACCCTTGATAATGCTTGTGCTTTTGGTATCTAAGACTGTAGCAGATGCTTTCAATGCAAATATATATGACCTAATTATGAAAGCCAAAGGGTTTCCTTATTTAGAAACTCATGCTGAGCCATATATGAAGCAGCTAACTGTAAGAGATGTAGTCAAAGGCCAGCTTCAGCTCTTTAATGGTATTGAGAAGGTTCGTGACATAGTTTTTATTCTCAAAACTACAAGTCACAATGGTTTCCCTGTAATTGATGAACCTCCACACTCTGAAGCTCCAGTTTTATCTGGTATAATCCTTCGTGCTCATCTTCTCATGCTGTTAAAGAAGAAAGCTTTCTTGTCCACACCAAGAACAATAGGTGATGATGCCTTAAAGAAGTTTTCAGCAGATGATTTTGCAAATGGTGATCTAAGGATAGAGGATATACGGTTAACTGAGGAAGAGATGGACATGTTCATGGATCTGCATCCATTTTCCAATGCTTCACCTTATACTGTTGTGGAGACAACGTCACTGGCAAAGGCCCTTGTGCTTTTTCGAGAAGTTGGTTTAAGGCACCTCCTGGTGATACCCAAGATCTCTGGTGTAAGTAATTTTGTTTCCGCTCTTTCCCTGCTGACCTATTTAGTAAAGGAGTGGGAATTATTCAGTTCACTTGTTCTAATGCTCTGCATATATTCTTACCTTGCTTTTTCTCCAAAAATGTTTCCTTTTCTTAATTTACTACGAGACTGATGCTGCTTAAAATTTTGAAACAAGAATGTTAGGTCACAGATGACTCACATAATAAATATTTTGCAGTGTGACAAAACAAAAACATGTTCTAGTGGGTGACACTTTTAAGTTTTACTAGATGAATTTAAAAAAGTACTCATTTACTTAGAGTGGTTATCATGTGTTTTTCAGTGATCATTGTGATTCATTATAGAATGATCACTAGTCAATCAGTGGTCATTGCAAGCAAAAACCCTAATAAAAACTACTAGAAATCATGAAAAACAAAGAAAATTGTGTCTGCTTACAATGACTGAATTACATAATTATCTCAAATTTTAGTTATATGATGGCTAAGCCCTTTTTTCTGTGTGGGTATTTGTGAAAGGAAATTTTATTATGAGAAAAAGAATATATATATATATATATATATATACACTAATTTGATTACTTATGGGTTGTGTATTTTCCATGCAAGTTACATTTGTTGGTCGTCACCAATATTGTTTTCTGATTTTTACTCATTTAAATTCTGTGCTTACTAATTGCAGAGATCACCTGTAGTGGGTATATTGACAAGGCACGATTTCATGGCGGAACATATATTAGGTTTGCATCCCTCGCTAGTAAGAAGCAGGTGGAAAAGATTGCGATTTTTAGCTCCCTAGTCTCATCAAAATCTTTTAGGTTAGGGCATCACAAGACTCAAGCTCGGTCTTTTACTGTTAATTTGTCTACTTGCTTCTAGTGAGATTTGGATAATTTAATTTAGCTTTCCTTTATTTTGCAACTTCTTAAATTTTTAAGAGGTGTTTATGTTTTGATTTTGAAATATTTTTTTTTATACATAAAAATTTAAGATAAGGGGATATGCTACATGCTTCAACAAAAAGAATTTACAGTGGTACTTAGATGAATTTTTTTTTTTGCGGGGAGGGAGGCATTGAGTTTATACCAAATAACCTTCAAATTGAAAAATTCAATAGAAAAATTTGTGTTTTGTACCAGATAATCTTAACGTGTTACATGTAATTAACTTTCCATAGAGCTAAATGCAAATCTTTAAGTTGTTGCTTTCTTTTTCATTACATGCTTTGGAAAAAAATCACAAATATTATGTTAATATTTTGAAAATTGCTTTAGTTAAAATTTAAGATACCATATATCATATATGAAAATAAATTATTATTTTTTCTACCAATAGATATATTTTTTTTTATAGAAATATATTTTATTTTCATATTAATACTGCTTTTTTAGCAATAGAAAATTAGAATGAAAAATCTTATAAATTTTTATATTCAGTTATATTCCCTTTTTAATATCAATTTAAGAATATATCTGTATCATATTATTTTATAAGAAAACATGAACAGAATCACCTTGCAAATAGGACTAGCTAATGGTTTGTTTAAGTTGTTCTAATTTTTTTTTTTACCAATTAACATATCTTATGAAGTTTGATAAAATTTCAATTCAACAACCAAATATAATCATTCTTGAATGTAACTTGAATATTTGCTGTATTGAAGTTCACTGTGCATATCCACCTGAGAATAGGCATTAAATCATTTGCGATAATACATGATAAATTCAATAGAATTTCTCTATTTGAACACTATTTAAGTGTACATTTGCATGCATCTGCACACACGTTTGCATCTAAACTAATAAGACGACAGTCAAATTTTGTTTTTTTGACAACCTAGACGGCGCATTATTCAATTTAATAACGATTAGCGAAGTATATAATCAAAATATATTCTTCTACACTTTATAAATACTACAGCTTGAGAAATCTTCTCGAGCTTTAATCTAATTGCTGCACATCTAGATTCAGATCCTCTACTTCTGGTATTCAGGTGTAAATGGTTTGAAAGTCATGAATACTCCAACAACTTCAACCACATTCATGAAAAAGAAAACGATGTGATCACCTGCATGCATGTGTCGGCTAATTAAATTTCAAAACCATGGAGGTTAATTATTGGAATGCAAGAGCTGACATTTTTTTTTTTTGATACTTTTGACTACAACTTTGGGTTTGAACACAAAACTCACAAGCCCTGAGAACAACTTTAATACCACTCAACTATAAGCCGCTTGGTTACAAGAGCTGACCTAGCCAACAAGAAATCAATGGTAAATTAAAATGAGAAACATACCAGGAAGGAATGCAGCATCCTGACGCTTTTGCGCCCAAGAAAAACTGCACAGATCATACTGATGCTGTTAGAGAGCACATATAAAAATGACACAGAATGATGTAGCTTATAGACACCATTGAGTACTAATAATTGAAAATCTGAATTAAATCTAAACGTGCAACAAGCTGAAAACTACATATGATCTTCCTAGTGGAGACACAAGGTGTACTGCCATGGCTTTTATAAAAGATGAGACATGCTTTACATGTTGTCAATCAAATTAGAATACCAGTATATATTAACATTATCTAACTCAAAGATAAAAAGCTGTTTGGTATAATAATATCAACAAAATAAATTCTTAAATCCATTGCTAAAATAATATCACAATGTTGGGTCCTGCCCAATGAGAACCCATTATCAAAGAATTTCAGAAAGCATGAGGGTACTTACATTGCACCACCTACTGCTGGACCTACTGCTTTGGATGCAGACATTAGAGTCAAAGCCAAGCCATTAGCTGCTCCTCTTTGCTTTTGGTCCTGTTTTTCATTATTTTAATAAGAATGGTTATCATATATTCAGTTTTAAGTATCACAATTTAAGGGGCTCAAAATCGAAAGGACAATAGAAGGAATTAACAAGACCAACAAAGAAGAAAAGATTACCACAGCCCTGTTTTGCAGAAGGAATGTACCAGTTATAACGGACACCTAATGATTGCGAAAAACAAGCTTACAAGTTAGAGGCACCGTACTAGTAATACAATGTCCACGCATTCCCAAACCATGGCATCCAAGTGGATGGAAGATCCATCTTGTTAAAGAATTACCAAAACATCAAATAGTGGATGCACGAGTACTTACATGAAGAAATTTCAAAATTCTCTCAACTCAAATCCAACTAACAATTGACGAAGAGATTACCAATTGACAATCAGATAAATGAGAAATAAATTTGAATAGTCAAATATTAATTCTGGGTGTCAATTTCTTTTCTCATATGGCAATAATAATTTATTGAGAATATGATAAAAAGGTGATTTGAAATAATTAGTTACCAATGTCCATTGTGAGCTAATACACTTCAAGTACATGGATATATACTTTGCTACATAGAAGGAGTATATTTTGTTCTATCCAAATCAAGAAAATCGTTTGCTAATAGCTAGTATATAGATATTAATACAGCAAGATGTAATATGTAAAGCATATATGATAGTTACTAGCGAATTGTTCAACTGGTAGGTGTGCATATGACCATCAAATAAGTGGATTGTGTGACATAAGCAAGAATAGATTTTCAAGTTGTAAATATACTTACAGCTAAAACATTCTTTATCAAAGATGCACAGTTTAACAGGAAGAAGAGGGTGAACCCAGTCAAGTAGGTCATGAATGGATAGGCTTGCAGGATTGGAATTGTTAAAACCTGCATATGGATATATTCCCAGACAGGAAAAGAAACACAAATAAGTGTAAGAAATAAAATATGTGACATCAAGAAGGGTGATGTTGTTTTGAAGGGAAATGAAAGTTTACCCCGGACAAGCGTGTTGTCATTATAGGCCCCAAAATTCTTGCAACATATGGGTATAAAGACGTTTGAAAGATGAGGAGACCTATACCTGAAGAGATAATAAGTTGTTATCAACTCTCTGGCATATGTATTGAGCACTAGAAGAGGATAAAACCAAGAAAGAGATTCTCAATAATACCTTGGTAATGTGACTTGTAAGAGCACCAGATTATAATTACAATAACTAGTGTAAGCTATTGAGTTGTGAAACACTTTATTGTTAGACAAATGAATAACCAGGAAGGACATATTTTCAGAAATGCTGAGGACGTAAGAGATTCCTCAGCCTAATAAAGAACATAACTGGTCTGGGTAATGCTATCGCTTTCGATGGCTTGTTTAATTCAGCCTTTCTTCATATTGGTTCTTAATTGCAAATGTTCATCAGTGCAAATGGAACAAAATGAAAGTATGAGCATTGTCTATTTCTAAAACTTAAAAGACCTCTGGATGCAGACTGCAAACATCAGCAAAGGCAATACTAATCATTTTTAAGATGGTTAATCTACCCAAATCAAACACAACTGATATGGAGAAAGATATATAAGGCCAAGGTACTCCAAAGAAACATGTATAACTGGTTTTCTTTGTTTCTCTCTCTCTCTCTCACACATAATAAGTTCTTTGCCACTTTTATTATGATTTTCTACTTCAGAAGTTTTCCCCTGCCAAAATTCTCCCTTCCACAGGTTCTGTGGGCAATAATTCAGTGATAATTTGGATGGTTCACACTGATTGAATGGGGCAAGCAATATGGTCACAAGAAAAACATTAACACATAGCAAATGTTACTACTTTGACCACTATGATCATGCCTTTTTCAACTTCTTCCCCCGCAATCTGCATTTCATCTAATTTTTAACAAACTAATTGTTGAATACATGTCCCTCCTATATCCTGGGCAAAGATTTCCTTCTGTAACTTCATCAAAATCCAGCCTCATAAGATATCATAGTCCGGTAATTGGACTATTGCTATTAGCCTTTCCTAGCCCACTTAAGTTCTCTTCTCTATCCTTAAATTTCAGGACCTATTTTTCCCAAAATTTTGCTATAAATTAGGATATTTCCATTTTTGGCCTTTTACCACTTTTAATCCCACATCAGGGGTTGGACCTATTTTCCTAGATCAGTTGGCTATCTACATAATTAACAGATATCAGCACATGATACCCAAATGAAACAACCCTTGGACATTATTGGTGAAATTTAATAGAGAGTGCTTTAAGAAGAGACACAAGCTTAAATATATATAAATATACATATATAATACATACATGCATAGCGAGAGAGAAGGGGGGGAGAGGGGGGGGGGGGGGGGAAAATGNTAAATTGAATTTGCTTTAAAATTGCACTCTAAGCTTTCCAGAGAGTTACTCTGAAATGGAAAAGTACATATGTACCATTATCACCATATATGGATAATAAAAATCCAAATCTATACCTGAAATTGCTAGAACTTCACCAACACCTTCAGATGTATAGCTCAAGCCACCATACTTTCGAGGGCTGACGACCCACAATGAGAATATCTACAGCAGAATACTTTTAGCTCATTTCATTACATGCTTAGAAACATTAGGTAAAAGCAGCTAGCAGCAATAAAACTACACAAAGTGGAAGATTTTTGTATTTTATTTTAGGCTGGAATACTTTTAGCTCACTACATGCTTAGATTTTGTTGCTGTTAATAACCATCCCCTAATTTCCCTTTTCTTTTTCCCTTTGCCATCACTGATCTTCCCCTGTTAAGTAGCATGCCTGGTGAAGAAAACAAACCTTTCATACCCTTTTTGATGCCAAAATTAACAGCTCCAAATGCAAGGTCAAAGTTTCAATTACAAAGGGAGCATTAGTGCAAAGCAACAATCAGTATTATTCCCTTGTGAACAGAGAAAATTCTTTTGTGTGGTTGCTAGTCGGTTTCCTTTTCTTTTTACTGTTCACTAAACAATATGTTGCCAACTACAGAATTTGATTTTACAAATCACTTCCAGAATACGGTAATTCAGCATTTTTAGTTAACATAAGATTGTTGTCCTTCCATATTATTGTGTAATATATTTTATTGCAAGCAAATTATTTTAAACTACCAAAACAGTTCAATATGAACCAAGAAATTTCAAAGTTGAGTTTGTGCATATTTTCAACAAAATGCCTATAATATTACCAGAGCAATAAATCAGAAGCATAGTAAGGATGTTCAAACATTTTATATCCATTCAGAACCAGTCAAATGTAAGTAGACACCACAACCCCACAATCCACATCTCCCATAGTAATATTACCAGAGCAATAAATCAGAAGCATAGTAAGGATGTTCAAAAATTTTATATCCATTCAGAACCAGACAAATGTAAGTAGACACCACAGCCCCACAATCCACATCTCCCATAGGATATCATTGGAAAAATGAATACCTATCCAGAAAATAATGATACCATATGTACATAACCTTAAATTAGGTCTGGATATACCTCTGTGTATACCATCTCATGAAGGCAGAAAACGCAGTACAGAAGGATAGCTGACATCAAGTGCCGATTCTTCAGGAGGCTTGTGATAGAAGCTCCACTTTCTTTAGTTTCTTTTAACTGCCCTTTTGCATTAGGCTCAAAAGAACCAGTTTCAAGAGCTTCAGAAGACTTGTCAAATGATGCAATATGTTTATCATGCTTGTGCAATGACTCCTGCAATGATCATATGTTTATCATCAGTACAATAGAATACAATCAGAAGCTTGTGGCTGAGGGGGCAAAATTAAGAGAGAAATTATCTTGACAACAGTAATGAAGTTTTGATGCCCACAATATCTCTAATTCTAAGAAAAATTTAGAATTTGATTAATTTCTATAAGTTCTTAGAAGATAGAGAAAACAGGAAACTGTAAACAAAGGGAGAAGGTAAAAGAAATTTGCCCAAATAATTATCTGCATATCAAATAACTGTTGTATATGCTAGGAACTTAATAGAAAGTGAAAAAAATATTATTCTATGTAGTGTGATCACTTGACACAAGATTTTGCTACGCTACATTAAATCAATATAGGTTAATTAGGCAACCTGAATCAGAAGGGTTTCTGAGAGTGATATGGGAAAAGAAAGTTCATGTATTCTATAATCTTTTACCTTCTGTTCTTTACACCAGAGGAATCTTAAGAATTCCAAAGACAAGCAAGGTCTGAGGTAAAAATAATCAACAAAATATAGATGCAATGAAAATCATTAGGAAAAAAAGAAGGAAAATACCAGATCCAATGAATTTTGTGTACAAAGCCACATGCACTTTCTCTCACCACTAATTGAATTTGTAGTCCCCACTAACATGTTTAATCTAATGGCTGGTATACATTCATGAGATAAACTCTTACAAAGATTTCATTAAAATAGCTTGGGGGAAAAATATTAATGAGTTACAATAATTACCGGAAGCCAGAAAGATGCAATAAATGCTGGCAAGGCAAGAATTGATATAACGAGACAGGGCAAGAAGTAAGGAAATCTGCATCAGAAATCCATTTTTCATGGTAAGTATCAAGTCTGCAAAAACTGATGGAAATGAGACATCAAACTGAACCTCACATATTATGACAAGTAGGGAAATTGACTTACCTTCCAAATATTGAGTCTTTAGAAAATATATTTGGATATTTATCTGCTGGCTGAATGATGAATTGGTGTATAAGTAACACATGAGAAAGTTTCACATATATAAATTGAGTGCATATGCATCTTATATTACTCACTATATGGACTTGAAGAGCTTATCCATGACAGTGTAATTACAATGATGCATGCCCTTCCAGCATTGGTTCCCCTTTCCCCTCTCCCCACTCTCTTAATTTCATTAAATTTTGGGTCTACATATTATCCACGTTAGAATAGCATAAAATTGAAATTTCTTCTTCCTGCTAAACTGATCCCTCAAATCATTATGATCAGTCTGGAAAATTGAAATTTTTATTACCATCTTGTTAATATTTTCTTGTACAAATTTCAACAATTAAAAGATGTTACAAGAAGATAAGAAAATAAACTCTTCCAGAAAATTGAACTTAGCATGTCAACTCACTATATCCAATTGAAGAGCATGCTTGATGGAGGATATGAAAAGGATACGAATAAAATGGAAAAAGAAATCAAGGCTTGTCTTGATCGTATTTCTGAAGGATTTATACTATGGCCATCTGGAACTAATCCCAAAAGATTTTGGTCCAAATTTGATGTTAATGCTCATCAAAGACATTGCACTTAGCATGAGTATGAAACATAATGTGTTTCTAAGGAGGCACACAGATGATCTTCAAGAGATGTATATGTGAAAGCCCCCCTTTAGCAGAATTCAAATTACAGCTGCCATGATTCCTGAAGTGATGCTCTGTTAGACCCACGTAGTCTAAATTTCTTACAAAACTATTTTGCTTTGTCATTGTAAATTCCATGGTTTAAATTCAAATTTATAAATATGTGAAGTCTCAGGGAAGCGAGAAGTGAAAAAGCTTGTTCCTTTCTTTGCAGCTAAGTGCAATAGTGGTCATCTCCCAAAATTCTGGGTTTCACTACCTCCAAGAGATATCAAGATGGTTACTTTTGGCAATACACTATGAGCAGAAAAAAGAAGTCCCAGTTTATTTTCCCCACACCCACCACACACTTCATAATCACTGCTCACCAAAAAATTGCATATACCCAATACAAGGTTAGATAATTTTGTCCCTTCTCTCTCTCTCTCTCTCTGATTGCAAATCAAGGGTCATGTTCAAGATGCAATTTTTCAAATGAAAAATCTAAGAGAACAGAATTACCTGAGCGAGGAAACCCCCCAAAGCGGGACCAATGATCAATCCACTACCCCATGCTGTGCTAACCTGAAATAAACATAAAATAATTATTTACTCTGATCATTGATGATGCAGCAAAGTTCTGCAACTCAAAATATCATACAACAATTCCACAAACTTACCGTTGATAGGCCTAGAGCATGATGCTCATCTCGGAAAACTTCGCATGCATAGGCCTACAAAACAGAATCGCTTGCTCATGCAAAAGGAAAGAAGGAATACTACGTCGTTTCAAAGTTTCACACTACCTCATATATTCATATATCACTTGAAAATAGAAATCATGGATTTTTTTTTATTTTATTTTTTTCTGAGCTGCTATGCTACTACTCACAATGTAGAGGGTAACACTACTACCTCTTAAAACTCATATTTTAGATCAAAGTATACAATGATTTTGAATTCATTACTAAGTCCTCCTGAATTATAGTAACATAGTGTGAATTAAAACATTTAGACACTGATATAAGGCATAAATTGGGTTATACATAATATTTTAGAAAAAATATTTAAATATAATTCCATTTTTCTATAGCACAATCTATGCAATTTATCAACTGTTTAATTGCTTCAACTTACTATGGATCGCTCAAACTTATGAGAGCTTTACAATGAGCCTTAAAACAAAAATTATTTTTATCAAATTTAAAAATTTTGAGGAGGTGATAATGTTATCTCTTACTTTCGGAGAATAGTAACATAACAATTCTTTTCCTTTTCTATTAAAAAAAAAATTGCTTGAGTTTGGCTTTGTTTGGTAACTTGTAAATTTTCCTGCAAGCTCTCCCTCCCCTAATCCACTTTCCTTGAAATTTATATATGATATCACAAAAAACAAAAATGGAATGCATATAAGTGGGAGCAAGGAATGAAGTTTCAACACCTCTTAAAAAAGGAAATGTAAGAAAATTAGAACAATCTAAGTTATACAAAAATAAATTGATGTGGTCCACAGTAGTTTTGCTTTTGAGTTTTGGTGAATATAGACTTCTAGTAAAAAAAAAAGTATCCCATGCATATGTATGTAGAGCTAGCTAACAGGTCAGCCCAGCCCATTAGGGCCACATCGGGCCGCAGGCCAAAGTGGCCCAGTTCTAATTGGGCCAATCAATTCCTAGCCCAGCTAGCCCACTTCGGGCTGCGGGCCATAACGGGCCCTAAAGCTTAAGAGAAACTAAATCTCTTACTACCTAGTCCTTCTAAGATAGATTTAATGAAGTTCATAAAAGAAACATACTTATGTTATAATAAGATAAAAGAGCCCAAATTCATGTCCTAAATATACCATTTTTTATTGTTTTACAAGTAAGGTATTAGAAAATTTGAAGTTGAAGGCTTAATATGAAAAATCAAGTGGATTGAAAGCTTTGGAATGCTAGTGCTTAGCGCTGGGGGTCTAGCAACAACAACCTTTGAAGTCAAGATGCCAGCGCCCAGCGCTAATTACGCAGTGCTAAGCGCTGGGGTCCAAAAATAACAGATTTCGCCCAATAATCATAGTATAGATGGAAAATAAATCATACTCACTTCATGAAAAACTAAGAAACTCATAAGAAACCTCAAAGAACATTGAAGAAACAATAC
>QAOA01001886.1:15063-32702 GCA_003255065.1 Cercis canadensis | reverse complement strand
GAAGAGGAGGTCTGAGAAGAGAGATATTGAGCTCCTTGAGTAAGGATCGAATCCATTGAATTTCAGATGCAGCATTAGCAAGAGCTCAATACTCAGCTTCTGTGCTTGAGCGAGACACTACCTTCTGCTTGCCTGAGCACCAAGAGACAAGGTTGGAGCCAAGAAACATAGCATGGCCACTTGTGCTTCGATGATCATCAGGACAACCAGCCCAATCTGAGTCAGCATAAGCAAGCAAGAAGTTTGCTGAAGTAGGCTTAAGGGACAACCCAAAATGTGCAGTACCCTTTATGTATCTGAGCAGACGTTTCACAGCTTTGAAGTGCTCATCGTTGGGTGAGGACATGAACTGGCAGAGCTTGTTGACAGAGTAAGAGATGTCAGGTCTGGTAATGGTGCAATACTGCAGAGCACCAACAAGGCTTCTGTAGGTGGTGGGATCTGCCAATGGAGTACCTTTAGTAGCTGAGAGCACATGAGAGTGAACCATAGGTGTAGGCAACGGCTTGGACAAAGTAAGTCCTGACTTATGCAGCAGATCAGAAATGTATTTTGACTGAGAGAGATGCAGACCAGCAAAAGACCAGGTGGCCTAAACACCAAGGAAATAATGTAGCTGCCCAAGATCCTTGAGTGTAAACTGGGAATTTAAACTACCAATAAACTGATTAATTAAGGACAAACTAGAGCTAGTAACAATTATATCATCAACATATACAAGCAAGTATATGACAGTATGCACAGATTGGTAAACAAAGAGGGAATTGTCTGAAATGGTGCAAGTAAAACCCCAACGAATGAGAGCAGCTTTAAGCTTAGTGAACCATGCCCTAGGAGCTTGTTTTAAGCCATAGAGGGCCTTTGTCAATTTGCAGACATGCTGAGGGAACTGAGGGTGCACAAACCCCTGATGTTGCTTCATGAAGACCTCTTCTTCAAGCTCACCATTTAAAAACACATTGTTAACATCTAATTGCCTAACAGACCACCCCTTTGACAATGCTAGAGTGAGAACAATTTGAATGGTAGATGGCTTGACAACAGGACAGAAAGTTTCAAAATAATCCACCCCATAGGTTTGTGTGTACCCTTGAGCCACAAGTCTAGCTTTGTGTCTCTCAATGGAGCCATCTGTTTTATACTTGGTTTTATAAAGCCAGCGACAACCCACTATGTGTTTATCAGGTGGCATGGCACCAAGTGCCAAGTGTGGTTGACCTGCAAGGCTTGGTACTCAGTGGTCATGGCATCCTTCCAGCAAGCATGTTTGGCAGCTTGATTATAGGTGGAGGGTTCTAAGGGAACAGGGTCTACAGAGGTGGAAAAAATTTTGGGTTTAAAGATGCCATGTTGACTACGAGTTACCATTCTATGAGGAATAGGAGTAGGTGTTGCTATTGGAACTGAATTAGGGACAGGCAAAGGGATAGGAAGTGGAGGAGACTGAGGTTGAGAAGGAGGTGGTGATGGTGAGGGCTGAGTGAGTGGTGAATCCTGACTTGAGGTAGGAGAAGTGGATAGAGAAGGGACTACTGTAGGTTGGTTAAGAGGTAAGGAATGTGAAACAGTAATGGAAATAGGAATAGAAATTGAAGACTGAGTAGGTTGCATTGCTGGAGGTGAAGCAGTAAAAGGAAAATGGTTTTCAAAGAATATCACATGCCTGGATGTGTATATTCTGTTAGTGGTCATGTCGAGACAGTGATAGCCTTTGTGCTTGCTGCTATAGCCTAAGAAGCAACATGCAGCAGATCTATTCTCTAGCTTGTGTGATCTATAAGGCCTAAGGTAAGGAAAGCATAAACATTCATATGTTCTAAGATGGGTGTAATCAGGAGTTTTTGCATAGAGTAGATTGTAAGGAGTTTGAAACTCAATAGCAGAATGAGGTAACCTGTTTATAGTGTGAACTGCTGCTTGGAAGGCAAAACTCCAGTATTTGTGAGGCATAGCTGCATTGATAAGCATGGATAAGCCAACTTCAACCACTTGACGGTTCTTCCTTTCAACCCTGCCATTCTGTTCAAGTGTGTGAGGACAGGAGAACTGATGATGCATACCCAATGTGGTAATCAGCTGAGTGAATGCTTGGAACTCACCACCAAAGTCAGATTGCACAGTTCGAATCTTGGTGTCAAACTGCTTTTCAACCATAGCTTGAAATTGTTTGAACATAACCAATGTCTCACTTTTG
This sequence comes from Cercis canadensis, assembly GCA_003255065.1. Classification (NCBI taxonomy): domain Eukaryota; kingdom Viridiplantae; phylum Streptophyta; class Magnoliopsida; order Fabales; family Fabaceae; genus Cercis; species Cercis canadensis. The sequence goes on along the minus strand of QAOA01001886.1, from coordinate 30,508 downwards.
GATTGCAACAAATACAACCAAGCAAATCTACTGTAGTCATCTATTAGCAAAAGAAAGTAGCAAGCACCATTTACAGATAAGCAAGAGGGAGAACCCCACAAGTCAGCATGAACTAAATCGAAAGGTTTCATTGCTTTAGAGTGATTCCTTACAAAAGGAAGCCTGTGACTCTTGGCTAGTTCACAAGAATCACATACTGGTCTATTATGCTTATTGAAAACAGGAAGATTACATTGATGCAGGACTTTATTCACAATTTCTAATAAGGGATGGCCTAACCTATTGTGCCAAAGCCTCAATGAATCAATATTATTATGAGATGAAGTGCTGAAAACTTGAAATATTTTTACTACAGATGCATTTGAGGAATCTGCAGATGGAACACAATATAACCCCTTGTCAAGGCCTCCTTGGAGTAGGATTGCTTGAGTTCTCCGATCCTTCACAGCAAAATAAAAAGGATGGAACTCTACATAATCATTGTTATCATGGCAGAGTTTTTGCACACTAACTAAATTAGCAGTAATTTTAGGCACATGCAACACATTATTAAGCATCAATTGACCTTGAGAAGTAGTAATTGCAGTATGACCAGTATGGAGCACAGAGAGGCCCTTACCATTTCCTACAATGACTTTATCATCGCCACTGAATGGATTATGGAGGGACAGATTTGCCAAGTCAGAAGTGACATGATGTGTGGCACCAGTGTCTAAGAACCAAGATGTCTTACCAAGAATTCCAGGTGCAGCCATCAAGGCTTGAGGATCCTGTGCAGATGAAGAAAAGTGATTAGCATTTCGAGATTTGGATTGAAATTGGTTGTCAAACCTGTGCCAGCATTCCACAGCCATATGCCCAATTTTGAAGCAAATCTGACATTGTGGTTTTGAACCAGAATTGGAATTTCCTCTACCATAATGACTACCCTGAGAGCCACCTTGACCAGTATTGCAATGACTAAATGTGTTGGTAGCAGGACCATGTGTCTGTGAGTGGTTGAAACCATGATTCTACTGGTAAGGTCTTTTCCTTCCTCTATTTGAGTGATACATGGCAGCATTTGCTTGTAGAGGTGTATGCTGGTCCACAGAGTTTTGACTTTCAATCCTTCTTTCATAGGTCTCAAGATAGCTTTGTAAAGACTGTATTGAGATAGAATCCAGCCTAGATGTAATAGAAGCCACAATTGGATTGTATTCAGGTCCTAAGCCTGCAGCCATCACTTGATCATCCATGCTCACTTTCTCTCCAATTGCTCTCAGATGGTCACAAATATGTTGAGTTCGAAGCATGTAGTCCATCACACTCAATCCACCTTTTCTTGATGTTTGGAGTTGTAGACGTAGCTCCATGATTCTTGCTCGAGACGCAGATGCATAACTCTCTCTCAAAGCATTCCAGATTTCACATGTTGAGTTGTAAGCCATGATCTGTCTCATCATTTGCTCAGTGAGAGAGGAATATATCCAACTCATCACTAGTCTGTTCGGTCTTTTCCAGAGTACATAATCTGGATTCAAGATCAATGACCCGATGGTTGTAGATGAAGAAGAATCAGTAACTGCAATCCATTGATTTGGACATGCTCGTGTGCCTTCCAAGATATCTTCATATCCATTGGTTATCACGATGTTCAGTAGTTGATTCCTCCATATGAGGAAATTGTTTCGATTAAGTTTGATTGTAAGAGTTTGACCGAAAGTAGGAAGATTAGAATTGATACTAGCATTTTGAGTTGCCATGGTGTTTGTAGCATGGTCTCTCCCAAGATTCTGAGTTTCCGTCAATGGAGTCACAAGAATGTTGGTGTGATCCGCCATTGATGAAGCTCTGATACCATATGAGCTTTTGAAGCAGAAAGCAAACAAGCAGAATGAGCAATTCTGCAGAACAAAGTAAATCAAAAGAAATGCAGATATGGAAGTTCAAGAAGAGAGGAGAATAGAAGGCGAACTGAATTGAGCAAAATGAATTCTTATTCTTCAATGCTTTGACCTTTACATTATATAGAGGCTAAGTGACTCAGCATAACTAACTACAACAATTAACCAAAACTAACTTATCTTGACAGCTGGTATATCAGTTATCAAATAACACTTTAATTACAACTGACTTTGCATAACTAACTGGACTTGCTGATTGGACTTGCTAGATCAGCATTGTTGATGTGTATTATGCTGGTATATTAACATGACTGTGTGTGCTTTTATATAAAAATAAGGAAAAATTCTAATTTACTCACTCTAACTATAAGTCATGTGCAGTTTGCCTCTAAAATTATAAAAAGATGCAAGGAATACCCATTAACTATTAAAGTGTGTAAAAAAAAAAAACTTTGATCCCTAGATGCTTGTCTAAAAATAGATGAAAAATGTCATGTGTCATGCACGTAAGAGAAAAATGAAAGTGACACGTGACATTTTCTGTTCATTTTTGAACGGCCATATGGGGATCAGGGGTTTTTTACATACATTTTGATAGTTGATGAGTTCCTTATACTTTTTTATAATTTTAATGGTAAACTGCATGTGATCCTAAATTGAATGGGATAAAATAATTTTTTTCCTAAAAACAAAACAAAACTGCTAGCAAACCATACACTAATTTCCTTAAACATTAGCTGCAACTTCCAAGTGCTTAAACAGATATTTCGCTGCCCCCTCCCGCGCACCAAAAAAAAAAGGGTATTTAGCTGTACGAACACATACATTTTTTACAGCGTATTTCCAAGATGCATGGACTGCTAAAGAAGTCGTTCACGTTTTCTAATAACGTGAAATTTGTTTCAAAAAGGTTGACAAAAATAATACTTAAATTTAGGTCAAATTCAAAAAAAATTCAAAAACAATATAAAATTTCAAAGTCTATTTCTGTTTTCCCATGAAAGGTTCTGGGCAATTTTCACGAATATTATACTATATATTTAATCAAAAAAAAAAAACTAATTAAGTGTGGTTCAATTGGCAAACTAAATTTTATGTAGAATGAATCTTGAGCTAATTTTAAGAGTTTGACCCCATTCGAAGCAATAGTAGCCAAGACATACTCAAACCCAAGAAAAAATTAATCTCACACAAAAAATGTGAGGACCATCTTGTGAAAAAAAATAAAAAGAAATAAGAACAAGGTTGACAAATTTTGTGTTTCATGCGAACTTTGAAGGATACAAGTTTCAAACATTAAATGCTCAAGCAAGATGATGACGACCACGACATGATGATAATAATAATAATAATAAATAAATAAAGGTGGCAAAACTCAGACGATAAAAATGGTGGTTTACACTTTGAGAAGCTGGTAATTTCATTGTTCTGTTCTACGAAAATGTGAGCTGAGAATCAAAATGACAACTATATTCCACATAAGTCAAACATTCACTGCATTAAGGCAGGTGTTTGTTCATATCAAATAGTGAATTTTACAGAAATTTTCCTTTTGCATTCTCCTTCTATGTATCTCTCACTTTTCAGGGAAATTTTCTTGAGAAACACGTACCTCTTGTAGCATAAGTAACCTGGAATTATAATACAGAGATTTGAATTTAAAGACCTTCTAAAAATTACCTAAATCTGTTACCTTAATTAACCAATTTTTTAGTAGAGAGGAGGGTATTTACTTTGAATATATATGCAAGTTCTTCTTGGTAGTACATTTATTGCTGCAGCTGATTCGTTTGTTGGTTAATATCTCCTTCGTTTTGTAAAAAAGAAAATGAGTCATTGTCTTTTTTCTAGTTTCATATTCTGCTTGATTGAAAAAAATAAAATAAAAAGGAATTTACGATTAGAAGCAGCAATTAGTTATCTCTATATATTTAATTTATTTGTAATAGGTTGTGACACTTTACATCGAAAAGTTTAGTAATGAATTGAAAATATTCTGTCAATCATTTTCTTCTTTGTTTTCTTATTCTTATAAATCTGTTTACTTTGTCTTCCTGTAATTTATTATTTATAGCTCGTTCCACCAAAATTGATTCTTATAGAGAGAAGTGAGAATGAAATAATTCAATCTTGAACGAGTTAGTTTTTGTATTTTCTCTAAAAATTAAATTATAGGTAGTATTTTTCACAGTATAAGACATAAATAGGATAGAATATACTGTAGAAGACAATAGCTACTGTAATTTATGAGATACAAGACAGTAAATTCTCATAATTGATTCTATGAGGATTTTTTCCAAATGCCACGAATCAAGCAGCACTAACGTTGTTCAATAAAAACCTTAATTAATTGTAAAACTCTCAGCCAGTAAAAGCTTAAACAGATTTAACTTAGCCAAAAGAAAGAACAAAAATAAAAATAAAAACCGAAAAGGCTATTTAATTGTAAGTACGTGTGTAACACATACCCCAGATACATGGATTAATGGAGAAGTTTCTTACTCTATTTACTTGAAAATTATAGGACAGTTGACAAATATTATCCTTCTTTATTGAAATTAGTTTAGCGTTTGATAATCAAATTTGTAAGTGCTTTTTAAAAAATGGTAATAAAAAAATATTAGTATTTATATATATGAGCTTATAAACATTTCTTTTCTTCTCTTTTTTTTTTTTTTTTTTTTTTTGTACATCAAGAAGCTATTACTACAAATTGAACACAGGAATAGGCATAGACAACAACATTTCTTTTATTTTTTTTTAATATCAGTTAAGAAAACACTTTTGTATCTAAAACAAATAGAAAACATATATTAATTTAATATACAGTTAAAATTTATATAAGTTCAAGTGTTATCAATCGAATCAATAGGACTTTTGTCAAATGACATGAAGCTATTAGCCAAATTTCAATTTACTCTTTTAATTAATGGTTATGTACGGTTCAATCTTTAAACTTTAAAAATGTTCAAAGGACCCCACATCTTTCCAAGGTAATAAATTCATTTTTGCAACCAACATCCAATTTTTGACAAAATATAACATGTGCATATCACATGGTACTCATTAACTTATATCAAAGAAAAACAAAACAAAGAAAAAAGTTGATAAGACAGAAGATATTTTTAATTTATTACCAAACTTTTCACATAGTTACGAAAAAAGACAAAGTGACATATACGTAAAGTATTTACAAGCTATTTATTTGAGATTACTATGAATTTACTAGCTCTAATTGTAATCTCCTTTATTTGAATCAAACACACAAGAAATCTAGATACAAAAAATTAACAATACTGATTGCGATGTAAACAAAGAATAAGACTAAATATATAAATGAATCTGCTGCAATTAATGAATCTCCCACCAAAGTGAACCTGCATGAAAATCAAAGTGACGAATGAGTGGGGAAAAAAAAATAGACGTAAACAAACAAAGCTATGCAACCAAAGAAATTATCTTCATCTTTTCATTATATGAACCATATCTTACTTGTTTTCTTCATTTGTTGCTATTGCTAGTTGCTGCTAGGTGGTGGACTACCATAGCCAATAGGATAGTTAACTTGGCCACCCCCAGAGTTTGAAGGTGGTGAGTTGCTGCTAGGTGGTGGACTACCATAGCCAATATAGGATCCAGCAGTTTTCCTACCCTGAGAATTTGAAGTTTGTGAGGTAGTGCCCGGAGGGGGAGCACTACCATAGCCAATTGGGTATTGGGAACTGCTCATTATTGTTTACAAATACAAATTGGATTCACAAATTTATGAGAAGATTTTTTCTTTTTTGGTGTATCTTTGTGGGGGGGAGGGGAAAGTGCTGGTATTTATAAACATTATGGGCAAGGACCATTACCATGCAATTCAAATAACGTCTATCACATGTGTACAAGTAATCTTCACCCATGAAAATTTCCAGGGAAGGTGAGGTATTGCTCTCGGTCTACCTAAGTATTTCTATCCAATTTTGGTGGTCTCTACAGAAGGATGTAGATTCTGCATTAATTTCTACACAAATCATATTCAAAGATTGTGATTGGTCCACTCTTCCCAACATATATATGTAAACTAAGTCTAAATAAGAATTTCTCTAGCAATGTTGGTATATTTCTATCTATGTTCAAAGAAATTACAGATGTGGTGAGATAATTATTAATACATAAGTGAGAATTCTAAGTAATTTACATTTTGTCATAAGTTTGACTGTGTGTGCTTCTATATAAAAATAAGAAAAAAGTCTAATTTACCCCCTCTAACTATAAGTCATGTATAGTTTGTCTTTAAAATTATAAAAAGACGCAAGGAATACCCATTAACTATCAAAATGTGTAAAAAAAACTTTGATCCCCAGATGTCCATCTAAAAATAGATGAAAAATGCCATGTGTCATGCACATAAGAGGGAAATGAAAGTGACATGTGACATTTTTCATTCATTTTTGAACAGTCATCTGAGAATTTGGGATTTTTTACGTACATTTTGATAATTGATAGGTTCTTTATACATTTTTATAATTTTAACGATAAACTGCACATGACCCTAAATTGAATGGGATAAATTAGATATTTTCTAAAAACAAAACAAAACTGCTAGAAGACCATACACTAATTTCCTTAAACATTATCTGCAACTTCCAAGTGCCTAAACAGATATTTTGCCCCCCCACCCATGCACCCAAAAAAAAAAAAAAAAAACGAAGGCTATTTAGCTGTACGTACACTTACATTTTTTACGGCGCGTTTCCAAGATGCATGGACTGCTGGAGAAGTCGTTCACGTTTTCTAATAACGTGAAATTTGTTTCGAAAAGGCTGACAAAAATAATACTTAAATTTGGGTCAAATTCAAAAAAAATTCGAAAACAAAATAAAATTTCAAAGTCTATTTCTGTTTTCCCATGAAAACAATTTTCACGAATATGTTACCATATATTTAATCAAAAAAGAATAATTAAGTGTGATTCAATTGGTAAATTAAGTTCTATATAGAATAAATCTTGAGCTAATTTTAAGAGTTTGACCCCACTGGAAGCAATAGTAGTCAGGACATGCTAAAACTCAAATAAAAATTAATCTCACACAAAAAATGTGAGAACCATCTTGTAAAAAAAAAATAAACAAAAATCAAAACAAGAAAGAGAACAAGGTTGACAAATTTTGTGTTTCTTGTGAACTTGGAAGGATACGAGTTCAAACATCAAATGCTCAAAAAAATAGCGATAAATTAGGAACCACACACAAGATGACGAAGACCACGACATAATAATAATAATAATAATAATAATAATAATAATAATAATAATAATAATAATAATAATAATAATAAGATGCTTCTAAAGGTGGCAAAACTCAGACCGTGAAAATGGTGGTTTACACTTTGAGAAGCTGGTAATTTCATTGTTGTGTTCTACGAAAATGTGAGCTTAGAATCAAAATGACTACTATATTCCACATAAGTCAAACATTCACCGCGTTAAGGCAGGTGTTTGTTCATATCAAATAGTGAATTTTACAGAAATTTTCCTCTTGCATTCTCCTTCTATGTATCTCTCACTTTTCATGGAAATTTTCTTAAGAAATACGTGCCTCTTGTAGCATAAGTTACCTGGAATTATAATACAGAGATTTGAATTTCAAGACCTTCTAAAAATTACCTAAATCTGTTACCTTAATTAACCATTTTCTTAGTAGAGAGGAGGGTATTTACTTTGAATATATATGCAGGTTCTTCTTGGTAGTACATTTATTGCTGGAGCTGATTCGTTTGTTGGTTAATATCTCCTTCGTTTTGTAAGAGAGAAAATGTGTCATTGTTTTTTTCTAGTTTCATTTTCTGCTTGTTTGAAAAAAATAAAATAAAAAGGAATTTACGATTAGAAGCAGCAATTAGTTATCTCCCAAATTGATTCTTATAGAGAGAAGTAAGAATGAAATAATTGAATCTTGAATGAGTTAGTTTTTCTATTTTCTCAAAAAAATTAAATTATAGGTAGTATTTTTCACAGTATGAGACATAAATAAGATAGGTTATACTGTAGAAGACAATAACTACAGTGATTTATGAGATACAAGGCAGTAAATTCTCATAATTGATTCTATGAGGATTTTTTCCAAATGCCACGAATCAAGCAGCACTAACGTTGTTCAATAAAAACCTTAATTAATTGTAAAACTCTCAGCCAGTAAAAGCTTAAACAGATTTAACTTAGCCAAAAGAAAGAAGAAAAATAAAAATAAAAACCCAAAAGGCTATTTAATTCTAAGTACGTGTGTAATTATATGGAGAAGTTTCTTACTTTATTTACTTGAAAATTATAGGACATAGTTGACAAATATTATCCTTCCTTTTGGTCAAATTCAAAAAATTGTCAAACAATATAAAATTTGAATAGTCCTATTCTCTTTTCTCAGGAAAGTTCTGAACAATTTTTACAAATACAATCACATAATATTAATGGAGGGAAAAAAAAAAAAAAAGTCAGCTGCGTCGCACTTGGATGCCCAAGTTTTTTGTTTTTTATCAATTCTATCAGCATTAAACCCTAGAAAGTCTTGTACACGTAAATTTCACTGGCACTGGCAATGGTGGTTTACATGTTGATGATGCAGGTAATTTCACTGTTATGTTCTACGAAAATTAATGTAACCTTGGAATCAAATAACAAAAAATTCCTACAAAAGTCAAATAAGGCATTGATATTTACCATTTTAAAAACTGAATTTCGTGTTAACTGGAACTTAATTCTCTTTTTTAAAATCTTTCTTCATTACCTGTGAGTTTTCTTGGAAATTTTCTAGGGTAACACGCACCTCTACATGTTGCACAAGTTACCTTGAATTACAAGGTACATTCCATTTGGTGATTGAAGCCTGCACCTTTTGCAGATTCACTATAAATGCAATGTTGATCCATATGTTTCCAACACACATCAAGATTAATTCACAAAAAAAAAAAGTAGAGTTTTCTAAAAAAATTGTCAAAATCCCATTAATTTGTGTTGCTCTAGCAGAATGAGTTCCAAACAACGTACTGGATCCTATCTTGGCTATGGTAGTGCACCAAATCAGGGCAGCAACCAACAAGCTCCAAAATCCGGTGGTAGGAACACTGGATCCTATCTTGGCTATGGTAATGCACCCTCCCAGGGGAGTAGTAACTCACAATCTTCAAGCTCAGGGGGTCGTCAAACTGGTTCATATCTTGGGTATGGAAGAAATTAATGGCAACAAGTGAAGGTAATATATAGGAACAAAACCTTCCAAATCAATTTCTTCTTTTTCTTTCTTTCTTTTTTAAATCACTTATTCCTTGTGTTTGAAATTTCAATTTAATTGAAAAAATAAGAAATAAAGGATTTGATCTCCTGACCGCTTGGTCAAAAAGACTCTAATATCATGACATGAACTAATTCAACTTAAAAGATTAAACTGTTAAGTGAAACCCAAGAATAATTTTATACTTAACAATATGGATATTTATATTTAAAACGTCTTAGAAGCTAGCCAAAGCTTTCACTATTAGCCACACCTAAATTATGTTTGGGAGTTCTAAATGGGAAGAGAAAGACCAACCGGGATTGATTTAACTGGTAAAGATCAATTCGCTTGTAAGGCTTACCCTAACCTTCAAATGCCATAATTTCATGTTTTTTAGTTCTCCCAAATTGAGAAATTTTGAAAGGAATGCTCTCACTTCTCCTTTTCCTTACTCATTCAAACAATTAAAAAGAAAATTCGTTTAATCTCTTCATTTTTAACCCTTCTCTTCTCTCTTGTCCTTTCCTTTTCCTCCCCTCCAACTCCTCATACAATGGAATAATCTCTTCCCTACTACAAACGACAATAATTATTTGGTTATGTATGTTCTTGTTTTATAATGTTTTGCTGATTGTCGTCATTTTGATTTCCATGCAGGTTCATGTTGGCAGAAGAATACGGGCAGCAGACTTTTTTGTTAGTTAATTAAAGTCTTATTCTTTATTTGTATTTATGTTTCTTGTAGTTCTTTTTTATGTTCATGTTTCTTGTATGTTTCCTTCAAATAAATGATATTACAGTTATAGGTAATATTTATTTATTTGTAAATAGCTTGTCACATTGTAATCATTTGTAACCATGTGAAAAGGTAAGTAATAAATTTAACTCTTCTCTGATTTGCAATAAATTTAAGTCTTCTCTAGTTTGCAATAAATTTAAGTCTTCGATCTGTTGTGTACTTTTGTTTTCTTAGTTTTATTTTCACAAAAAATATGTCCTATGTGAGTCGCTATTTGTAATAAAGCATAGAATCCGGACGCAAATAAGAAAAGCAAATTATTACCTTCAACCTTTTGAACATATTCAAGTCTTTTTTGTAATCAAAACTATCGCTATCAGAGTTTCCTACGACTATTTTCATAACAAATATAAATGATACATTTGACATAGACCTATGTAATATTTTAAAAACCGGACCAAATCGGTCAACTCAACCGGTCCAACCATTGCCAGATCTTGATTTCAATTCTGTTAGGAAGATCAAATCGCTAAGACAATTAAACCGATAAAACCAGTGAACTGGTACTGGTTTTACATAACCAAATGGTTCATTGAAATATTTTTAAAATCTTTTTTTCCAAAACTGCGTCCTTTTGGATTAAAATTTTAAAATTTTAGCCACCTTCTTTAGGCTATTTTTCATAACAAATATAAATGATAAATTTGACATAGACATACACAATGTTTTAAAAATCAAACCGGACCAATTAGTTTGACTAGTCCAACTAGTGCCTAATCTAGATTTCAGTTCGATTAGGGGGGGTCAAATCGTTAAGGTGATTAAAAAGATAAAACCAATGAACCAGTACCAGTCACTAAGCCAACTTTAATTTTATTACTAATTTTGCATTAAAATATATTTATTATAACTTAGGTTATACAATAGATATAATGAATATTATATTTTATAAAAATTATATTTATGATGTCATCCGGTCCTACCATTAGGTCCAACCAGTTGGATCGGTTCAAACTAGTGCTCATCCTCTAAAACAGTTCGTTCACCATTATTGTTTTTGAAACATTGTGACTTACACATAAGATTAATCTCCAATCAACTTATTTTTTTTGAGTCTGTATAAGTGCTTATTATAATAGAAAAACTCAAATAAATCATAAGTTAGCTTATCTAAACAGGGCCTTAGTCATCCTAACTAACCCAATCCAAGAGTAGTAGCCACAAAAAAAAAAAAAAAAAAAAAAAAAAAAAAAAAAAAAAAAAAAAAAAAAAAAAAAAAAAAAAAAAAAAAAAAAAAAAAAAACCAAATTCAAGGGTGCCTTCCTAAGTAATTGGCTATTTTAACATTAGGTCATAACCACCAAGACAGATCAAGTGGTAGACTGACTCTCTAGTAACGTGCTCATTGAGATTCTATATTGAATGAGGCCATTTGTAATAAGTCCATTGTGCGGACTATTAGTTTGATAGATCCTCAGAATTTCCTTTTTATGGATGTTTGAATGGTAGGTTTTCTCTATGGGATACGTGTGTCTTGACCTTCGAGAGCAATGACCACAGCATCTAGTAGCCCAATTTTCTTTTGGTAACAAAAAAAAAAAACAGAAGAAACATTGGGCTTGGTCAATAGACTCAAAAAAGAAAGCGTAACATTACACAAAAGTGAGAAAACTAATGTTCAATATTAAATAGACCTGATGAGGAGAAATCAAACCAACTAAAAATAATATAGATAGATAGATAGATTTTTTTTTTTTTTTGGTAAAGAGATAGATAGATTTGTTCTATTCACTTTGGGTTTATTAATAATAGATATTTAAATTTCTACAAATTTCAAGTTATATTAAATTACATATTTTTAATATAGAAGTGTCGTCTTTAATGACCCTGAGCAATAGCTCAAGTGGTTAAGTACCCAAACTTTAAGATTGGGGAGCTTCTTAGGTCCCCAGGATAAAATCTTGATGTGCTTGCACTTAGTAGTTGTGGTATTATTATGATAGTATATATATATTATAATATAANATAGTATATATAGATTATAATATAAATATTTTATCTTTGACAAAAAAAAAGTGTCGTCTTAAATGTTAATCAGAAAAAATATTGCAACTGCAGCCTCAGGCCCTAGCTCAATTTGTGGTAAGAACTCCTTGATGTATCAAAAAACAATAAAGAACATAAATGTTGATATGCTCATATACAAATAATAACATATTTTTACTTATAGCCATGATTATCTTAAAAAGGATTACAACTTTGATAATCATACACTATATTAGTTGCAGTAATGATAACAAAACATCACATAAAAATAGCATAACATATCAACCTAACAAGACATGACATAACAGCTATTTTAGCAACAAACACAATGGGGAATGGGTTAATACAACAATCTAAATAATACAGGAAACCTCATGGCTATATTGGTAGCTAGTGAATCAATTGTTCTACTTATTAAGCTCCTCCAAGACCATATGAACCAACTCAGGGGTTAGAGGCCTCTCCAAGCATAGATTCAAACCAGCTGCCAAAAACTCATCAGTTTTGAGGCCAAAATCATCAGTGATTCCCACAATAATGCTCTTGACACCAATGGCTCGAAGTTCTTTTGTTGCCTATCATCATAACCCAAAAGTTTATTTTAGCATATAATTAATTAAAAAGTAATTCTAATAACAATATACTTTTTCTTTAACCTAAGGTTAATGGAGGAGAGCACTTAGTATTTTCTGAAAAATTAGCCAGAGAGAGTTCGAACCCTCAACCTCAACCTAGGATAGGCCATACCTTTGGCTCAATGACAGTAGAGTCAAGACTCTTCAGAAGTTCAGATATTAAATAATATGCCTCACTCATTAGGTAATCATTGTGCACATCAATACTCAATGAAATAAACATTTATAATACCTCAATACCATCCATAACAGCCATATCCATGTCCATAAAAACAATATCGAAGTATTCCCCGGAATGATACAACTCCACTGCTTCCTTCCCATTCCTAACTGACTTTTCCTTCATTTTAAAAAAGCCATCAATGATTGCTTTGTGGATCCTGCAAAAAATTGAATCTTCACCCACAATCAGCACTGATATTTTTGTCTGCTCAGATGCCAAATTGTTAGTCACATCTATCATTAATTTATTGCCCTTCGAGTTAGATGAACTAGCCCCCGGAGTCATTGCTCTCTGCCTCTTGTGTTCCATTTGATTGATTCCTTTGCTGATCTAATCCAAGTATAAAGAAAAAAAAATAGTTAAAGGATTGCAGAATACAAAGATTAAAGAAAAGTACAGACCATAATTACCAAATTCACAAGTCACTTCGCTACATGCTATGAGAACGGAAATGCAATAGATAGATTATAGATACATACACATACATATATACCACGATTATCTAGAATGTTTTACCTAGAACACGGTTTGAAATAAGGTGTAGTGAATCTAGTAACTATGTACAAACAATGAAACGTATAAGAGGGAAAATATAAATATTTACATAAAGCGTGCAGTTTTGCTACAAAAAGAATTGAAGAAATACAAAATTTAGGGACAGAAGAACATATTGTCAATATGCCGGATAGGTATATCGCATATGCTACATAGATTCACAGTAATTGGTACCAAGTTACAACTTGTTATGTAAACTGGTTGAAGAGATGATGTTGATGATGATATTGAGATACAGAGGAAAAAGATCTAACTACTCCCCAACTCAAGCTCTATGATCTTCCTTTGGAATGGTGCATTCATCTACCCCTTGATATAGCTACATAAATAGCAAAAAAAAGTAGAGAGAATGCATGTTAGACAAGGTTTTACTATGGGTGAAACTTTTTCTCATTGGCAGAAAGTGATAAAGTGAGAGATAAAAGCTAAAATGATGTAAAGGTTTAAAATCTTAGGTTGACTTTTTTTTCTTATGGAAATGTTAGAGATGCGAAAATTGAAAAAAAAAATCTTGTTTTTTAGGATGCCAAAAGTCTTGATATTAATCGAAAGAATCCGAACGCTAAAAATCTTAATATTGATTTCTTCTTTCTATTGGATGTGGAATAAATATTTGAGATGCTAAAAGTCCTAATATTAATCAAAAGAATCTGAATGCTAAAGCTAATATTGATTTCATCTTTTTATTGGATACGGGATAAATATTTTAATATAATCATACTAAAAACACATTTGAACATGTAAATTTTCAATGACTTTTGTGTGTGTCTTTTAAATTAGCCCCTTGTTTTGGAGAATAACATTGATTTTATATTTTTCTGACTACATATTAGATTTCATATACAAAATTAATATTTTTAAATACTACAATTAAACATTATGATAATAAATATATAACCTAGTAACTTTGAAGGCTTATACAGTGTATAAAAACCATTTCTCTATAGTAATTAAGGGTCAGCTACCCGTTACATATAATAGGTTGCATTTATATGTCATACAAGCTTTTGTCTCTTGCCTCCAATGAGCCAGTTCTAGTTGCTAATTGAACGTACTCAATATAGTTTTTGTTTTCTTTTTCTAAACTTCTTCAACTTAATAGATAAAGTTTAGAGAAGTTGGCAAAGGATAGTCAAGCACGAGTGGAACAAATTTTAGGGATCTAAAATCAAATAACTATATAAATGGAACACTCAATAAGCATAACTCACTTTTAATTTAAAAAACAAAAATAAGCCAATGACATGTGTCATAACGTACTCGGAGGTCGCTATAACGCGAATGACTAAAATAAAAAGAGATTTGGTTTTCGAAATGAAAACTCTAGAGTCGCTACCAATTGTATTAAAAATCGGGGAACAATTAGAAAACCCCTTTGATTTTCAAAATTATGTCTGCGAACCAAAGAGGATTCGGGAGTCTAATTGTGTATAGGGAAAGTGTTAGGCACCCTATAACACCCGTCTAAACGACGGTTACCTAAAATTAATTGTACAAATTTAATTATGACCTAATTATATTTATTTTATCCCTAAAAGAAAAATAGGTGATTATTCACAATGAGACTTGATTCGTCACCCTCGAATGCCTACATACCCTAATTAGGGATCAAAGTCCGCGTAGTTCGCAATGATTGCAAATAATTTTTTATTGTTTTTTTTAAAAATGAAATTAAAAGAAATTCAAAATTTCTAAGTTAAAATTATGTTATGCATGAATCTAATTGCTTCTTAATCTTTCAACTTTGTTCCCACGCTTCTCGGTTCCCAAAGTAGCGCTTATCCTTACCTCGGGTAGATAAGAAAGCCACCCCTATGGGGGTAAGTCGCTTTTATCCATCCCTTGATAAGTAAGGAGCCTATGGATGCTATTCGCACAGATATAACTAAATAAAATGTAAAATGCATGATTTTACTCCTAATTTTATTTTAATTAAACTATTTAAATTAAAAAATTAAAATTAAAATTAAAAATAGAAAATTAAAATAAATGAATAAATAGATAAATAAAATAATAATAAAAAAACGAAAATTTAAATAAATAAATAATATAATCTAACCCAAAAAATGAAATAAAGGTCTAATCTAAATAAGTTAAAAAAAAAAAAA
>QAOA01001886.1:0-15024 GCA_003255065.1 Cercis canadensis | reverse complement strand
ACAAAAAAAAAAAAAAAAAAAAAAAAAAAAAAAAAAATACCAAGTAAGTAAAGCCCAATACTAAGTCTACAATTAAAATAAACAAACCCATNACAATTAAAATAAACAAACTCATTACAATTACAACAATAAAAAGACAACAACAAGCACAAATGAATTTAATTTAGTTAGCCCAATTCGTGGGCCTAATCCATTGTATAATGGGTGTCCGGCCCAATAAGCTAACCAAAGAAATCAGCAACCCAAAAGAAAAAGGCTAAAGCAATATGGGCAACTGACCTATTTCAACTAACCCAATCAGCAACTAAGGAAAGCTGAAACTTTATTTCAGCCTTGACCCAATCCACTACATGGCCCAAATGAAATAAAAGTGGCATGGTTCAGCCCATATACATAATTCGGCCCAACCGAAAATAACAAGAAGTATGGATCAGCCTATATACATAATAGAGATGCCCAACCTAGTAAATAAGTAGACTAAAATGAAATGGGTCATTCTAATAACAAATCAATCTAACAAAAATAAAAGAACATAAATAAGAAATTAAAAGCCCATATAACAATTACAACTAACCTAACAAAAATGAATTAAAGAATTAAAGGAATTAAAACAAATAAATGAAATGAATGAAACAGAAGGTTCACACGTAGAGAACTAAAATGCAGCAACAACCCCTCTCCTTCTTCCCTCCTTGATCCAAAGGCAAAACAGGAATTTCGTTTTATTCTCTCATGAATCAGTGGCTAAAGTAAAGATCTTCCTTCTCTACCTTAACTTTCTTTCAAAATTCTTCTACTTCTCTCTCTCTAGAAATTTTGTCTCTCTCTTACAAATATACCATATAACAAATATACAAGATAGTAATTATATACCATAAAAATTTCAAATGGGTCACAGCACAAAAGAAAACAACACCTCATATGCTCCTTGCTTCTAGTCTTTCTTTCTGTTTCTTTCTTTTTGTTCTCTTCGCTGGTGCTGCCTTTGTTTTCCTTCTCTCTGTTTTCTATTCCCTCTCTCTATGTTCTCTATTCTGCTATGTTTTTTCTTTCTTGGGTCTTTGTTTTCTGGTGCTGTTCTATTTCTCTATCTCTCAGCACTGTTGTTGCTTCCTTGCTGCTGTGTCTATTCTCTGCCGGTTAGTCTCCTCTGTCTCTTTGCTTTTTCTTTTCTATGTGCTCTCTGTTTTAGTTCTCTGCTTGTTGGTCTTTATTTTCTGGTGCTACTTGCTGTGTGTGGCTATTTCGGTTCTTATACTGTTGTTCTAGTTTTCTCTCTGTTGCTCACGTCTCTGCCCTCTCTCACGTTCATCTCTAACTGCTGCCCATGACCCACGTATCTTCCTTTGGTTCTGTTTTAAATTAACTTCTCCCTCTCTCTTTTACTCTCTCACGTCTCTCAACTACCCATACATGTAAGTTTATTTTTTTTTATATATATATATAGTGGACGAAAATAAGTGTCTACAGTTTGCCCATCTTTACATGTTTCTTATTACAATGACGTGTGAAGCTCTCGCTTATCACGTTTTTTTTGCATAGGGAACATGTAAAGATAACAGACACGTATTTCGTCCAGTACTCAAGGCAGAGTTTGAAATGTCAAAAAAAAAGATGTAAATCACAAAGGCAAAAATATAATGATCGGAAAGTGTAATTACGAGAAATCATAATGGCATGAAATGTAATGGCGAGAAAATTAATAGCATGAAATGTAATGACATGAAAATTAATAACATGAAATGTAATGACTAAAAAAGCAATGGCATAAAATGTAACGGCGAGAAAATTAAGGAAATGTAATTACTGAAAAATCAATGACATAAAATGTAATGGCAGAAAAATTAATGGCATGAAAATGTAATGGCAAGAAAATTAATGGAATGAAATGTAATGGCATAAAATATAATTACTGAAGAGTCAATAGCCTAAAATGTAATGGCTGAAAAATTAATTGCATAAAATGTAACGGCGAGAAATGTAATAGCCTGAAATGTAATTACTGAGAAATCAATGACATAAAACATAATGGCAAGAAAATTAATGGCATGAAATTTAATGACAGAAAAATTAATAACATGAAATTGATGGTTGAGAAGTCAATAGCCTAAAATGTAATGGCTGAAAAATTAATTGCATAAAATGTAACGGCGAGAAATGTAATAGCCTGAAATGTAATTACTGAGAAATCAATGACATAAAACGTAATGGCAAGAAAATTAATGGCATGAAATTTAATGACAGAAAAATTAATAACATGAAATTGATGGTTGAGAAGTCAATGGCATAAAATGTAATTGCAAAAAATTAATGACACGAAATATAATGACAGAGAAATTAATGACATGAAGTGTAATGACGAGAAAATTAATGGCATGAAATATAATGGTGAGACAATTAATAGCATGAAATGTAATTACTGAGAAATCAATGGCATAAAATATAATTGCGAGAAAATTAACAGCATAAAATTTAATGGCCAAGAAATTAATGGTATGAAATATAATAACAAGAAAATTAATGGCTAGAAAGTGTAAGGAATATACCCCATGGCACTAAGATGAGTCATCTTTGATCCCTTGCAAAGAAAGTGGTTAAATCAAAATTTATCTTTCAAAAATCGAATCGTTCATGCGTGTCTTTTCTCATTAGAAACTAGACTTCTGTCTCTGTCAGATAATTTTTCCTTATTCCCCAAATGATGAGATCACGTTTTCCATTTCTTAATCTCTTCTTAAAGGCTCTTACCATTAAAGAAGACTCCTAGCAGATCTTGAGCTTTGCTTTGATTTAGAAGATATCATTCTGAAGTTTGAAAAACATGTCAATGTGACCTACTTTAAGGAAATAAATGAATATGTCATATAAATAATCCACTCACATTTTATTCAAAATTATAATTCGATAATTTATCATGGATAGTATGCACAACTGAAAGAAGTAGATTCAATGAATTAACCTCTTTTATTTAAATCAAGAAAGAAAGTGTACAAACATCACAGGATTA
The DNA here is from genome assembly GCA_003255065.1 of Cercis canadensis. Lineage (NCBI taxonomy): Eukaryota > Viridiplantae > Streptophyta > Magnoliopsida > Fabales > Fabaceae > Cercis > Cercis canadensis. The sequence goes on along the minus strand of QAOA01001886.1, from coordinate 12,017 downwards.
AAAACTGAAAGAAATGCTCATCAGAATAAAAATTTGTCCCAGTATAAGGTCTTGGTGAAATTGGACTTGCCCTATCAAGTAGGTGCCTACGTATCCTCAAAGATGAATCAAAGCTCACGTAGTTCGGGATGAAAGATTCAAAAGTTACATAGAACGAACGATTTTGCCCCAGTTAAAGCTCTATGATATCCAACTTTATTGATTCTCATATTGCCTTGGATCAGACTTCTACTTGACTGAGACATTGTTTATCCTTCTGATGTTAAAATGCATAACTTTTGCTTTCTTATATGCTGAGTTTCCTCCCTTATCTCAAACAACCTTTCCACTCTCAGTCAATTCTTTCATTCTTGCACAAACACCTTACAGGTTCAAGCTCGTATCTAGATTGTCTTTTCAGGTTTTCAATCTTGCATGCCCTAATTTTTGCCTTTTCAGATTTTCAATCTAGCGGCCGTTTTTTTTTTTTTTTTTTTTTTTTTTTTTACGAGTAATATTTTTTGACTGCATTAAAATTTATCGACTTAGCCAGCTCTTTCCCTTCCATATCTGTGAGAATCAAAGCACCTCTAGAAAATGCTTGTTTGACAATGTATGGGCCTTGATGAGTTGGGGCCCATTTTCCCCTTGCATCTTCTTAATGAGGCAAGATTTTTCTCAACACTAGATCTCCAGGTTGAAACTCTCGAAGTCGAACATTTTTATTGAATGCTCTAGCCATTCTTTGTTAATATAACTGTCCATGGAAAATTGCAATTAATCTTTTCTCCTCAATCATATTCAGTTGCTCATATCTGACCCATGCCCATTCTGATTCTTCTAGATCAGTTTCCATCAAGACTCTGAGAGATGGGAACTCTACTTCTATAAGAGTAACAGCTTTCATACCATATACTAGAGAATACGGCGTTGCCCCAGTTGACGATCGAACCGCTATGTGATAAGCATGCAAGGCATAGGGAAGCATTTCATGCCAATCTTTGTAAGTCACGACCATCTTTTCCACTATTTTCTTGATATTTTTGTTTGTGGCTTCTACTGCTCCATTCATCTGAGGTCTATATAGTGAAGAATTATGATGCTTGATTGCGAACTGTGTGTACAACTTTTGTATATCCACGCCATTCAAATTCAAACCGTTATCAGTGATGATTTTCTCTAGTTGCCTATATTGACAAATGATATTCGTCTTAAAAAATCTAGCAACTATCTTCTAAGCCACTTTCGCATAAGAAACAGCCTCTACCCATTTTGTGAAATAGTCAATTGCTACCAGAATGAAACGGTGTCCATTGGATGCTTTTGGATTGATTGGACCGATGACATCAATTCCCCACATAGAAAATGGCCAAGGGGTGTCATACTGTGCAACATGGACGATGGTACTTTAGTACGATCGGCATAGATTTGGCACCTGTGACACTTTCTAACATAATTGATGCAATCTCTTTCCATTGTTGTCCAGTAATAACCCGCTCTTAGAATTTTTCAAGTCATCATATGACCGTTTGCATGAGTAGCACATATTCCTTCATGAATAGCACTCAAAATGCGATTAGCCTCCTTAGCATCCACACATCGTAAAAGTGCTCCGTCATGACTTCTTTTGTACAAAATCTCTCCACTCAGAAAGAATCCCAATGTCAGACGTCTGATAGTCTTCCTATCATTTTCATTAGCGCCAATTGAATATTCTCTAGACTTAATATATTGTAGGATATCATAGTACCAAGGGTGACCATCCGGTTCTTCTTCACATTAGAGCAATAAACTGGTTCTTCCTCTGACTTCACCTGTATTGGTTGCACCATTACTCCACAATCAAGCTTAGTCATTACTGCTAGTGTAGCCAAAGCATCTGCAAATTAGTTATTGTCGTGAGATAAATGAGAAAATGTGATGTCTTCAAATTTCTTGATTAACCGAGTCAAATATTTCTGATACGGAACCAATTTTGAATCTTTGGTTTGTCATTCTCCAGTCATCTGATAGATGATGAGAGCAGAGTCTCCAAAAACATCCAAGGTATCAACTTTTAGATCCAAAGCTACTTGTAGACCTCTTACACATGCTTCATATTCCGTCATGTTATTAGTGCAATCGAAATCTAATTTAATGGCTATAGGGAATTATTTTCCTTCTGGTGACATTATCATGGCTCCTATTCGCTCATGCATATTCACAGCACCATCGAAGTACATCTTCCACCTTACTTCTTCTTTTTCATCCTTTTTTTTTACTACAAGAACGTCTTCATTAGGAAACTCAAATCTCATGGGTTGGTAATCGTCTATAGGATTTTCAGCTAAGTAATCAGCAATTACACTTCCTTTGACAGTCTTCTTTGTCACGTACACCACATCGTATTCTGAAAGGACAATTTGCCACTTAGCTAGTCTTCCGGAGAGATAGGTCTTTTCAAAAATAAATTTGATGGGATCCATACGAGAGATAAGCCATGTAGTATGGTATAGTATGTATTGCCAGAGTCTACTAGCCACATAAACTAACGCAGTGAACTTCGTCCCGTAATCAGTGAACTTCTTGCTCAAGTAATTGATGGCCTTTTCTTTTCTTCCCCCTTCATCATGTTGTCCTAATACACTCCCCATTGATTCTTGAAGCACAGTCAAATACAAAATGAGAGGCTTTCTAGGTGTTTGAGGTACAAGTACTGATGGGTTAAGCAAATACTTCTTGATTCTATCAAAAGCTTCTTGACACTTTTCGTCCCACTCTCCAGGATTATTCTTCCTCAGCAATTTGAAGATAGGTTCACAAGTGTGAGTGAGATTTGAAATGAATTTGGCTATGTAATTAAGCTTCCCTAAAAAACTCCGAACTTCTTTTTCTGATCTTTGGGATGACATCTCCCGAATTGCTCGAACTTTATCTGGATCTACTTCAATTCCTTTTTCGCTAACGATAAACCTTAACAACTTACCAGAAGTCGCATCGAAAGTGCATTTGTTTGGGTTCAATCTTAGCTTGTATTTTCTTAACCTCTCGAACAATTTTCAAAGCACATTCACACGGCTTTCTCCTTGTTTTGACTTTGCCACCATATCATCCACATAAACCTCGATTTCTTTGTGTATCATGTCATGAAAAAATGTGACCATGGCCATCTGATAGGTAGCTCCTGCATTCTTCAACCTAAATGGCATTACCCTATAACAATAGGTACCCCAATGTATGATGAACATAGTCTTCTTTTTATCTTTATCAGCCATTAGAATCTGATTGTACCCTGAATATCCATCCATGAAAGAATACTGGTAATTTTTGGCCATGCTGTCCACAAGCACATCTGTGTGTGGTAAAGAAAAATCATCTTTCAAACTAGCTCTATTCAGATCCCGAAAATCCATGCACATTCTTACTCGACCACCCTTTTTAGGCACTGGAACTATATTGGCAACCCATTCCGGATAAGTGGATACTTCTAAGAAACCAGCCTCAATCTGCTTGATCACCTCTTCTTTTATCTTGTTAGACATTTCAGGCCTCATTCTTCTCAACTTTTGCTTGACTGGCTTGCAATCTGAATATAACGGAATCTTGTGAGACACAATGTTAGGGTCAAGACCAGGCATGTCTTGGTAAGACCAGGCATGTCTTGGTAAGACCAAGCAAACACGTCAATATACTCTTTGAAAAGAACAATCATTTCCTCTTTTTCTGGATTATCGACAATCTTCAATTCTTTTTTCTCATCTTTTGTACCCAGGTTTATGATCTGAATTTCTTTATTGTGAGGAATTATAGCTTTTTCAGCCGACTCAATCATTTTCTCAAATTTACCAGAAAGATCTAAATCTTCATCAGAGCAGTAATCATCTTCACTCAATGCAATATGAGAATCAAGTATTTGAGACACATGAGCTTCTACTTGAGACATTAGATCTATATTAGCAAAACTCCTGAGAATAAGTTAGAACATAACAAGAATTAAGATGAATGAATAGATGGAAAGTGAGTAAAAAAGACAGAAAAAGCAAAAGGATGCCAAAATGAATGAAAACTCCATGACAAATTATTTTATTAATTTTTTTTTTTTTGAATAAAACATGGTCCAATACATAATAAAGATAAAATTCAAGTGACTTTGGACTTCAGTCAAAAGAAATAAATATGGCATAAACAAATATTACTTAAAGAGGACCACATCTGGTATCGGCTCAATCTCCCAGTTATTCAATTCTTCTAAATCTCCGCAAAGCCGAATCCCACAATCTTCTTAGAGCAGCCGTCTAGGGTATTCACCATGTGCCTATGATCTATAATTGAAGACTCAGTTGATGGCACAAAAGTCTCTAGCAAATGAAGAAGTCTGGTTTCATGGTGTTTTCTTGGCCATCTTAGGAACTCTTCCATGGAAGGCTCATACCCCAACTCCTGTCTACTTTCATTTTCTGGAAGCATGATGGGATCACTGATACCTTGCAATTTGGCCCCCAAGCCTTTTCCTTTTTAAAATCCACTATTCTTCATCATTTTCGCTACAACTTAATTAACTTCCCCTTTCTTTAGTAAACCTTTACCATCATGCTGGGTTATCTCCAGAGATTAGGAAGAAGACTCCAGTGCTTGCTCCGCTGCTTCAACATATGGTAATGAGCTGGGCTTGCTTAGCAGCATCTCCTCCTCTCCTTTAACAATTATCACCCTTCCCCCATTCACATATTTCAGTCTTTAATGCAATGTAGATAACACCACTCCCGCAGCATGAACCCAAGGTCTACCAGTAACATGGTATATACAGGTTCTATGTCCATAACTTGGAATAGAACATCAAACTTATCTGGTCCGATCTCTAACTGAAGAGAGATATCCCCAAGTACTTCACGCTTTGTTCCATCAAAAGCCTTTATCACCATACTACTTTCTCGTATGCAGGACGCATTAACCGGTAATTGCATGAGGGTAGAATAAGGTAGCACATTTAACGCATACCCATTATCAATTAAAACTTTAGCTACAATATAGTCGTCACACTTGAGCATGATATGAAGCGCTTTGTTGTGAACACTCATACCAGGCATAAGCTCTTCTTCAGAAAAAGAGATTGTGCTAAAGTTTTTGATAAAATTTACCATCCCTCCAAATTTCTCTACGGTTATGTCTGGTCGTACATAGGCTTGCTGTAAAAACCTTTGTAATGTTTGACTATGACATTCAGAGCTCATGATAAGAGACAATAATGAAATACAAGCATGAGTTTTCTTCATTTGTTCCACTATATCATATTCACTTTATCTCATTATCTTCAAAAATTCTTCTTCTTCCCTATTTTCTCCTTGAGTATCATTCTTCACCAAATATGGTTCTATTTCATCAACCATGGGTTTCCCTTTCTCCTTTCTCTGGTGCTCAATTTCTTCAGGCAAGTAGCACCGTCCGCTTCTAGTCAAACCACTTGTTCCTACCACATTGGTAATTGTGCCTGATTTTTCTTTCTCATTTTCTTTTACGCAACTCCCTGGATTTTCTTCTTTAGTGTTTACTATTTTTACACCGTAATTCCAGGGCACGGTATAGTTGCTTTCATAAGAGAACGGTGCAGGCACCTGAATGACCGCCTCTGGCCGAGCTTGGCTAGCTAAGGGATTAGGTAAGACTCTAAGGACAAAAGGTTTTGCCCCATGTTGTTGTTCTTCTTCAGTCATGTTAATCTCCTTCTGATTCTCCCCACTTCTCTTCTTAAACCTTAACACTCCTAAAGCAATCAGCTTTTGAACTCCACACTTAAATTCTCAGCACCTTTCTATATCATGCCCAATACTCTGGTGATGTTCATAAAAAGAATCCCTATCATATTGATCATCTTTTTTATCGGTCTAAAAGGACCTTCCAAACTACATCCGGCTGATCTTAGTATTTCTCGTATTAACCTTATAGGAGTCTTTATCTGAGTAATCTTTCAAACTTCCTTAACTCCTTCAAGTATAGCATTAATCCTTGATCTCGCTTCATGGTTAGGCAAATGATTATTGTTTACATTAGGCCCTCTCCCAATTTCTTCAATTTTGATCACACCTTGCTTAATCAAATTTAACATAGCAAACTTAAACCCCGGATAATCTTCAATTGAATGTCCCACAATACCTTGATGATAATCACACTTGAGACTTGGGTTATACCATTGAAGGAATGGTGGCTAAATTGGTTGTACAGGTTTAGGAGCTATCACATGAGCCTCACACAATTGTTTAAACAATTCAGCTCTAGTAATAGGGATGTTTGGCAACGGTTCATCTCTTTGTAAAGGACGTAACTGGTTTCTATACCCTTGGTAATTTGGCCTGAATGGTGGTTTTGATACTGGAAAACTTGGAGGTGTATTATGGTAAGTGGGAACGAAGGGTGTTTGAGGATATTGGTGATTTGGTATGGATTGGGGATAAGGTGGAGGGGTAGCATTAACAGGATATGATGGTGGAAATGAAGTATAGCTCGGTCTTCTAGGTTGAGGGTATTGGTAGGTTCCCGGTGTTTGTATCCAGTTCACTTCTCCTTTCTTCTTTTTTTGGAAACATGTCTTCTTCTGGCCAAAACTATTACCTTCAGTACTCATTCCTTGTAACTTTCCAGCTTTCACTAGTCCTTTTATTCTTTTTCCAGCCTTGATAATATCAGCAAAATCATGGAAAGGGCAACCCGCCATCAGCTCTAAATATGAGGATTTTAAGATATCCAAAAAAATTGAGCATAATTCGGAGTCAAGGAGTGGAGGTTGAACTTCAGAAGCCAAGGTTCTCCATTTTGGGCATACTTCCTGAAATATTCATTTTTCTTCTGCATATTCTTCAATTGCTCTCTTGTAAGAGCAGTATCATAGTTGAACTTGTNCTTGCTTAATCAAATTTAACATAGCAAACTTAAACCCCGGATAATCTTCAATCGAATGTCTCACAATACCTTGATGATAATCACACTTGAGACTTGGGTTATACCATTGAAGGAATGGTGGCTAAATTGGTTGTACAGGTTTAGGAGCTATCACATGAGCCTCACACAATTGTTTAAACAATTCAGCTCTAGTAATAGGGATGTTTGGCAACGGTTCATCTCTTTGCAAAGGACGTGGCTGGTTTCTAAACCCTTGGTAATTTGGCCTGAATGGTGTTCTTGATACTGGGAAACTTGGAGGTGTATTATGGTAAGTGGGAACGAAGGGTGTTTGATGATATTGGTGATTTGGTATGGATTGGGGATAAGGTGGAGGGATAGCATTAACAGGATATGATGGTGGAAATGAAGTATAGCTCGGTCTTCTAGGTTGAGGGTATTGGTAGGTTCCCGGTGTTTGTATCCAGTTCACTTCTCCTTTCTTCATTTTTTGGAAACTTGTCTTCTTCTGGCCAAAACTATTACCTTCAGTACTCATTCCTTGTAACTTTCCAGCTTTCACCAGTCCTTCTATTCTTTTTCCAGCCTTGATAATATCAGCAAAATCATGGAAAGGGCAACCCGCCATCAGCTCTAAATATGAGGATTTTAAGATATCCAAAAAAATTGAGCATAATTCGGAGTCAAGGAGTGGAGGTTGAACTTCAGAAGCCAAGGTTCTCCATTTTGGGCATACTTCCTGAAATATTCATTTTTCTTCTGCATATTTTTCAATTGCTCTCTTGTAGGAGCAGTATCATAGTTGAACTTGTACTATTTTAGAAAGGCATCTGCTGAATCCCCCCAACTTCTTATTATGGTGCGGTCTAAGTTCATAAACCAAATATAAGCAGCACGAGTGAGACTTTTTGAAAAGAAATGAATCAACATCTTCTCATCTTCCTCTATAGCGGTCATTTCTGTAATATAAAAGACCAGATGAAACTTCGGGTTGCCAGTCCTATCATACTTTTCAAACTCAGAGAGCTTAAAATCTCTAGGAATTGACACTCCTGGAGTAAGGTGTAATTGCTTGACTCCCACAGCTCCGAAAGAACTAGTTCCTTCCATAGCTCTAATCATTTCCTCTAAAGTCAACAATTTCTCTTTTTGTTTTTCTTTTTCGCATTCCTCAGATTCTTTCTCAACATGCATGGTCACTGGTGGATACTGGGTGGGCATATTAAAAATAGAATGGGTGATCGGTGAAGTGTTAGTGTACACATTTCCCTTGTGTCCACTTGGATTGGAGGTAGTCTCTGTGTTAGGATTTGCTTTAGGCAAAGTGGCGGTGAATCGAAACTCAGGTGGTTGGGTAATAGGTGGGATAGTGGAATTAGGATCTAATCCCTGGGCGACCATTGTTGCGGGTGTCATTAGATGAGGGGGCATGCCCCAAATGGGATTCAATTGAGCTGTGGTAACATTTTGCTCATGAGCAGGAAAAGTCAACAGTGGTGCTACTTGGGATATGGGGAGAAAGTCAGAATGACTCGGGCCTTCAGCTGTCCCTTTTAGCTTCAAACTCTCAACAAGTAAACTCCTTATCTCATTCATCTGTTCCTTCATCCCATCCAACTCAACTTCTAAATCCCTCTCTAGTTCCTGAGTTCCGTCCATGATAGTAACAGTCCTAGATCTGAGTCTGATTGATTTTTTCACAGAGGCTTTTTTATTGAACTGCACTTTCTTTGCAGGACCAATGATGTCTTAATCCCTTAATAGACGATAAAAAATGAAAAGAAAACATAAAGAATAAATGAGTAAAAATGAAAATAATAAAAATATTTCAACAATCTCTTAAGACAAATTGTTAATATGGCTTGGACGAGTCCTTTAAGTGATCAATTTTAAAATTCATCTTCTTCACAGGTACTTTCGTGGGATACGAGTCTTATCTTTCAGCAGGAACTTTGGTTCCTTACGGAAAAACATGATCATGATAATATTCGCGAATGTTTTTGACATTACAAGAAAAATTATTGCATACAACTAACATAAGAGATTGGTTCAATAAAAACAAGGCACATTTCATTAATGATTGTAGTTCAAGTACATCAAGAAACTCATAGTTGTGCTATGTCATTTAAAATACTCTTGCATTCTTCAAAAAGTTTTTCCAAATCCCTGGTAGGTAATGCAAAAGGAGTCGTGTGAGCTTCGACCTCTTGAACTTTTTGTCTCAACCTCTCTGCCTTATCATAGGAATTCTCCATCAAATATTCAAACCGCTTCTTCCATTTTTCGGTCTCCAAAGCGTCACCTCCTTTATCCATTTCTTTTTTCTCTTTCAAAAGTTCATATTGTTGCTTCCAAAGTGTCACCATCTCTCTTGCCTTTTGAAGAGCATTGCCCAAGCGAGTATTTTGGTGTTCCATGTCTTTGCATTGACAACGTAAAAAATCTTTATCTTCTTCCTCTTGGGTTTTCAACTTTTTCATATTTTCATACCCATTCTCCCAATTTTCTATTTGCTGTTTGTGAACCTCTTTTTCTTCCTCTAAATTCTCCTCTAGTTCTTCAATCTTTGCTTTAAGACATCTCATCTGCTCAAGTCTGTGTTTCGCCACTTCTCTTGTCTCATGGATTTGTCTCTCCATTTGTTCAATTTGCTTCAATGAGGCACTCTGAGCGACATCTTGATACTTTCTCTTTTCTTTCTCTGCTCTTGCTAATCTCTTTGTGAGCTGAGCCCGTTCTTCAAGCCATTTCTTCTTTTCGACTTCTACTTCATCTAATTTTCTTTTCATTTCTTCTTCTCTAAGTTTTTTCTTTATAGCAAATTTAGCCTCAAAATCGTGAGCAAACACTTCAAAATGAGGTGGATGAGAAATAGTAGCAGCATGTGGTACTACGACCTCTCTAGCTTTCTCTTGGACCCAAGTACCATACAAAGTAATCGCCTCATCAGTATCGGAACACGGGTCTTCTTGTCGAAATGATAATCTTTCCCAAGTCTTCTTGACCTTGTACAAGTTATTTTCACTCTCTTGAGAATCGTACTCGAACTCCATTTCAAAAAGTCCTTTAGTGTAAGGAATGTATTGAAGGTGTTCGAATTGCCTCAAAACTAGTGTAGGCGTGTAGGCCACACAACCTCGAGTACCCATCAATGGCACATACGAAAAATATCCACAACAAACCAATATGTCATGCCCTTTAGACCAATGAGAACACCATGTAAAATTTCCTTCATCAATACCAATATAACGGTTCAACCAGAAATCTCGATCCTCTTTCACAATCTTCAATTCAGTAAATTTCCTTATGAACTCCATCCCAAAGCCAAAATTGGTCAATCATAGATAATTTTTTCCTTGAACATGGTAGAAGAGCCAGACAAATAAAAGTTGTAAACAACATTTAAGTTTACCCTCGCCTTTCCTTCGACAAAAATTTAAAGCTCCAGATGTGTCAGCCAATATGGCAGGTACTGGATTAATCTTGTGCTCAAGAACTTGTTGAAACACATCAGCGGCTAAAAGACTAATAGCATTCTTGGCAGATGGGAATAAAATAAGTCCGTAGATACATAAAGCAATCAGATCCCTCAGTTTTCCCCATTCCTTTTTGTCAAGAAAATTTTGTAGACTGGGTATTATGAAAGCCATAGGCCAACCCCTCATGCTAGTGTCCTTTAGAATCATTTTACTTTTCACCATGTCAACAAATACACCTAGCCACTCAGCAACCCTTCCCAAAGCAACTTTATTTTTGTTGTGAGTATACACCTTAGTTTGAGTAGTCAATGGAAAATTCAGCATATAGGCATATTCTTCAATGGTTAGAGTCGTGTCAATGACTCCAAAAGTTAAGCAATGGTGTGAAGGATCCTAGTAATTTAACATGGTAACCACGGCCATCTCATGTACCTCAACCTTCAACAAGTCCCAAATCTTTTCGTATTTCTGATTAAAAGCTGTCTTTTTATCAATGGGTAGCAATTTGAAAAAATGGTCTACTTTGGTCACATCATTGACTTCGACATGGACTCGAAGCCTCTTAGGCAATGTGTTAGGATGTCCCTTAGGTAAACAATCACTTTCTTCAATTGGTAGTGATGCCATATCCCTTATGAAAGCTTGTGAAGTCTTAGAATTTTCAAAAACAGGATCTCAACTAGCCATATTAACAATTCAATCTCCTATGAATTATTGCTGAAAAGTTCAAAAATAAAATGTGACCAAATCTTGTCAGAAAAATTTACAGTGTATTTACAAATGAGAAATAAAACGAGTAAAATGAGAGGAAAATAAAAGAGAGAAATGATGTTTCCCCTATTGTCTTAAGAAAAAGTTGACATCTAAGCTCAAGGATTCTAACTTAGTGATCATGATCTAACCTAAAGAAAGGCTTATATAGTCAAATTTAGTGCATGGTTATTAGGTAAATGCTACATCTTAAAAGTCCAAGGTACTATAGATTGCCTCTCATCAAGATGATGGAGACCTTGTCTTGTTAACATGAATAGACGAAAGGTAGAGCCTCTTTATTTACTCATGTTAAAAGGAAAAGTTACAATCCAAGTGAGAGCTTTGCATAGATCGCAAGGGTACTTAGCCCCTTTGGGATAATGCTAACCCTAAGTTTAAATGTGACTCGGGTATAGAGCCAGAGAAAGTGTGTGAGGTATAAGTGTTAGTGTTTTGTGTGTGCAGGGGAAGCAAACAAACCTCATCCTACATTTACCCACTGCAAAAGAGCACATACTATACTACAATTATTTACAAATGCGAGACAAAAATATATACTAAATATATACATGAAATAAAGAATAAAAATTAAATGAACAATGAGATAAAGAAAATATGAAAATGCCATATTTATTTTGCACAATTAATTTTTAGGCTTAACTCTCGAAGGATCCTCACTGGAGTTGCCAAACTGTCATAACGTACTCGGAGGTCGCTATAATGCGAATGACTAAAATAAAAAGAGATTTAGTTTTCGAAATGAAAACTCTAGAGTCGCCACCAATTGTATTAAAAATCGAGGAACAATTAGAAAACCCTTTGATTTTCAAAAATATGTCTGCGAACCAGAGAGGATTCAGGAGTCTAATTGTGTATAGGGAAGGTGATAAGCACCCTATAACACCCGTCTAAACGACGGTTACCTAAAATTAA
>QAOA01001884.1:0-10009 GCA_003255065.1 Cercis canadensis | reverse complement strand
AAACTGTTGTTTCAGTTGTAAATATTAAACTCTGAAGTTGCTAAGTATTGGATTGTGATGTAAAATGGTGTAAAACTAACTCATAAACATATTTATTAACAATACTATTTAAGACCAATTTATTGTTTGTTATGTTACATTGATACAATTGACACAATTTAATTATATTTTATTAAACTTACTTTGATATTTTTTGTACGGTTCAGATCACTCACCAAAGCATTTCTCAATTTTCCATCTAATTACAAATTTGAGAATGGGAGTCCACTTTTATGGTCTTCTCCCTCAACCTCCACCTTAGGTCCTCTCCCAACGTGGAATATGGGAGAGGACCTAATTTCAATTTGTTGAAGGTGCTCTCTGCTTCTCATGAGACAGAAGTCATGGAAACAGCAAATGGGTTGGTTATTTGGTGGATTCTTCTCCATCATTGCTTCTGGTCTTGCATTTCTACTGACACCATAACAATTGACAAACCCATCAGAGATGGTGAGCTTCTGGTTTCTAAAGAACAAAAATTTGCTCTGGGATTCTTCAGTCCAGGCAAATCCACCAACCGCTATGTGGGAATTTGGTACAATAATTTGCCTGAGCAAACCGTTGTTTGGGTTGCAAACAGAGACCAACCCATTAATGACACTTCGGGAATTCTCTCAATCAATCATGAAGGAAATCTAGTGCTGCATCACAGCTACAGCACTTTCCCCATTTGGTCTACCAATGTTACCCTCACTCTTTCAAACACCACAGTTATAGCTCAACTCTCTGATATAGCAAACCTTGTTCTGATTCAAAACAACACCAAAACCATCATTTGGCAAAGCTTTGATCATCTCACAGATACCATACTTCCATATTCAAAAATGGGTTTTGACAGAAGAACTCATCAGAGATGGTTTCTCCAATCTTGGAAATCAGATGATGATCCAGGAAGTGGAACTTTCACTCATAACTTCACCTCTAGTGGGAAAGCGCAGGTGTTTTTGTTTAAACAAAACCATAAATGGTGGCGAGGAGGATCATTCAACGGAGAAATTTTTGTGGGCATTCCGTTTATGAAACGAGCTATGATTACCACATTTAACTATACTATTGTGGATGATGATGATGAGGTATATTTCATGTTTAACACCTTTGACGACTCTGTCATAGCTAGGTTAATGGTGCATCAATCAGGATTCCTTCAACTATTTACGTGGGATTCCCAGAAGATTCAATGGAAAAGGTATTGGTCCGCCCCAGAAACTGAGTGTGATGACTATGGAACATGTGGATCCAACAGCAACTGCAACCCTCTCAATTACGAGGATTTCCAGTGTTCTTGTCTGCCTGGGTTTGAACCCAGAAATCCAAATGATTGGTATCAGAATAGAGATGCTTCAGGGGGTTGTATCAGGAAGAATGAGAAATCTATTTGTGGGAATGGAGAAGGGTTTGTAAAAGTTGAAGGAGTGAAGATTCCTGATACGTCTATTGCAATTGAGGAAAAGAGTTGGAGTTTAGAGGAATGTGAGAAGGAATGCTTGAAAAATTGTTCTTGCATGGCATATGCAGCTGCTAATGTGAGAAATGCTGGAAGTGGGTGCTTGGCGTGGTATGGAACTCTAATGGACACGCAGAAGTTAAGTGATGGAGGCCATGATCTATATATACGTGTTGATTCTATTGAGTTAGGTACCTTCATACCCTGTTTTTCCCTTTACTCTGTTCTGCTCTTCTTCTTTTTGTTTACCTGCTTACCCTGTTCTGTTCCTTTCCCCCTTTCTCAGAAAATTATGCTAGGAAATCAGGAGGAATACTGACCAAGAAGGGATTATTGGCAATTCCAATAGCTTCTTTTGCTGCAATTACTATACTTATTGCCTTCTATGTTTTCAAGAGGAAAAGAGAAGGTTGGTACCTCGCTTCCATTTTGGTTTCTCACTTGGAGGAGAACTAAGGGATTTAAACAAATGCTCTTCATCATTTGAGATATGTGTTTTGCACCGATAGTTGGTAAAATATTATAGAAGTATATTAAAGTTTAAAACTTTGATGTGACAACTCAAATATTGTACATCATTGTGATGTTCAACAAGTTTAATATAATTAAGTGTTTTTTCTTTTTTTTGCCAAGGAAGTAGTTGAGAAAACACCCTAACACTATGAAATTTGAAATTTTCAAATTTGCCACAATGTATTGTCTTTTATATTTCCTTTTTCAATTTCTTAAAATTACTTTTCATACTTTTGCTATTTGCAGATAGAATGAGGTATTTAAATCAAGATTCTCCATCAGAAGAGGAGCATGGTCAAAGTAGAACGCATATAAAGTTACCTTTTTTTGGCATTAAGACCGTAGTTGCTGCTACAAACAATTTTGCTAGTGAGAACGAGCTAGGGCAAGGTGGATTCGGCATTGTCTACAAGGTAGTTGGAAATTCAAAAAGTATTTTCTAAATCATTTTCTCTTGTTCAATTCTATAGTAGATATTGCACAAATTGTAAAATTGGGTTAAAGATTTATCAATATTTCAGGGCCAACTAATTAATGGACAGGAGATAGCAGTGAAAAGATTATCCAAAGGTTCAGGACAAGGTACCCAAGAGTTTAAGAATGAAGTTAAACTAATAGCAAAACTCCAACACAGAAATCTTGTGAGATTGCTCGGTTGTTGCATTCACAAAAAAGAAAGGATGTTGATTTATGAGTACCTGCCAAATAAAAGCTTGGACTTCTTTATATTTGGTATGCATGCCTTTCTCTATTTTCAAATATCTGATTTAGCTTTGGATATCGTATATCATAGATGGTGGTACTATGCTACCCACTTTTAGTGCACATGTTATTTAGATTTGGTCATTTGTCAAAATGAATAAAAATTTCATTAGATGAATCACCTAACGAGACTAAAGTTTGACTTCAGAAAAAATATTATTTAGATCCAATATTAGGAGATAAATTTATACCATCTTCTTGCACTAAGATCTTGGTTCATGATCAACTCCAATGATTCACTGCAGATATAACCCAAAAGTCATCCTTACTTTGGGATAAGCGTTTTGAAATTATCTTAGGAATTGCTCGTGGTATTCTTTATCTTCATCAAGATTCAAGATTAAAAATAATTCACAGAGACTTAAAGGCCAGCAATATTCTACTAGATGCTGCAATGAATCCCAAAATTTCAGATTTTGGCATGGCAAGAATATTTAGAGAAGACCAAATCCAAGCAATAACAAGAAGAATAGTTGGAACATAGTAAGTATTAAGTGCTTATTTATAACCTAGGTTAGAAAGATTCATCTATATCACAATTAATGTTTTATTATAATAATTTTTTATGTTACTATAGTGGTTATATGGCACCGGAATATGCAATGGAAGGAGAATATTCGACAAAATCTGATGTTTTTAGCTTTGGGATCCTACTCCTAGAGATTATAAGTGGAAAGAGGAACACAGATCGTAAACAACGAGGAGGGGCATCCCTAAATTTGATTGGACATGTAAGTGATAAAACATAGCTAACCTTAGAAGCTAACTAATTATATCATGAGGTTGTATAATCCTACTTAAAAATTATATGTTATGCATTTGCAGGTATGGAACTTGCATAGAGAAAGAAGGGCCACAGATATAGTGGACTCAACACTAGGACAGTCATTCCCTGCTTCTATAGTTTTAAGGTGTATCATAATAGGGCTCTTGTGTGTGCAAGAAAGTCCCATGAATCGGCCATCCATGTTGCAAGTTGTTTTCATGCTTGGAAACGAAACAACTCTTCCCTCACCAAGGAAACCTGCGTTTCTCTTCAATGGCAACGAAGATCATCCAGAGTCGTCAGGATCATCAGTAAATGAGGTTACATTTACTACCATCAGTGCTCGATAAAGGCATGTGAGGTAGGAATAAGAGTAATGGAAACTGAACAATTGCATTCACACATTATATATAATTTAGTACATTGCTAATTTTGATTGCTATAAATAGGCAAGGAGTGAGCTGTTATCTCAAATTAACTGGGACCATCAGTTCTCGATTCATGTTAAGATTTTATCATTGCAATCGGCAAGTAGGATGTGGATGTAACATCCATAATATTCTGATTCAAAATTGAACTACTATATTAATTAAATATGGTATATCATTCACAAGGGAAAAAATTAAAATGAGCTGTTTGATCCTTATAGAACACATGGTCCATTTAGCATCACGCGTTCAAGAAAATAATTTCATGATAAATCCTCATTATACATTCGTTAATTTGCTTTGCCAAATTTTAAAAGCTAAAATGATAAGACTTTCGATAAGATTAGAGACAAAAAGAGTGGTTGGAATGTAGTAAGTGTCATTGGTTAAGAGCTAATAGAATCCAAACTTTCCATAGGATTAACACACATATAAACATATGGCCAAGTCTACAATACCCATTGCTGAAAATGGGTATTGGTGCAAATAGCAATCAATGGCTGAGATTAAGCCACGTGTACATTCCAGATAAAGTGACTTAATATTGACTATAAATAGTTAATTATATTTTGGCCCCATAAAATTTATATATTTACTTTTATTCTCCTCTCACCAAAAACATCATCACACGCCCCTTTCTTCTTCTTCATTTTCTTCTCTTCACTTCACACACACATCAACCCCTCTTGCTTTCACCACCTCCAGTGGCCGCCACTGAAGCCTCTCCCAAATTCCTCAACCTGAGCTTTGTGCAAAAGCCCACCAGTGCTGCCTGCACGACGAGATCAACGTTGGGTACATAGGCTCTGTGACCCCAATTCGACTTGAATTCAGAACAGAAAATTGGGTGCCCAGTTCTAATCAACGAGAGCTAAAAACTATTTGCAAAAAAATACGAAAAACCAATCCTCGTAGCTTAAGTATCCTCAATTTCTGAACAAAAAAACAGGGTCCCAAGAACAATTAACGTTAGTCACTCGACCTCTGCATTCCACTCTCTTCTAACTTCCTCTCTCTAAAAAAAAAACAAGAGGGAAAGAGCTTTGCTTTGACAGAAAGAAGAACTAAATTGCTAAATATTCTGGGACACCACTTCATATTTTAAAATGTTCAGCCCTTTTTTTGCAAACCAAAGTACTTAAACTTGCAATTCATGTAACTGGTTAAAAGTGAAATACTTTCTCAACCGTCTATCACCATCTGTCAAAAAAAATAGTTGAGTTATGAATTTGCTTGAGATAGAATAGCAATGGGTATGGATACACTAATAATATGTTACTTATTATAGGTTTCCAGCCAAGTCTACAATACCCATTGCTGAAAATGGGTATTGGTGCAAATAGCAATCAATGGTTGAGATTAAGCCATGTGTACATTCCAGATGAAGTGACTTAATATTGACTATAAATAGTTAATTATATTTTGGCCCCATAAAATTTATGTATTTACTTTTATTCTCCTTTCACCAAAAACACCATCATTCCCACGCCCCTTTCTTCTTCTTCATTTTCTTCTTTTCACTTCACACACACATCAACCCCTCTTGCTTTCACCTCCTCCAGTGGCCGCCACTGAAGCCTTTCCCAAATTCCTCAACCTAAGCTTTGCGCAAAAGCCCACTAGTGCTGCCTGCATGACGAGATCAATGTTGGGTACATAGGCTTTGTGACCCCAATTCGACTTGAATTCAGAACAGAAAATTGGGTGCCCAGTTCTAATCAACGAGAGCTAAAAACTATTCGCAAAAAAATATGAAAAACCAATCCTCGTAGCTCAAGTATCCTCAATTTTTGAACAAAAAAAAGGGTCCCAGGAACAATAAACGTTAGTCACTCGACCTCTGCATTCCACTCTCTTCTAACTTCCTCTCTCTAAAAAAAAACAAGAGGGAAAGAGCTTTGCTTTGACAGAAAGAAGAACGATAGGAGAATGGGGTGGTGGTGAAGAAGAAGGAGATGGAAGAGAGAGAGAGAAAGGGAGCACAAAGGGCCAGTCTATGTTCATGAAGCTCAATCAAATGACCCAAAATAAATGGGGTCAATCTATAATTTTCTAGCTAAGATGAGTGTCCTGTGAAAGCACCCTGTTCTTCCTTTTGTTGGGAGATCCTGAAATTTATGAACCAAATTGCTCATTTCCCATTAAAATCTATATGTTCCTTCTCTGTGTTTTGATTAGTTCATTTGGATATTATTCACATCGAAAGCTTCTGCTGAGGTACTGGGCAAGGGAACATTTGGTACTGCATACCAGGCTATATTAGAGGATGCAACCACAGTTGTTGTGAATCGTAGGAAGTCTTAAACATGAGAGAATCAACTTTCATTCTTATTTAGTATCCTTTGTAATTCTTTAGTGAGGAGGATTGGAGATGGTCTAAATTGAGATTTGAGCGTGAGCCAATCTCAATATGTTTTTAAGATTTGACGGAAAAAGTAGAAGTCCCACTCCTATTAACATAGGAACTGGAAGTGGAATGAAAGGTATGATCCATGAATATTGATATGTAAATTCCATACAAAAAAAATAAAAATATTTTTTTTCTTAATTTAATGAGTTTTGTTTCTTATTTGCAGGTTTTATCTCTTGTGAAAGGCTTCAGTTAATAAAAAATTAAGATATGCAAAACAAACTTAAATAGAATTATCTATTGTTAATTATTCTTAATCTTTGCTTTGCCCAATACTTCAAATATTGCAAAACACGAAGTAAAAACGAGAACTGAAGCAGTAGTCATGGAGACTTCTTCTCATGGACTTGCTCTAAGAAGGTGGATGAGGTTGATTTTGATAAATGGGGTCAATCTATAATTTAACTAAAATATTAAGGTATTATGTTATTATTAGAAAGACTTGATAACCAAGTTGCCCATCAAATCATCTCAGCCATTGATTAGGCCAAGTGGATGAATCAATGACAATTTAGTGCCATTTGCACCAATACCCATTTTCAGCAATGGGTATTGTAGACTTGGCCTAAACATATACATAGTGAGATTTCTTCATAGCAAACACCAAATCTGTTTAGAATATATTTTGTAAATTGAATATGCTAGGTCAAAACTCAAATTTGATTGGACAGGTAAGTGGAAAAAAAAATAGGTAACTTTAGAAACTAAGTAATTATGAATATGTTTGATTCTGTTTTTGTTTTTTAATTTTTAAAAATTATTTTTGAAAACAGTCATATCTTGTTTTTGTTTTCTTGTTTTTAAAACAATGTTTTGAGAATAAATTTTCAAAACATGTAAACAAAAATAATTCTATTAAACAATTTTTTTTTATTTTATTTTTTTCAAAAGCAAAAAACAGTTTTTAAAATTAAATTGAAATCAAACAAACCCTATATCTTGATTTGGTATTATATAATTCTACCTAGAAAATTATATGCTTTGCATTTGTAGATATGGCACTTACATAGGGAAAAAAGGGCCCAAGATAGAGTGGACCCAACACTAGGTCAATCATTTCAAGTTATATAGTTTTTGAGGTGTATCCAAATGGGGCTCTTATTATATGTGCAAGTCTTACGAATCGGAATCGGCCATCCATGATGGAAGTTGTTTTCGTGCTTGGTACAATTGACTTAATTAACCAAACAAAGGTCAAGAGTAGAAAACGTAAGAGTTAGGGCGAATAGAAAATTTGCAAGGTTTACAATAATTCAAAAAGCGATTGAACAGAAGAAACTAAGAGCAATGAAATTTATGCACCCCATAATTAATAAGAGTATAAGCCTCCCATTCAGTTAGATATGTGTAAGCAAAGAAATACCAAGGGTGATAATATCCTACGCCTTCCTCTCATTGAAGACCTTAGAATTGCTTGTGGGAGTAATATTCCTAGCCAAAGATTGCATTTGTGGTTGTCGCGGTGTTGCAAGAAATGTAGGAAAATGCTTTAATAGTGGACTGGACCCTAATTGTAAAAAATTATGGTTGCCTTTATATATTAATCGCAATATTAGACCGCAATTTATCTGTTAAGAAGATACAATGCAAATTTCCTATTGCAAACACTACCAAATATGTTAAGGAGATCTTTTGTAAATTGAATATGCTAAGTCAAAACTCATTTGAAAGAAAACGTATATAGACTTTTTTTCATTCTATTGGTTAATCTTTTAAAACAGCATAATTAGATCTCTACTCTGCTGTGTGTTTGGGACTTTGTGTATGGCTAGACTGGCCTAGATTCGTCTCTATTTTCTAACTGGGCAAAATATAACAAAGCATGAGCCCTCTTTTGCTTGAAAGTTACATGTTATGCATTTGTATGTATGGGAGCTGTATGGAGAGAAGGAAAGGCATTGGATGTAGTGGACTGAACACTTTATCAGTCATTTCCTGGTGCTGTAGCTTTGAGGTGCATCAAGATTGGCCTCTTATGCGTACAAGAAAGTGCCCTCAATGAGCCATCAATTTTAGAAGTTGTTTCCATGCTGCGCAACGAAACAACTGTCCCTTCACCACAAAAACCTGCATTTCTAACAATTGGCAACAATGATCATCCAAATTCATCAATGTCTGGGGGAGGTTCTTCTGTAAATGAGGTTACGGCTACAGTATGTTTGAATGGGGTATTAGAGTGTAATATATTTATAAAGTGTATTTAAAATATTAATTTTAAATTATTCTATTTGTGTTAAGAAGGTGCTGAACTCATTCTAGCTCAAGAAAGGCACGTGGGGAGTGTGGAATGATGCTTGGAGTGCGAGCATGGCCTAATGCCATGATATGCTTTTGTGGTATCTGGTCCAGCCACATGGGAAACCCGATTGACACCTAAGAAAACACGTTGGAGCTAGCTGCCAAGTAAGCAACAAAGAGATGTGTTTAAAGAGAATAATCCTTTAGGGTGTGTTTGGATGGGGTATTTGTAGAGTGTAATGTATTTGTAGAGTGTAATTGAAATGCTAATTTTGAATTACTTTGTTTGTGTAATTTTTTAAGGTATTTTTAAAATTCAAGTGTATTTGTATTTGAAATGCTAATTTTGAATTACTTTGTTTGTGTAATTTTTTAAGGTATTTTTAAAATTCCAGTGTATTTTTATAGTGACTTTTAAAATCTCAATATAGTGTATTTCAAATTCACTCAAAATAGAGTGTATTTCAAATTCATTTTTTTCTCCCTGAGCCCCCGATACCCCTCCCCCTCCCTCAAGCCTCCAAAACTCCTTGCTCTCGGTCGCTCCCTCCATGTCCACCTCCATCACCACCCATTTGATTCACCGATGAGACCGTTAGAACGGAGACTGAGAACTTGTAGTTGAGTGAGACGGCCGATTGTGTTAGGCAGAATCCGACCCACAAGGCCAACACCAGGAAGACAAAGAAAATAAACAAAGGAACGTGTAGCATCGCATTCCACTCCCACCCAGTTGCAAGCTGAGTCAGATGTGTTCCACTGAATACGATTAGCGTGTGGGGTTTGAGAGAGAAAGCAATGAGAGCTTGCTTGTCCTGGGTCGGCTCCATTCTGACTCGCCAACTCAGTTGCAGAACCATGAAGACCACAATCATCACTCTCCAAGCAGCAAAAACCACCGCCACTGATAACTTTATACAATAATAGACAACAGAGAAAAAGAATAACAATGTACTATTTGCCTTCTATACTTAAATTTGCAAGGGTGGTTCGTGAGGATGGTTTTGGAGAAACCCAGAAGCGGTTTTCCGGCAAAATGCCATGGGAGAGTGAGAGAGAATTACAATAATGGTGGGAATTGTGTAAGTGGGAAAAAGAGCAAGAACAGGGGAGGTTTGATAGAAATAAATATCAACTAAAATTATCAAACAATTTTGTGATTTGATAGAAATAAAACTTACTAAAAGTATGGAGGAGAATGAATTGGTCAAGTTCCTCTGTGCGGGGTCCTAATAGATCATGTTTCAAAATAGAGTGTATCCAAACAAGGTATTTTATAAATACAAGTATTTGAAATGCTGCATTTCAATTACATGTATTTAAAATACACAATAATTTGTCAAATACCCCATCCAAACACAACCTAAGATTTGTCTCCACCAACTTCCACAATTAGTAAAAAGTAGAAA
>QAOA01001880.1:0-40175 GCA_003255065.1 Cercis canadensis | reverse complement strand
TTTGATGCGAAACCCTTAAACTTTACTCCTATCTATCGCAACTGAAATCCCTTACTTTCACAGCTTTAATGGTATTGAAAATCACCAAACAGAAGAACAGAGGAGGAGATTTATGAGATGCAGTAGAGGTGTAGATGTGAAGGCCAATAGCAACAAGCAAGAGAGAGAGAGACGAAGAAGAAGAAACTAGAGAGAGAGTGACAGAGAAGAAGAAGAAGAAAAGTGATTCTTTCTAGCACCAAGAAGAAGTAATTAGAGGGAGACAAGGTAGAGAAAGAAACAGTATTGTCGACCGTCGATCTCCATCTCCATCTCTCTTCATTGTTCTCTATCTCCATCAATCTCTTTCTCTCTCCATCGATCTCCATCTCCATCTCTCTCCATTGATGTATAACCCTCTGTTTGAAAAGACATGACAAGACCATCTACCTCTCCAAGCTGAATCAGGGTTTCTCTGTCTTTGTCCTTCACAAGCTTGGTTATGCTTGTCCTGTTGATGTTTAAGAAGTAAAGGTCTGGTCCAACATTGATGACGACATTAATCTCTTTATCTCTTCATCGATCTCCATCTTTCTCTATTGCTTAAGCTTTGTCTCTATCTCTGACTCTCTCCATCATTCTGGGTCTATTCTTTATCGTAATTTTTTTTTTCTTTTTTGTTTGGAGACAAAACCGACTAACCGAACCAAACCAAGTTTGGTCAGTTCGATTTTGTTTGGTTTTAGAAAAAATACAAGAAACCGAATCGAATCAAACCAAATAGGCTTGGTCGGTTCGGTGGTCGGTTAGGGGTGAAAACATCGACTACACCCTTAGGCTCTGTTTGAGAGTTTTTTTGGAGGGGAGAGGAGAGGAGAGGAGAGGAGAGGAGAGGAGAGGAAAGGGAGGGAAAGAAAGGGAAAGGAAAGGGAGGGGTTTTCCTCTCCTTTGTTTGGATAATTAAAATGAGGAAAAGGAAAGGAAAGGGAAGGAAATGTCTTATTGTAAAATATTTTTACTAGTTTACCCTTTATTATCTTTTCACTCTTTTTTTCTAATTTAATTTTTTAATTATAAATGTAATTATTATTTATTTATTAAAAAATAAAAATTGACAATAACCGAATTTATACTCTAATTAAGTACATTTTCATAAAAAAGTAAAATTTCATAAATATTAAATTATTAATATATAATATACACTTATTGCTTCTAATGAGTCATAAAAAAATTAATATACTATATATTTTCAAAAAGAAAATAAACTGTGCATCTGAAAAATTATGCAAATTCTATTGCTTTATGGGTTGCAATTAATTAAATTAGAGTGATAATAAAAGGGATTATTTATATGCTTTATGAGTTGTAATTAATTAAATTAGAGTGATGATAGAAGGGATTATTTATAATTTTTCATTAGATGGATATAATTAAAATTTTTAATTAGAAATATAAAAGAATTACAATTTAAACATAAAACTTCAACTTTTTTGCTTTCTTTTCTTATCCAACAATTCAATAGTGGCAGACAGTATGAGTAAATTAGTAAATTAATTCTCTACCCCTCCAAACTCCCCAATTTGAGAGGTTGAAATTTGTGAATGAAAAAAAGAGTGCAAGAGTCAAAGTTTAACCATTGGTCTCCCTACCCTTTCAAACTTAAAACTCTCAAACAAGGGAGTGGATTCTCTCATTCCTCTCCTCTCCTCTCCTTTCCCCTCCAAAAGAACTTCCAAACATACCCTAAAGAAAAAAATTTAAACCTTTGTTAGATTTTAACATAATTACAAATTAAAAAATGTAAAAAATAAAAAATAAAAATTGTTTGCTCTATATGGTATGCATATAAATATATATACAAAAGCAGAAATTGAACTGTAACACTCGAGAGAAGATCACAAATGCTTAGAAACTCTTCAAGAAAGGATATAAAGGTTTGAATAAGCATGGAGTTTTAAATATTTCATACCTCTTCAACTGTGAAAAGAGGTTGCTCATATACTGTGTCATCAGGAGATCTTCTTTGTCTTGTAGACAGTGTCTTGAATAACTTCAATTTGTTACAATTGAACACATTTAATGCTTTCAATGAGGAACATGCCAAAGTATGAATCCCGGAATAGAAACCCTTGAGTTTGCTCAAATTCTGAAGAGTCAGGGATGTGAGTCCATCCAGCACAAATATGGCAATTCCCTCCATCGGTCCTTCTTTCTTTGCAACAATATACGTATTCCCACACCCATTTAGCAAGAGTTCTTCCAGTTGGAGAAGGTTTGCGGCTACAGAGAATGGAAAGAGATACACCAAGTTATAACAATCTTCAACACGTATAGCTTGTAGATTGTGAAAGCGAAGAATTCCTTGGGGTTCCCTACTCCATATCTGTTTTAGCTTTTGCAGCCGAAGTAGAGTCATGCTTTTCAATTCTGTTGTATCCTCTTCACTGCACGTTTCATTGGCATCCAATTGAAATATCTCTTCCATTGAATCACAGTCACTAACCGTCAATGTCTCTAGATTGCTAAATTTTCTCTGCATATAAGATGGAAAAATATTTACAAGCTTCGGACAGCTTTCGACTTCCAAAGTTTTCAATTTGCCAAAGGAACTTGCAGTGAGTTGGGGGTGCCATATTGTCTTCAAGTTTGGCATGTTCTTTATTATTATCTTTTCCAGTTTTGGAAGCCCAACCTGTGATGCAGAGTGTATCAAATCATATTATTAACAATTACAACCATAATAAAATCCGTAGTACGTATCATATATTGATTTGCTATTTGAAATCAACAAGAGCCCAAGGACAGTATTAGTAATTACAAAAGAAAATTTAGAAAACAAAATTGGAATGCAATAAATAGTGAAAGTGGAAAAGTGAACATTTCCTTACTTCAGTGAATACATTGCTGTTTGCCCCTTCTTCGGTTACTATAATCTCCTCCATCATATGGCATTTACTTATTTCAAGCCATTTCAGTTTTGGAAAAGTGGCAATCCTAAAGGATGAGAATAAATACTTTAGGGCACCACAGTCCTCTACAATCAAATAAGTCAAATTTTGAATGGAAGTAATTGCTGAAACTTGATCGTCATCCCATATCTTTTTCAAATTAATTGCACTCAGCTTCAAGGTCTCCAAATTGGGAAATGCAACCTGTAAAACAGAATTATCCTAAGAATGATAAGACTTTGACATTTTAGAGGAGCTTTTAAAAGTAAAATAGCATATGTAAAAGAAGGTAAAATTGATAGTGTGAAAAAGAAGTGGATAAATAATAGTTTTCTGTCAATGATAGCAGAACAGAGAAATATAGGTTCCGTATCATTGTAGTAGACAATGATATGCATTACTAAGAAAACAACATATACTTATTTTACCAAAGGTGGCATCTCTTATATCAATAATGACATTGGTCTAGACGATTTCCAATAACATTAGATCTCAAGTTCGATTTCACAGTTCCTAAATATCTCCAATAAAAATTTTTAGTTTTCTTGATCTAGCTAATGAAAAAAAATTATTCTATAATGGAAGTTTCTATTCGACGGTGGACATACTTGCCATAAAATTTTCTCTTCTTCTCTGTCCATTAACTATTACTTGTGTCCTGACACACAAACACGTGCTGGTCAATCCATTTTTTTTTTCAATAATAGTTATCAGTAGTTTTAGTATTCAAGTAAAACTATAAGTAATAAACAACTTACATTATGAAGTCATATTAATCAGTATTGGAAATATTGAAAAATATATAAATCACATAATCATAGATAAAATGCACAATAAGTAGCCATTAGGTNTTTTTTTTTTTTTTTTTTAATTCAATTTTCACTGTATTATAAATATTATGTGTTTAGTAAAAAAAAAAAATTATAAAAAAATTCTTTTAGATTTTTTACATAATATTGAAATGATTTATGTTAAATAGCTCATATCCTTGATGAAAGCACATACATCTTAACTGTAATTAATTTTTATTGATAATAATGCATTGTTAATTTTTTAAGCATAAAATGTGTAATTAATTATTAATATTTATGTGTATAGGTGTTTGTTTGTTATAAATATATAATGCACATATATTTTTGTGAGTGTTTACCAAAAATATATTTTTGTAAGTATAAATATTTTCTAATCATGAACATACCTTTTTGCTAAAAAGTGGCTTGGGAATATAAGTCGCTGATTGCTTGCACTTTCGCATGGTTGTGGAGGACTCCAACTCATGAAAGTAGAAATCATCAAGCATTAGCAAACTTTGTAAAGTCAAAGAACGCAATTGGTAGAACTCAGTTATGCCCCTATCAACATTTGTGTCACTTTCAACAAGCACAATTGTCTTCATAGACTTGCATTCTGAAACTTCAATTTCCAGTAGTTGTGAAAGTCCATCGGCCATTGAAGATGGAAGAAGATATCTTAACCTGTCACAACTTTTGACTTTGATTCTCTTAAGATTGCTAAACGAATTTACCATTAGCGCTCCATGAGATATCTTTTCCAAGTTATTGAGATTCTGAAGCACTAGTGTCTCTAATATTGGAAAAGAATCTTGAGATTGAGTCCACTCCACTGAATTAATGATATGCTTAATTTCAGCATTGTTTTGGATATAGAGAAGCTTTAAATGTGGAAATCCTTCCCCATTCAATTGGAAAAGCACATTTGAAATGCCATTCAACTCATCTAAATACAAATCCTCCACTCTTCTAATCAAAAGTTTAATCCCATGCTCCAAATGAATACTTGTGTGGAGCTTGAGCTTTAATATTTTTGAGGTTTCATACTTGCCCGACCATTCCCACACATCTCCTATAAAAATTTTATATCTTTCTAGCTTCTCAAACATTAAATCCCTTGGCAAAACCCAAGCCTCTCTAATTTGTATATCTAGAGCAGTCAAGTTAGGCAACTGCTTGAGTTCAGCAAGGCTAGCATTTTTGTTTTGGTTGGCTGAACTTTCAGGCTCCCACTTGATGGAGGTGTTGCCCATATATAACTCCTCTAATCTGGTCAAGTTTGATATGATATTGGGTGGAATGACTTCAATTCCAGAACCAGTCAAGTCCAACATTCTTAGATGTGTCAACAGCCTTATTTCACTTGGAAATTGAGCTATCGATGATTTGAACATGCTGAGAACTTCCAGATCTTTCAAGGCTCCTATTGCAGCTATATCTACCAAAGTACAGTTATCCAAACATAAAATCTTCACGTTGGTTAGGGAATGAAAAGATGTGGGTAATGAAGACATGTTCATATTTGTGACATCTAACACTTTGAGGTTTTTCATTCCCTCAAAAAAGGAATCGGGTATTTGCAGAGAGCGATTATAACGGCTGCTATTATTCAAATAGAAAAACTTAAGTTCTGGACAATCTAGCCTTTCAGGAATCTTATGGATATGACACAATTCCAAGATGATGTAGGGGCATCTTTTTAGTAAATCTTCTGATGGCCAATCTTTCAAATCAAAACCAATTCCAACTGTGAAAACATGTCGGTCTCTGGATGCAATTGAAATAGCTACATCGTGAACAATGTCATGCATCTTGACATTCGTGATTGTATCATCGCCAAGCAACAAGCACGAGGACTTCAAGGTGCTTATCATCTTGTGAAGTCTGTTTCTTGCATCTCGCACAGTATTTATGTGTTTGAATATGCCCAAACCCATTCCATAATTCAACAAGTCACTAGTAAAAGGATGTCCTCCAAGTAGCCCACAAAGCAAGAATAGTGCCTTTAGTTCATCGCTTTCCAACCGACTGTAACTCAACTCCAGGGCTGTATAAGCTATCTCATGCATTTCTTTGTTGTCAATACTTTCAAGCTGATTTAATGCATCATTCCATGAATGAATATCAGTATTTTTCAACGCACTTGCCACTGTGACTATCAAAACAGGCAGACCTGCACATTTTTTAGCCACTTCGGTTGCTATGTATTGCAGACTAGGGTCATGATCAACTTCGGCCTTGAGTTTAAACAAGCTCCATGTTTCTTCTTTGGTTAAAATTTCTAGTCTGAAATCCTTTTGAGTTTCCATTTTGTGTAAAACATCTTGAGTTTTGGAAGTCATCAATACTTTGCAACCCTTATGATCATCCTCAACAGGAATTCCCACTTCCTCCAAATCAAGCCTTTCCCATATATCATCTAATATAATAAGTATAGTTTTCTCCTGTTCAATCCTCTTGCGTAGGCGAAATGCTCTACCAAATACAGTCTCCTCATTGAATTGCAGACCCAACAGATCAGCAATTTCACCTTGAATTCTTTTAAGATCTGGACTTTGGGTTACATTTGCCATGACCACTGCATCAAACAACTTATCTTCCTCAGCTTTTGCAGCAACTTGTTTCACTAGAGTAGTCTTACCCACACCACCTAGCCCATAAATCCCCATCTTGCTTACATTGGGGTCTGTTAAAGCACTCACAATCTCCATCATCATTGACACCCTTGACTCAATCTTTTGACAACCTCTAATTGCAAAAGTGGAGCCTACTCCATCTAGAGGAGGGAGATATCCAATCTTTTCCTTCTCAAACCTCCCTTTTGCCAGAACATCAGCAATAGTTTTCGCCATCTTGGTCGCTTTCCGACTTAGTTGATGTCTTGACCTCAAATCAGGAAATGACCAATTGGAGCACCCAACTCTTGCATTGCGTGGATCTTCAAAGAGCTGGTTTGCCTCTCCAGTGATCTCTTGCGCCCCGTCCTGCCAGTTCTGCACAACATTTTCAATTATTTTACCGTTTCTTCTTTCAGATTCAACCAAGTGCATGATACGGTCTTCTTCACCCTTAAGCTCCTTCATTGCTTCCTCTAACTCCTTGAAATTGTCTTTGTAGAATAACAAGTAACCCACTTGCCGGCCAATTGGTGCCACTGTATACTCTGCTATTTTTGCAACAACCGAAACAAGAATCTCCATTCTTGCGTCCTGATTTTTCTGAAAAATAACCAAACATAACATAAAACTAATTTAAGAATATTGAATGAGAACTAGAAAAATCAAATGACATAGAGATAAAGGGAGATAAAAGTGCATTACCCTTCTTTTAGAATCTGTAGCGAGCTGTGCTTGTAGATGAAAGAGTTTGCAATTCCCTTTTACTCGTCTTAAATAAGAAGGAAAAAAAACAAGAAAAAAGTGTAAGCAGTAGTAAAAGTATCAATGGACAACCTAAGAACAGATTAGCCATTAAACATACCTCTGTTACAAATATGAACAGTACAGATTCATTTCTTTTAGTTTGCTTCCCAATATTGGTGAACTAGAGTACTAAATGCTTCACCAAACAGTGACTGTAAAACCGAAACTGGAAACTGGAAACTGGAAGGCAAATACTCTTTGACCTGAGATTGGTATGAAGAAGCAACACTATAACATGTAGCTAAAAGATCATAATAGTTTTCTCCAGCCAACAAATATAATAAAGATATCAATGGGATCAAAAGATGAATAGAGCTAGTGAGCGTTACCCTTTTCCAAATATGAATGAGAGTCTTGTTCTGACTTTAGATCGGAAGCAAGAAGAAGAACTCCGTAGTGTAGTATGTAGATCAGATAGTTTGCACTTTTATGAATGAGAGTCTTGTTCTGACTTTAGATCGGAAGCAAGAAGAACTCCGTAGAGTATGTAGATCAGATAGTTTGCACTTAGCAGTTTCCTTTTCTTTTCTGTTTAATTAGAAATAGCAACTCAAGTGAAGTGAGCCATTTCAAAAGAAAATGTAAGACAAAGAAATCAAAGAAAGTATGTAGAGACTAGAGATATCTCACAGATATGAAAAGAGAGCTAGTTCACTCTTCTTCTTCGTCCCTTCCCCAACAATTATGTTGAACCAGAGAGAATGCTGAAGGCAGACAGAATTAGATGTCTCTAAGGAAGGAACTGGTGAAGATGATGGTAGGTGCTTCAAATATCAGAGTGATGTAAACAAATTTCTAAACCTCACTTTTTTTTTTTTTTTTTTTTTTTTTTTTTTTTTTTTTTTTGNTACATTAACTATGATTAATTTGGACAGTTATCATTTAGACTAGGCAATAGGCTTATTTATCTCCCTTGATTATTCTTCATTAACATGTATCATGGCTGAATAAGAGTCATCAACTTGTATATAAAACTATGTACAGATAAATACAAAATGTAGATTTTCCCTTCTTCTATAATAACATCTACTATCTATTAGTGAAGATCAGCTCGTTTGCTTTTATTTCATTTCCCTTCTGTTTTTCATTAACAAAAAGCAACTCAATTCAGCCATTTCAAAAGCTCCAACAAGAAGACAAGAACAAGACTAGTAAGGACAGAAATCAAATTAAGAATGTACCTCTCAAACAGATACTGCTAATGTTGACTGTAGGTCTTCCGGAAACAGATTGATCGTAAACGAAACTCCCAAGTAACCAAAAGCCAAATAACCAGCAACAAAGTTTTTTTTTTTTTTTTTGGTGTTTTTTTTTTTATTTTTTTTATATAAGCAGAAAGGCAACAAATTCAGAGACAACAAATTACAATCGATGTCAGCAAATTGCAAAGAAATCTCAAGAATGACTATGAATGGAAGTGAGAATGGGCAGTGTTTCAGGTGAAATGTGGAACAGAAACTCAAAGCACAAATTGCATCCCACTGACTACTGCCTTCTGGCTAAACTCTAGCTTACCAGAATACTTTTATTATTTTACTGGTTTACAACTGATTTCGGTTTCTCTATCTTATTTTGCTTTATTTGCTTTTCAGTCTAGAAAAATNTTGCTCACTATGGCACTATCCCCACCTCATGAAAGCCTTTACCGATCACGTGTGTTGTTAGCTTACCTTCACGTATTTTTTTAGTTGTCTTCAACGTTAAACCTAAATCTAAATGTCATCACTACTAAGAACATAAATATATTTATCGCAAAAAGACTTTAAAATAAAAATTAGTGTTGTTCCTATACTATATACTACTTAAACTATCACATTTAATTTGATGTAAAAGATAAAAATAGATAAAATTAAAACTTGGCAATAACACATTTTAAGTGTAATATATTTTTTATTTTTAATTGATTGCAAATTAAATATGAAAAATATCTAAATAAGTATGATAAAAGTAAATAAAAAATAAGAGAGATGAAAAATATTCTCACCCATAAGTTGATTTTATCAAGAATTAAAGTTAAATAATTTTGTCTATTGTAACCCATAGAATTTTGCATCTTATTAAGATATCTAAATTAATACAACATAAATAAATAAGTAATAAAAGAGAGAAAAAGAGGTATAGGAGAGTTCTAAATATTTTTTGGTGGGTAGGGTTTTGTCAAATAAGTTGGCTAATATGATAGCATTTAGAGAAACACTTGCTTGTGTTTGGTGGCCAGCTACAAAATTTAGTATGCAATATTTGGGTGAGAACATTTTTTTGTTCCAATTTGGCGTATTGGGAGACAAGCGTAAGGTGTTTAATTGTGTTCCATGATTTTGTATAGAATTAATTGCATATTTTTTTTTGTCTCATTTGTTACTTGTTAATTAAACCCAATTAACAAATTAATTATTTTTCTTTTTAATATCAACTACATTCACATGTTTATCTTCAAATAATTATCACAAAAATTAACGTAGAAATAAATATTTTTTAACATATTAATCTATTAAAATTTATATAATTGATTGTATATTTTTTGGTCCCGTTGTTACTTTTAACCTAATTAACAAATTAATTTTTTCTGTCTTATATCAATTACATTAATCACATGTTTATCTTTAAATAATTACCACAAAAGTTAAAGCAAATATGAATATTTTTCCAACATAATAATCTATTAGAATTTATAGATTGATTGCATATTTTTTGGTCCTATTGTTGCATGTCTTATTTTCTGAAAATGGAACAAAATAAATTGATGAATTGGGTTAATTACTTCAATATACTAAAGGGGCAATTACAATTAGAAAGAACCCAAAAAAGAAAATTTTCACCTTTTAGGCGGTCTTTGCAAATTTTAAAAACTTTCAGCCAAATTTTTAATTATTTAAACTTTCTTTCTTTCCAACTATAACCGGTAGTCTTCCCCTTTAAAAACTAATAAACTTGTAGCAGCTGATTGTCACTTTCCTTTAATTTATTATATTTATTAGGAGAGGGGAGGACGGTTTGACCAAATGGATAAACGTGAAGGTGATAAGGATGTGTCAGGTGAAATAGGACAAGGGGAATTATTTAAAAGGTTAGGTGATGAAGGGATGGTATCGATTTGTAAATAACAAGCAAATAAACTGCAACTTCTTTTTTGCCTTTTTTCTTTTTTATGTTTTTTTTTTTTGGTTTATGTGTTTATATGAACAGCAAGAGAACAAACTTCAACAGAGGTGAGAAAAAAAAATAGGGACTCTGGTTACAGAAGAAATCGAAACAAACACACAATGATGAAAGCAAAATTTAACAAGAAGCCAATCGAAATGAGATGGAAGAACAAGAATGAAGAGAGCAGGTTCAATAGTGCAAATGGGAAGATCGGTAAGTGTTTGAAGAAAAACCACACAATGTATCTCCACTATAGCTTGTCTAATTGCTGATTAACTTAATAAAACTTCTTTTAAGACAACATACTGGAATAGTGTGAACTCGATTTGTGCGAAAGTCACATTGATTACAACCATACTAATTTTTAATTACACCAACTTGCATAAAAAAATCATAACTCGAATGTAATAATTGTAGTTGAAATATATTGATTAATATATAGTTACACGACAAATAACAATTTGATTAATATATATATATATATATATAGCTACACCATCTCTATATTATTCAATTTTTATGAATTTTTATGGGCCAGTATACTTATTTTATTTATCTAAAATTTTATGAGCTTGCTGTGTAGTTTNGAGTCACAATCAATAAAAAAGAGAATATCACGTTAACCATTACTTTCCATAGACGATAGGAAAAAAATCTGTAGATTCCTGAGTCTTCTAGACAAGTTAATAAAGTCACTATCAGATGAATTGTTTCATACTTCAATTTACGTATGTATTCTATTCGAACTATTTGGGCATGAGCCTTAGCTTCGTGGAATGCTATATATTATGGAAACTTCTCAACAGGTACATGTGAATACGTGTAAAATTCTCTTTCAATCATTCATTTGAATTCATTAAAGTCGTCAATAGCAGTTAATTTAAATGACAAAAACAAAAGGATGTTCATTCTGTCTTTGGATGATGATGTTAGGATAGTGCTAATTAAGGATTAAACTTCGTGAGTAGTACATTTTGATTGACTAAGTTATCATTTTGATTATACTAATTGTGCATGAATTTAAAGTTGGAGCATTTGTAAGAAATCAAGTTTGAATAATGATTTCATTTACCTTGCACCTCTATTTACTCTTTATTTTTTTTAGAGAAAATTATTGTTTAATTTTAAAAGTTTGAGGAAAATACCATTTAGTTATAAAGATAGAGGATTTTCAATTTTTTTTTTGGTAATCAACGGGGCAAACACCCAAAGCAAACTAAAGAAACAAAGATCTAGGAATGGACACTCCACAGGAGTCCTCTCTCAGGAGAGATCTCACACTAGGGGGAGGATCAGTAAGACAATCAACTTGAAAGCCACGGTCATGGGCTTCCCTAGCCATAGCATCTGCACATCTATTCCCTTCTCTATAGACATGGGTGAAACATAGCTCCCAGTCTTGGCACTGCATGTCACGGAGCTCTTGAATCAAAGAGTAGCAAGGTTTACACAGTTATGGAGCAGTTGTAAACTGCTTTGGGAATCAGTTTCCACAATCACTTTCGGCAGCCTCAACTGCCAAGCCAACCTCACTCCAAAAACCAAACCCCAAATTTCAGCAAGAGTAATAGAGCACTGGCCTAAGTTACATAAAAAACCAGCAATAAAACCACCTGCAGCATCACGAATCAAACCACCACAAGCAGCAGTCATAGAGGAAGTGAACATAGACCCATCTGTATTTACTTTAACCTAGCCCAAGGGAGGGAACTTCCAAGCGATATAGGCAGGGGCACTACTCTTCCTTTGCACAAAAGCCAAAGTGCTCAACTTATAAGCATTGAAATCTCTCACACGACCCAAGATCCGAAAGACCAAGTCCGCCCCTGCTTGCCCACCATCATTAAAAACCCAATCATTTCGTGACTGCCATAGAACATGGAGAGCAACCGCGAACGTGTGAGACCAACCTTTGCCAAGCCGTAACTCATCTTTAAGATTAGCAAGAATCCAATTATCATCATTCAGCCCAAAGAACCGATCCCAAGCTGAAGGATTCACCAATCTCCACCAAATTTGCCTCACCGAGTCGCAGTCTCTAAAAGCATGAATAATGGTTTCTGCATGGGTATCACATCTTGGGCACAAAGAGTTGGAAGCCAGATGCCTGGAAAACCTAGTATGATTGGTTAACAAGCTATTATGAGCCATGAGCCACAACAGGGTGCAAATCCTTTCTGGTCCATCCCACTTCCAAATTAACTTGAAAAGTTGCCGGTCACCTTGGGGAGGAGCATTATGCATACTATCATAAGCCGTTTTCACTGAGAATGCGCCGTCATGAGCCAAGCTCCAAGCTACCGAATCCTCACCACCCCTAGGATTGGGTGGTTTAATGCTAGCAATGCGACCACACACATTCGCTGGCAGAATGTTCCCTAAACGAGCCCAATCCCATGACCCATGTAACGTACAAAAGAGATCAACCTTATCCTCCAACTCAATATCCTGAATTTCCCCCGTAGCCAAATCCATTAAGGGAGACAACCCATGGATCCATCTATCTTGCCAAAAGCGAACTCGTTTACCATTCCCCAACCTCCAAATGAGGTTCTTATCAACATTTGGCCAAGATTTGCAAACCCCCTGCCAAAGATTCAAATTATTAGTACGCAAACTAATTGTGGGTATAATGTCAATCCCACAACGATATTTACTACGGAGTACTATCACCCAAAGATCATCCTGCTGAGTTATAATACCCCACCCTACTTTCATCATAAAAGATGAGTTAACATCTCTAGTATGGCGCAAACCCAAACCACCCGACGACCTAGGCTTGCACACTGAATCCCAATTAACCAACGAGATTTTCCTCTGATCCTGAGACGAGCCCCAGAGGAAATTCCTGCTATATTTATCCAGCTCATCGCAAGTACTTTTAGGAAGAAAGGTAGTTTGCATGGCATAACTAGGCATAGCCGCAAGGACTGATTGAGTCAAAGTAAGTCTACCGGCTAGCGAGAGAGTCTTTGCTTTCCAGCAACTAAGACGCTTCATAACCTTCTCTGTAATATAACTGAAAGACTGTTTGTTGCTTCTCTTGTGTAGCAAAGGAACATCTAAATACTTCCCTAAATCACTGGAGATACCATAGCCCAAGTTGGCAGCGAGCTCACTACCCCTAATATGCCCCACATTCTGAGAGAAACAAATTTTTGTTTTTTCCATATTAACACTTTGGCCTGAACTGTTACAAAAAGCATCAAGACAACTTTTAATAATATCCACCTGTGCCAACGATGCCTCACCAAAGAGGAAGAGGTCATCTGCAAACATAAGATGAGAGAGGGGGGGGCCATTGCGACTAAGATGAATTGGCTTCCATAAACCACCCGTAATTGCTGAGTTAATTAGCTGGGATAATCTCTCCACACAAAGAACAAATAGATACGGAGACAAAAGATCTCCTTGCCGAATACCCTGGGAAGGAGAGAAATCACTAGTAGTTGAGCCATTCCAAAGAACATTCATAGAGGACGAAGAGATACAGTGCCAGATGAGATTCACCAAATTATCCTGGAGGCCAAGATCCTGCAAAGTTTATTTTATGAATTCCCAACTGAGCTTATCATAGGCTTTTTCCAAGTCAATTTTAATAGCCATAATTCCTTTTTTCCCTTTCCTGATTCACATACTATGAACAACTTCCTGAACTATTATGATATTATCTGATCCTTGACGCCCTGGAATGAAGCTACATTGATTGGGAGAAATAACATAGTTCATCATCGTCTTAAGGCGTGTAGCTATAATCTTAGTGGTCACCTTATAAGCCACGTTTCAAAGACTTATAGGCCGAAATTGTTTGATAGACTCTGGAACATCAACCTTGGGAATAAGAGTAATCAAAGTTTTATTAATGGTACTAACCTTAGCCGGATCCAGAAAAACACTCTCCACTAGTTTACAGAGAGAATCTCCAACAGTATCCCATTGACTTTGAAAAACTAAAGCATGAAGCCCATCAGGACCTGGAGCCTTAAGGCCCCCCATACTAAATAAGACCTTTCTCACCTCGGCCTTCGAAACTTTACCATGAATTAACTGCATATCATAATCAGAAATACGAGGAAAACATCCAGTAATTAAAAAAGGAACAACAATTTGCTTCTTTTGATAAAGATTTTTAAAGAAACTGGTTGCCATATCGCAAAGCTCACCTTCATTGTAGACCCACTCCCCCTGATCATTCTTCAGTGCTGTAATTTTATTTTTCCGTCTCCTCATAAGAGTAGTACCATGGAAGTACTTAGTGTTTCTATCCCCATATTTGATCCAGTTACAACGAGATTTTTGCACCCAAAGCAACTCCTCCTCCCTGAGAATTCCTTCTAAATCAAACCAGAGTTTAGTCTATAAGTCTTCCAGAAAGGTATTGAGCCCAGAAGCTAATTTCAAATGGATACCCTGGAGTCTATTATACAGACGCTACTTCTTTCTGATTATATGACCAAAAACGTCTTTATTCCAAGACTGGGCTTGCTCAGAAAATGAAGCTATATTATTATCTCAACTATGCTCCGAATTCCAAGCTCTTTGTATTAAATTCCCAAAGTCGTTATGAAGCAACCACGCTGCTAAAAATTTGAAAGGTTTACGAACCCTGTAAGAGCCATTAATCTCATCAAACTGAAGCCAGAGAGGACTATGGTCTGATTTGTAATGGGGAAGATGGATAACCACTGTTTCTTCAAACAAATGACACCACTCCAAATTGTGAACAACCCTATCAAGCCGTTCTTTCACTCCATGCCACTACCAAGTATATGATGGTCCTTGAAAACCTTCATCCACTAAGTTACAATCTTGTAAACATTCTCTGAAGGCTCTGCAATGCCCAGAGTTAATTATCGACCCCCCGTACTTCTCAGAAAGATGAAGAAGGGCATTAAAATCGCCTGCCACACACCAAGGACCCGAAAAGCTAGAGTGAAGAAGTCTCATTTCTTGCCAAAGATCAGATCGAAGGCTCGGAGTAGGGCTAGCATACACAATAGTTAAAAACCAAGGATCACTAGAAGCCAGAGTAACCCGCATATGTACAAACTCTTTGTGAGACTTAAGCACAATAACGTCTAAACAGAAGAATCCCAAAGACACCAAATACCACCAGAAAACCCATGTGTTTCTTCACGAAAGCTGGAGTCGAACCCAGATCTTCTAACAAAAGAATCAGCCCTCTTACCGCTAATGTGAGTTTCCAACAGAGCAATAAAAGAGAGATGAAACTTAGCAGTAACATCAGATAAAACATTACAAAAACCAATACTACCGGCACCACGACAATTCCATACTAACATGTTAAGGTGTAAATTCATAATAAAAGCTTAAAGCAAGAGAAGCCCAGAAAGGGAAAAACCAAAGAAAAACTAACCGGTACCCACACTGTGGGCATCAGCAGAAAGGTGTCTGTGATCCGGACTCCCCCCATCATGACCAATAGCTCCCAAAATAGCCTTACTATCTGGAGGCTTTTGGCGGATAATTACTCCATTCCTACCTTCATCCAACATGAGAGACTGATCACGCTCATCTGGACAAAGTATTACATATGCATCAAAGTGAGAGAAATTCTGCTGAAGAACTTCTTTGGAGTTCAACCCCAAGCTCTTAACCATAGCTTGATATTCTGGACTGCCCACTTCCATCCTTGAACCACTAGATTTATTAGTTGCCTTGGAGAGTTCCTTACTAGAAGGGATGTTTTCTTTGTCAAGCCTAGTTGCATTATGCGCAACGTACTGATTTTTTTGCTCTGTGTTCGAAATACCCTTGTTGCCTACCGTTGCATAGAAATTAGCTTTTCTGACTGGCCCATTGGATGCTGGGGATTTTTTGGATGGCCCAATGTTTCTCGACGAACCAGAGCGGCCCAACACCTGTTTGTTACCAGCCACCCTATGTCCCACATGCACTGGAGGGAGAGAAGTGTGAGGAATATTCTCCAATTCTTGCATGGCTTTATCGTGATCACTACCCTGATTTTGCTCCTCCAAAACAGGGTGAAACTCAGTCTGATTATGCAAGATATCAAATCTGGATCCAACTGCATTAATTTCTTTACCAGAATCAGATTCTA
The DNA here is from genome assembly GCA_003255065.1 of Cercis canadensis. Taxonomy (NCBI): domain Eukaryota; kingdom Viridiplantae; phylum Streptophyta; class Magnoliopsida; order Fabales; family Fabaceae; genus Cercis; species Cercis canadensis. The sequence goes on along the minus strand of QAOA01001880.1, from coordinate 23,809 downwards.
AGCCCCCTGGTTTCGCCTTCCCTTTATCTAGCAAAGTCTCCATTCTCCTTGTATTTCCTGGACGTCTCCTTTGCATGGCTTTATCGTGATCACTACCCTGATTTTGCTCTTCCAAAACAGGGTGAAACTCAGTCTAATTATGCAAGATATCAAATCTGGACCCACCTGCATTAATTTCTTTACCAGAATCAGATTCTAAGCCCCCTGGTTTCGCCTTCCCTTTATCTAGCAAAGTCTCCATTCTCCTTGTATTTCCTAGACGTCTCCTTTGAGGTTTCTGGGCTAACATCCAAGCCCCAAACACTTTCTCTTGATTACCCGTAATACCTTGATCCCCTCCCAGAAGGTCAATGCCAGAGTTGTCTAGCTTATCAACAGCCATCTCCACATCCCCCCCTACGAGGTTCCTCCAGCACCTGATTATCACCATTGACTCCACCGGGAACAACCATAGGATGGCTAGTAAAGCACCCATCACTACGATGACCATACTTACCACACTTAAAACACACTAAATGTAAACCTTCATACTCAAAAGCAATCTCATGCCCATACAATAAAAACTTAGGAACCAAACTGCGACGGAGATCAATCTCAACATAGATCCTAGCAAACTTACCTCTCGATAACTGAGATGTCGTATTATCCACCCTGAGGGTAGTGCCGATGAGAGACCCCCACTCGCCATAAGAACTTTTCATTGTGAAACTCAATTGGGAGACCCGGAATGCGAACCTAAACTGCCATCGTTTCACTTGCGTATCAGCAGGATCAAAAAGCGGACGCCACCGGTGCACGATCAAGTAGTGATCGGCAATCAGCTATGGCCCTCCGGTGAGTGCAAATCGTAGATCAGACTTATTAGAAAAGCTTACTAAGAAGTGATCCTCGTTCAAATCCACTACACGGATAGACCCATCCCTCTCCCACATCTTCTGGAGCCAATTAGTCATCAATCTGAGCCCTAACCTTTTACCCAAGAGACGAACTATCAAGGACTGACGCCAAGGAATACAAAACTCTTCATGCTCCTCCTGAGAAACCGTGATAGTGGGACAATGATTAAAAGTAGAAGAATCCACCACTAGAGAGCTACCCTCCTCACTATCATACGTAAACTCATCTTCAAGTACCTTATTGCACCATGGAGAAGACCCCAAATCAACCTCCTTTGAAACCCATCAAGCACTCCTTGTACGACGACGAGCGAACCCCATGGTTATTTTTAGCCAAACCAGTCCCTACACCCCCTTGCATGGCGATAGGAGTCTCTTGGATCACTTCCATCGAGTCATCCAGGCGCCTGTCCAGTTTGCCTTCCTCCAGAGACATCGGATCAGAGAACCCAAGCTGCTCATCTGCTCCTGTCTGCTTGACTTTCTTGCATGAACAGGCCCTGAGGTCCTCCTCTTCCAGAGACAGCGGCGGCGCAATATCTTCCCCAGCCCTAGCGGCGCTCTTCATCCTAGGCGGACGAGCAAGGTGCTTATCGACGTTTCTCTCTCCTATCTCCTTTCTCTCTCTACTGGTTCACCCAGTTTCTTTCTCTACTGGTTCTCCCCATCACGGCGCTTCCTGTCTGAGAAGAGAACCTCAAGTCGTGTATTCTGAAATTTTTGTTGATAGACCTTGTGGTGGCCCTAAAAAATGGGACCACATATGGTAGAGCCCAAGCAAAGGTATGACCCGAAAGGCCCAAACGTCAAAGCGGGTCGCTCATTTGCCTGACCCGCCAGCTCATGCTTTCAATCTACTATAAATAAGCCCTTGACCCAATACAGGAAGAGGGAGGAGGAAAAATTTCACTGGTTAACAATCATATTCCAATTTCTCAGAAAAATCAATCTGACTGAATCTTCGGAGCCCGGTAAACCTAACCCGGCCCGGTAGTTTTTACCTGCAGGTTACTCGATCCCTCACAAGCAGAACGGGCAACCGACCTCGGTGATTTTGCCCGACCTTAAGCTCAGGCATCGTCATTTGGCGCCGTCTGTGGGAAACGAAATTTCTTTTCCCTTAAAACACCTACAAATCTCTTTGGCTAATCCTGAGTTTAGCGCGATGGGTATGGACAACCCATCTACCCCATCAATCATACCTTCTGTCAAAGAGGGTGTGCTCACGCCGGTTAGAGAGCCACCTCCCCCACCTCCGAGCACAAGGACATCGCCTCGCAGAACCCAAACAGAGGCCAATTTAGGACCTACCTCGGAAGTGCCGCCCCGGGATACCCCTTCCGGCCATTTCGGAGATCCCGTACAAATTGGGAATACTCTCCGTCTCCTCATGCAAGAAATACAAGACCTCAAAACAGAGCGCCTAGCAGATAGGGCCGAGCTGGCCGAATTTAGGAAAGCCGCCAATGCGCACCAAGCTGAATCCTCCGGGCGCTCACTTTATCAACCTTCTGCTGAAGCCGCGATTAGCAGGTCCCGATTTGCAACGGATACCCCGAATAGCCATTTGGGCAGTCCAGCTGTCTCCTCGCACCTACATACTCATAGTAGTGGCTCCTTTCAGATCCCCTCACTCGTCTCGGAGAAAGTCAAAAAGACTGGTAGAAACCCCTTTTCCCAAAATATAGTTGATTACCCCATACCAACTACATATAGGCAACCCCAGCTCGAACCATTCGACGGTCTAACAGACCCCAGAGAGCATCTGGAAAACTACAATTCCATCATGCTACTGACGGGCAGTTGTGACGAAATCATGTGTCGAGCTTTCCCAACTACTTTGCGCCGAGCAGCGCTCCAGTGGTTCTCTAACCTCTCGCCGAACAACATCTCGAACTTTGATCAACTGTCCGAACTCCTGCAAGCTCGTTTTTCTACAAGCATCACTCATCAACGGTCTTCAGCAATTTTGGCCACATTAAAACAAGAAGAAACTGAGTCTTTGAAAGACTACATAAACCGTTACACAAAACTTTCTTTGCAAATCCGAAATCTAACAGACTCTGTAGCTATGCATGCCATACAGGCAGGACTCCGACCGGGTAGATTACACGAGAACCTGACGCTCTATCCTCCCAATAACCTCCTTGAGCTGCTCACTTTGACAGCTAAACACATGAATTTAGAAGAGGTACTGGGCCAGTCAGAAAAAAGCAGAGTCAAGGAGAAAAAGCCTCAGGACGATCGCAAACTAACTCGTCAAGAAAAGTCACCCCTCCGACCACGTTTTGAGGCTTTTACTCCCTTAAATCAATCGAGAGCTCGAGTTCTGGAAGAAATATGCCAAACCAAACTCGCAAGTCTCCCTCAACCAAAAGGAGATGTGGGCTCTGATAAAGAAAAATACTGTGCTTTCCACCAAGGCAGGGGTCATGACACCGACGACTGTAGACATTTTCGAAACCTCATCGAAGACCTTCTGAGAAGAGGGTACCTGCAGAGGTTCACGGCAGACATTCCCCTCCCAAGTCCCCGGCCATCAAGCAAAACAAAGGCTCGGCGGTCTCCACCAAGAAACCCTGACCTTAGTTTAAAGAGGCACCGCAGCCGGTCTCCTACGCGTAGGGATGGCAATGGGGCGGGGCAAACAGTCCCTGTCCCCATCCCCGGACCCATCCCCGGCGGGGTTTTTTCAGCATCCCCATCCCCGCCCCACTAAATCCCCATCTGCCCCATGCCCCGCCCCATTTACCCATACAATCATACTTTTTTTAAATATACACAATTTACAAGTTTAATCTATCGATCACGATTTCTAATTAAAATTCAAGTTTAATCGAACAAGATAATATAAATAATACTCAAATAACATCATCAAGAATTCAAGATATCCTAAAGCAACAACAATAACATAAATAATATTCAAACAAAATTATAAAAATTGTTCTTAAACAATTATAAAAGTCAATAAGAAATCATAATAAGTACAAAAGGCTCCAAGCAATTAAAATAAGTACAATTTATAAAGTTCTAATGTTGGTTGAAGTTGAACCACTCTCCATATTCTACAAAACCAACAAAAAAAAAAAGAAAAAAAATTTAGGTTTGGGGAAAATAGAACTCAAGGTTGAGGAACTGAAGGAGATAGGGTCAGGTCAGTGTGTTGGTGATTTAGTGTGGGAAAACCTTAGGCCATAATGACACCGTTTTGTGAAGAATTTTTTTTAAAAAAATTTATGTAATGTATTATATATATATATATATATATATATATATACAGTGCGGGGCGGGGCAGGGCTTCCCCATCCCCAGACCCGCCCCTATCAAATTACCCATCCCCATCCCCATACCCATTTTTCTGCCCCATACCCATATCCGAACGGGTAAAAAAACCGGGGCCCCATTGGGTCTGGGGCAAATTGCCATCCCTACCTACGCGAAGCCCGCCTACGACAAGAGTTGATCCACGACGAACCGCCGCGGGAACCATACATACCATTGCGGGTGGATTCGCCGGAGGAGGCGTGTCCAGGTCTTCAAGAAAAAGGCACAAAAGGGCTGCAGAGAAGCACAAGAAAGAAGTCTTTCATACCAACACAGCCCCAAGAGGTCGAAACACCGCAGTCATCTCATTCTCCGACATGGACTACGGAACTATTGACCAAGAGCATGACGATCCAGTGGTAATCTCCTGTTTCATGGCAAATTATGAAGTTCGGAAGGTTCTCATCGACCAAGGGAGTTTGGCTGACGTCCTCTTTAACCACGCTTTTGAGCAATTGGGAATTCCTTTTTCTGACCTTGACCATTATCCCGGAACTTTGGTTGGTTTCTCCGGAATCCACATCAAGGTGAAAGGAACCATTACTCTCCGAGCAACCATAGGAGAATACCCTGACCTCACCAGTGCCAAGGTCAGATTCTTGATCATCGATTGCCCCTCAGCATATAATGTCATCCTAGGACAACCTTTCCTTAATAAAATCGATGTCATCGTTTCAACGAAGCACCTTCTCCTAAAATTTCCAACTATGTTTGGAAAGGTCGGACAAGCCCGAGGAGATCAGTTACTCGGCAGAACATGTTATAATACCAGCTTGGCCATCGATTACTCAAAATCGTCAAAATGTCATTACCCGGAAAAACCAAAAACGGGTAATCAAATTTCTTTGAAGGAACTTGACAACAGGGAATCAAAAACAGACCTCAGACTAACGCCAGAAGGAGATCTTTCAACATTTCAAATCGGCAATGCGAGCAAGCAGACAGTTCAAATCGGATTGGGCATGCCTCCTGATAAACTTGAAAAGATGACAGAGCTTCTGGTGGCCAATGCCGACCTGTTCGCGTGGACTACAGCTGATATGCCAGGTTCGGTATTCCACATACCATAACCACTGATAACGGGACCCAGTTCACAGATGTCGGATTCCGAGCATTTTGTGCGGAGCTACGTATCCAGTTAAACTATACATCGGTTGAGCATCCGCAAGCAAACGGACAAGTAGAAGCCGCAAATCGGATCATTCTTGATGGTTTGAAGAAACGCCTTGACCACACCAAGGGTCGGTAGATTGAAGAACTTCCCTGCGTGTTGTGGTCCTACCGAACGACCCCACAAACTTTTACCCGGGAAACTCCCTACAAACTCACATATGGAGCGGAGGCTATGATACCTGTCGAAATTGGCGAACCAAGCTGGAGAAGCGCGCACTTCGACGCCGATCATAATCACAAATCCATGAACACCAACCTTGAACTACATGATGAGGACAGGGAAAAAACAAGGCTGACCATGTTAGCCTACAAGCAAAGGCTCTCCCGGTACTACAATGCTAAAGTCCGACCAAGGACTTTCAAAAAAGGTGACCTGGTTCTTCGTAGAGCCGACATCACCAGAAAACACCTCACTGAGGGCAAGCTAGCCCCAAATTGGGAGGGACCATACTTAATCCAGGAAGTCCTAGGGAAGGGCGCCTATAAAATTGCAACCAAACACGGTTCTCCCATCCCAAGAACTTGGAATGTAACTAATCTCAGAATCTATGAACAGTAAAGTATTTTCAATCTGTATATCATTCCATTTATTCTTTCGCAAACTTTAGCCGGTTACAAATACCGAGTTTGCTTGTTTTGTTTGCAACCTCCATCGCGAGTGCAAACCTTAGCCGGTCACAAATACCGAGCTCGTTTGTTTGTTTGCAACCTCCATCGCGAGTGCAAACCTTAGCCGGTCACAAATACCGAGCTCGCTTGTTTGTTTGCAACCTCCATCGCGAGTGCAAACCTTAGCCGGTCACAAACACCGTGCTTACCTCTTGTTTGCAATCTCCATTGCGAGTGCAAACCTTAGCCAGGTTATAAACACTCTGCTCACTTTTTGTTTGTAACCTCCCACGTGAGTGCAAACCTTATCTGATTACAAACACTGTTACCAGACTCTCTTGCAAGTACAAACCCCGCAAGACCGACTTAAAATGCTCTGTAAAACCCAAGCATACATAAATTGCACCGCTGAAAAGCATGGTTTCTATTTTACTCTGTTAAACTTATTTTTCTTTCCTTCACTTAGGATCATCAGATTCTTATTCTCTTATGAGCAATTATTAAAACCCGATCTCAAACATTTAAAAGCTATTGTTGTATCAACACAAAAATCACTTCGTATACATTAGCAAAATCTCCATTTCTTATACAGTATATTACAAAGAGGATCCTATTCTAAGGGGGACTCCCCATAGCTGGGGGACCATACATTTCTTCCTCCGTGGCCGAGTCGTAATCTCCCCCGGAGTCAGATACCCGGATCTCTGCATCCTCATTCGCACCCGCCGGGGTCTCGCCATCGTCATCATCATGCACCAATTGCCCCCTCGAACAATTTTAAAGCAGTCCATCTCCTCATTTCGGAGGTTGGGAAATTGCAGCCGAGCTTACTCCACGGCATTATTAAAACCTTGCTCAAGGGCAAGAGCAAAGTTCCTTTCTAGTTTTTCCTCGGCTCTCTTCTTCATCCTGATCTTCGACTGGCGAGCCCTCTCTACCCGCCGGCGCATTTGCAATCGAACTTCTTGCAAAGTATCTCGAACTTCGCATGCCCGGGCATGAGCCTCCTCCAACACCTTGGTGCCTACTTCATGACGAATTTCGAGCTCCTTCACATCGCCGCGAAGTTTGTTGACCTCAGTTTCGGCCTCATCCTTGGCGGCCAGAATTAACTCTCGTTCATCGCGAAGTTGTTTCGCTTCGGCCCTGGCCTCTTCTAGCGCTTTTAGCGCCTCCCTTGCTTGCACCCAGGCCTCCGCCTCCGCCTCTTGCGCTTTTTTGGTCAGGTCCGGACTACCTATCCTCTTTTGTAAACTTCGGACGATGGCTAGCTCCCTGGTCGCGGTCGACAGCATATATGATAGCAGCATGTCTACAGGCGCTTTTGCGAGTCTATCCGTGTCCACTCTCGTCAGAATTGAATCCACCCTTTCCTGGAGAGGAAATCAGGTATTCCAATATGAGCAACTTGCGTGGTTGGGATTTCCAGTCGCCAAATCAGCAGAAAAAAGTTCGAGGCCTCTGACCTCAGCTATGGCCCCTCGGGCAGCTCGGTGAGAAGAGCCCTCATGTCTGCCATGCTCGCGATGGGCTTTATGCTTCTTGGCCCCCCTTCCTTTTCCTTGAAGGTCGACTGGGAGGTCGGAAGAAATAGGGCGTTTCTCCCTATTCCCTTCAGGCACGTCTTCTTGCTCGCCAGCCACTCCCCCCCCCCCCCCCCGGCGTGCTCAGCTGCAACAACTGTCATTGGTTCGGCTACAGTGACAACTGTCGGGTCCTCAGCTTGCTCAGTTCCTTGTTTGGGGGCCGCCACCGACGCCTCAGGCTGCTCTCGGCTCCGGTATTTGGCAAGCTTGGAGATTCGCACCATCTCTGCTTTGCTGATTGATGAGACTTTTTCCGGCAAGTATACCGGGTCACACAAGTAATATAATAATGAGTAGAGTATCGTTCCCACGAGGATTAAGGCTAACAATTACCAATTTCACCAATAAAGATTCTATTCGGAAAGATAAATGGTTTGGATTGAAGGCAGCCCTGGAATGAGCTGCTGCAATTAACTAAGTGACAACTAAGTAACAAAACTCCAACAATATCGTAACAATCTTTAAGAGACAATCTAAATGTGAGATTTATAATAAGAATGAGAAAGGTTAGGGGTTGATTTCATTCACTTGCAATTCGATTTCCTCATAGACAAGGTAATCTCAGAATCAATACTGGACTACTTATTTCAGTTACAATTCCTTTGTTGTTGGTTCATTTCCTTAAAGTGATTGAACCCAATTCCTTGGTGACACAATCCTCCCTATACTAATTACTTGTTCAATTCCTTAATACAACTAATTAATTTAGGTGATTTGGTTCTAGGAAATTAATCTGATGCCACCTAAACGAAGTTATCTATTCCTAGATTAACTCAATTTAGGACAGAATTTACAGAGCACATTCGGATCTTACTATTTCTAGTATTGAAACGAATCTCTTAACCATTCAAATGGTAGCTAAGCATTTAAAGGCATTAAGAACAGCAAATTCCATTCAACAAAAGAAGTTGTGCTAAAACAATTTTATTCAATCTTGAAACTTCATTACAAATGAATTACATCAAACCCCCAACAATAAGAATTTAGCTACTCATACTTGAATTCAATAAAAACAAATAAGTACAGTTCAACATGAGATGAAAAAAAGAGAAGAAGAAGAAACTCTCTGACGATCCCCTTCTAATTGAACCCCCTGCCACTCTAGTTCTTCTGCTCCTTTCTTCCCAAGTACGGCCTCCCTGACACATGCATCAGATTTCCTTTTTATACTTGTGCAGAATTAGGTCATTTGGTCACAAATAGCTCGAACACGGCTCTGACATGGCCGTGTTCCTTTCTGGTCCTGGGCGTGTCACTTAAGTTGTATTTCTGGTCATTGAACACGGGCCATGACACGGCCGTGTTCAATTTCTGGTCCTGGCCGTGTCACTTAGACATGGCCCATGCTCTTCTCTGGTCTGGGCGTGTCCTGTCTTCGTAGCCTCTACCTGTTCAACACGGCTTATCACACGGCCGTGTTCTGCTCTTTCCTTGACCGTGTTTGCCCTCAGACTAAGTCTTTGTTCCTTGGACATTCTGCTTGATCAACACGGCCTTGGACACGGCCGTGTCTGTTCCTGTCTGAGGCCGTGTTTGTCCATAAGCTTAGCAGTAGCCTCTGGATGCTAGACACGGGGTACACACAGCCGTGTTACTGCCCATGTCTACCTGAAAACTTGGTAGATGGCTGCTTTCATTGCCATTTTCTCCATGAATTGCTTCCAGATTCTTCTCATTTCCTGATTACCCATCTTGGTACCTGTCAAAGCCAATTTATGGATTAAACACCATGTTTAGAGAGAATTTGCTTACAATGCAGGTAAAAATTTAGTATTAAAGCATGGATTGTATAGTCCTAAAAGACAAGTATCACTGATTTTCTCTTCTGCAAGACAACCACAAAGAAACATTTTTGTCAACCATTTTTAAACAACAGAAATAAAACAGTTAGACTATTTTTACCGACCAATCAAATCTCTCGCCCTCAGCTAAACGAGGTTTGACTTTTCGCAAGTATACTCGGATATGACCTCAATTATCCGACGAGCCTCTCAGTCATATTCGCCAATGGCCCGAGCTTGTTGCTTGTTAAGGTATTGATTCCATCGCAAAGGGAATCGGGGAGTTCCGTCCTCTTTGAGGAAAAATGCCTTGTCTGGCCTGGGGATCCCATCCCAGGTCGGTATGGTTACCCGGAAAAACTGGTCTTTCCACCCTTTAGCCGAATCCTCGACTGGCTTCATTAGCGACAATCGAGGCCAGCTTGCCATGTACACATACTCTTGGTCGGACTCCCTAATGTGCTTTAAAGTGAAGAAATGAAAAAACACATCAACCCGGGCATTCACAAACAGAATGTTGCACATGGCCTGAAAGGCCCTAAGGAAACCCCTCCCGTTTGTATGAATCTGAGTAGGGGCCGCATTCACAACTCGTAGGAACTCCATTTCGACGTCCATGAGTGGAAGCTCAGCCCCAGCTCGGTCAAGAAAAGCAGCATTAAACGTAAAAAAGTTGTCCCTAGGGCAATTCTCACAAACAGGAGCATTCCTCGGGCAGGGTTCTAGGTCAAAATCATGGTAGTCGGTATTTATATTTACATGGCTATCCCACAAAGCTTTGGTATGCCTAGCCCTAATCGACGGTTTAACTCCCCTAACCCGTTGATGAACAAATAAAGGGACAGAGACCCTCTCAGGGGGCCCCTCGCTCAAAGAACCAGAAGAAGAAATGGACACCTCACCAGAAGAAGACATCTCGAATAGAAGAAGGAAAAGCTACCTGTGGTCTGATTATCGCAAGCTCGAGAGAACAAAGCTCCTCGAAAGTGTGTTGGTGAAAGCACAACCTTCCTTTTTTCAAAATACTCAGCACAGCCTCTGGGAATTGTTCGCAAAAAAGTGCAACAAAATATAAACTTACCATATTTATACCGTTCTACTTCCTCCATCTAATGGACCAGATGAATCTCATCCAACGGTCCGGATTAGCGCCGTATCGTAGCCTGCGAAGCGACAACGCCGCCTCCTACCACCATTACTCACCTCGAGACACACACCCTGCAGTCTCTGGAGTAATTGCCTGCCGTCCCATCCCTGCCTTGCCAGGTGGCACCCAGGTAACCGTTTACTTAAAACGAAATATTTTTAGTTTGGCGCCATTTTTTCAAATCCGAGAACCTAAAGTCTCGGACTTCCTTTTTCGGGGCAAGTGTGGTGGCCCTAAAAAATGGGCCCACATACCGTAGAGCCCAAGCAAAGGTATGACCCGAAAGGCCCAAACGTCAAAGTGGGTCGCTCATTTTCCCGACCCGCCAGCTCATGCTTTCAATCTAATATAAATAAGCCCCTGACCCAATATAGGAAGAGGGAGGAGGAAAAATTTCACTGGTTAATAATCATATTCCAATTTCTCAGAAAAACCGATCTGACTTAATCTTCGGAGCCCGGTAAACCTAACCTGGTCCGGTAGTTTTTACCTGCAAGTTACTCGGTCGCTCACAAGCAGAACGGGCAACCGACCTCGGTGATTTTGCCCGACCTCAAGCTCAGGCATCGTCAGACCTTAAATTCATACTATTTTTGTACATTATAGGCCTTAATTAAACTGGACCACTCAACTTGTTTTTGAGTGGCCTACATGTAATTAAAACCCACAATATATTTTAGGTGTAAGAAATAATATTTCTCTTGTTTAAATTACATTAGTATCTTAAAAAATAGTAACGAATAATGGCTTTCGAAAATTGGCTGAAAGAGTAGCTAATAGCTATATCTTGCTGTATGAATTAATATCATCTCTATCATGTAAATAAGAAGTTTTAAATATTTTGTCTTTGTCCTTGCTTGAGTTAGAGGTCGATAACTTGCAAAAGAAATAGGGACAATCAAGGGAGACCATAGCTGGAGATATCTTTTAGTGTATGGTCTGAAGAGACTATAAAAGAGAGTGTATACCTTAACATGATAGTTTTATCTTCTTACTGTAGTAATGGATAATAAATTTACTGGGTATTAACAGTCTTCTTAGTTCTTAATCCCATTATCCAATTCTTCGTAGCAGATTGGTTCATTAATTGAAGTAATTCATTCATTAAAATGCAATTGGAAAAAAAAAAAAATTAAGCATAGGAAAAAGACACCTTTCTAGTCACATAATCAAGTGTTGCAAAATTAGACAAAGAGATATCTACCACCACTGACGGATATAGGGGCGGGGCCGGGGGACAGTGGGGCCCACGTTTGAATTTTTTGTTTTTTTTTAAGTTGTAAACCCAACTTCTAAAAATGGTCCCACACTCCCACACTCATTTCTATTAAAAATAAATTAAAGAAAGTTTGTGGCACAACGGCCTAAAAGACAGCAGCAACAGCAAACTAAGTTTTTTTAGAGTTTTAGTTTTTTACTCAATAACAAACACAAAACAAAAAGGTTATTTAGAATTGAAAAAGCTTTGGTTTATCTTTTGATAGATCATTTCATTCGTCCCATGTTGACTTTTTTTGTTTCAATTGTTACTAGTAAGAGGTCATTTTCTATTATGAATATGATCAACAACAAGCTCAAAAATAAGATAGAAGGTGATTTTTTTGTTGATTTTATGATCACTTATATTGAGAGAAGAATTGCTGAAACATTTGATACAGAATTTATTATTGATGAATTTTATGACATAAATAAACGTCGTGCACAACTTCGATAAATATATGTATTAAATCTTTGAATCAAGAATTTTTGTTTATTATTATGAGAATTTGATTTTATCTTTACCTCCTATTGAATTCTTTCTAGATTCGCCATTATCTACCACTCTACTTATGAAAGATACTTAGTAAGCATGTCATATACTTAAGAATATTTAATTTATCTTAAATTTACACATGTATGATCAACATAATATCTAATGATTCAGCTGTGGGATATAACAAAATTCATTTTCTATAAGAAATTATTTAATATTATAATCATGATAATAAACCTTTCTATTGACTTGGTTATATTTAAGAAGGGCAATTTTTTTTGTTGTTGTGATTTTTTAAGAATAATTTAGATAGACTGGGAAAGTTAAAATCAAACGAATGCCAAGCAACATAAAATTAATATTCCCACCTCTTTGGAAGTGAATGGTGATTCCTATTTTTGAGGAATGAGGGATTGGATTGAAAAATCACTGTTTCATACTTGTTTTTGGTAACTAAATATACAAACCCTCATTTCATAAAATAAAGCTAAACAATGGCATTATTTCAATCCCAACCAAAAGGAAGAGCCTTAACAACCATAGGTATAACAATCATTCATGTATCAAACATATGATATTATTAAAAAAAAAATGAATAAGATTAACGTCTTAAGAACCATAGGTATAACAATTATTCATGTCCCAAACATGACATTATATAAAAAAAAAAATGAATAAAATTAACGTCTTAACAAGCTTAGGTATAATAATTATTTCAGTCCCAACCCAAAAGGATGAATTTAAGACTATTTAAGTTAGACTGGTCAAATAGTTGCTTCTTTACGAGTCAATATATAACAATATGAAGAGAATACTAGAAAGAGGTTAAAACTTACATATATTAACATAATAGTCATATAGCACCAAGAAATATCTTGATAATTTTATTTGAGGACAGTAGACACTTGCTTGAAAAACATTTGCCCTTGAAACTTGGTTTTTTCTCTCAAATATTAAAACTTGAGAATAATTTTTTCAAAAAAATTAGTGCCAGCAATATATGACATCGTTGAATGAATGGAAAATTAAGTCAGTTAAGAAAACTAAAACAAAAATTGACACCAATATATTATATGTTTTGAAAGTGATAGAAAAACTGCCCCAATCAAATTTTATAGCACAATTAAGAAAATGTTATGTAGTTGGATTTCTTTTTGTTAACAAATTTGTTGTCAAACTGAGGCAGACTTATAATCACCTTTGAATAAAATATATGGTTGTTACCACTTTATTTCATTCAACAATAACATTTAATATTTGTCAAAATTCTAAATTTTTTTTTTTTGGCTAAATAGCATTTCTCAAAGAAGAGCAACATATATAATCTTATGAAATTACAAACATACTTCCTGCTGTTGAGTATGTGTTGATTTTTATTGAAAGCATGCATTAAGTGGGTTTATTTATATTTTGTAACGTGTGAGCTTTAATACTTGAGAGATTGTATACTGATTATCTTGGCTGGTAAAATTCTTTACCTCTATACCTACCCATGATTGGAGATCACAGCTACCTCTTGTCTTTGTTCTTGAGATCATAACTCCTGAAAAGGATTCAAACAGAAAATGCAGTCATTGCGAAATGATATTATAAAAAATGATAATAAAATTACCATCTTAGCAACCATAGATATAATATCATTATTTCAAAGCACATTTTGGCGGTGGCAAACTTACATATATATAGTTCCAAAGTTCTACTTATTAAAATTCAATTGAAAAGATAAAAAAATGAAGAAAGAAAACATAGCATTTGGTTTATTGCGCCCCAGTCCAAGATGGCTGCTAACATGCTTATGAAAAACCATAGCGAATACCAATTGAAAGGTCAACATCTAGATGAATAAAAATACTCATACCAATTTATGTCCCAGTCAAATGGCCACAAAACTCTCTTTGCAAGGAGTGGATCATGTGTTCGAGACTTTGCCTTGACAAAAACGGAGGTTCTCAAATTACGCCTCCACACAAAGTTATAATTGTTTTGTGCTTTGACAACGGGATTCCTGGAGCAGGAATGGCTCACCCACTTGTACTAAGTTATCAACAAAAAAAGAAAAATCTCTTTGTTACCTCATTCAACTTAGTAGTCAAAATGGATAGAGCATGATTAAGTAGTTATGCCTAACTCGATTGAAAGACTACCAATTTCTAAACAACTAAGTGTATTAAGTGATTTATGGATATGGCAAAGTTATCTATCTTTTTTTTTCAAACTTTATTTTGAACAAGGGAAATGCTTTGTTACCACCCCTTTAAAGTAGGGTAGCACTAACACCCCTCTTAAAACTTTTAATTTGGACAAAAACAACTCTTATTTTATGGCTAGCTACATGGGCAATAATATACTATATTTTTTACTCAAAAACCCTATCAGAATTTGAACAAATTAGCTCAAAATTTGAACAAATCAAAGTTCGGGTTTGAAAATTGCAGTGACCAGCTTAATTTTGATGAAACCCAAACCAGAAACAAAGGGGAATGCTGAATCATGTATTGTTCCTAAGCCTACAAAATTAGAAATAAACCACACATATTTGTATAGAAGTTTTCAAATAAGAAGAGACTGAATTTAATATTAATGTATGTCAACTTAATGATAAATTGCAAAATCCAGTTATTGTCAAAAGAGTTATGAAAACTGTAGTACAAGTAATTTTGAGTATAGTCTGTAATGAAGGCTATCAGTCTAACTGCTGAATTTTTTTGTTATAGGGAATCTTAACTTTCTGCAACTTATCCAAATTCTTCATCACTAGATCACAATTAGTAACTTATCTAATTCTTCATCCACATGAATTGGTATTTGAACTTGATACTTCCACTATAGCTTATCTAATTGCTGATTAACTTAATAAAACTTATATAACACAACATATTGGAGTAGTGTGAAAGAGGATTTGTGCAAAAGTAATTGATTACAACCATAGTAATTAATAATTACACCAATTTGCATAAAAAAATATAACTCGGATGGAATAATTGTAGTTGAAATAGTCAATCAATTTATTATTTTGATTAATATATAGCTAGATGACGTAAAATGATTTGAATGCAGCGAGTATCACATGGTGGGGTTTTGAGGGATCACTTGTGTCATTACGCCTATTTCATCTCTCATCTCTGTATTATTCAATTTTTATGAATTTTATGGGCTAACAGCAAGCATACTTATCTTGTCTATGCACTTCTTGTTTTCTCTATTTTGCTTTCTCGTTTTTAAGTTCCCTCACACTTACTTTGTCAAATCTTGAATGAGATTAATCTCATGCCCAATTGAGTAAAGTGGAGAGATACTCATGATACTAACCAATAAAAAAAAAAAAAACTTACTATGAAACAACTCTTATTTTATGGCTAACACCCCTCTTAAAATTTTTAATTAATTTGGACAGAAACAACTCTTATTTTATGGTTAGTTTCATGGGCATAATATACTAAATTTTTTACTCAAAAACCCGAAAGAAATTTGAACAAATTATCTCAAATTTTGAAGAAATCAAAGTTAGGGTTCGAAAATATTGAAATTCTNTTGAATTTCTCATGGAATTTCTCACGAAAAATTTTTCCGTGAGAAATTCTTATTAAATGCTAATTCGGGAGAATTCCATGAGAATATTGTGAGAATTTCTCACGAAATTCTGTTTCGTGAGAAATTGAGTATTTTTTTTTTGTAGTGTTTGGACATAAAAAAACTCTTATTTTATGGCTAGTTACATGGGCATAATATACTAAATTTTTTACTCAAAAACCCCAAATAAATTTGAACAAATTATCTCAAATTTTAAAGAAATCAAAGTTAGGGTTTTAAAATTGCAATGTCATGCCAAACCATCAAAGAATCAAGTGACCAGCTTAATTTTGATGAAATCCAAAGCAGAAACAAAGGGGAATGCTGAATCATGTATTGTTCCTAAGCCTACAACATTTGAAATAAACCACACATATTTATATAGATGTTAGAAAAATCAAAGAAAATCAAATGTGTGGCATTACATTGATGCATGGGTCAAGCGCTCTCTAAGGTAATTCAAACCTCACAATGGTGTTTCTACGCAATGTAGTAGGTTCTAGACGCATTAGCTTCAAGATGTATACAATAACATAGTAGCTACGCTGTTTATCCTCTAAATCCTGCACAAAAAGAACAACTACAATGTATCACAACTCAGATGGAATAATTGTAGTTGAAATAGTGAGTCAATTTATTATATTGATTAATATATAGCTACCTGACGTATAATGTATCACATTGTGGGGGCTTTGAGGGATCACTTGTGTCATTACGCCTATCTCATCTCTGTATTATTCAATTTTTATGAATTTTTATGGGCCAATTACAAGCATACTTATCTTGTTTATATGCTTCTTGTTTGTCCATTTTTGCTTTTTTGTTTTTAAGTTCCCCCACACTTACTTTGTCAAAACCAAGAGGTAATCCCCATCTCTGAAATATCCTAGTATCACCGTCATTACTATTAACTTTGATTATTCTATCGTCAAAAAGTCTTAATCAAAATTAACAAAATTAAAAGCAAGCTAAATAATATGCCAACTATAAAATGCATATTGTTCTGTCTTTTACTAACTTTGCATTAATTGCCCAAAATATTTGACTTTTTTATTTTGTACATCCGAATAAAAGTTGGGCCTTTTTTACACTTTAAACTTAATATCAAAGTTGAACTATAGACAGACCCAAAAAGCAGTTCCAAAAAAAAAACGTTTGCTGACTGACTCACAATGTATCTCACTGACTCAGTACCTCCACTATAGCTTGTCTAATTGCTGAATAACTTAATAAAACTTCTTGTAAGACAACATATTGGAGTAGTGTGAACTGGATTTGTGCGAAAGTCATTGATTACAACCATAGTAATTTTTAATTACATCAACTTGCATAAAAAAATCATAACTCGGATGTAATAATTGTAGTTGAAATAGTCAGTCAATTTATTATATTGATTAATATATAGCTACACGACGAATAGCAATTTGATTAATATATATATATATATAGCTACACCATCTCTGTATTATTCAATTTTTGTGAATTTTTATGGGCTAACTGCAACCATACTTATCTTATTTATCTAAAATTTTATGGGCTTGCTGTGTAGTTTCTATTGTGTTGCTCCAATGCATAGAATTTTTTTTTTTTTTTTTTTTTAAATTTTAGGGAAAACTCTAAAATACTCCCTTCAACTATGCTCCAATTGCACTTTACCCCCCATCCTTCAAAAACGTAGGAAAGACCTCATTAAACTACGAAAATTTGCGTTTTACTCCCAAGCCCCAAACGGGCGTCCATAACTAGACGGAAAGTATCACGTGCTTGGCACGTGAAATGCTTAAATGGCTAATCCCCATTAAAACTTAGATTAATCGCACACGTGAGAGGCACGTGGTCAATTAAACACCGAAATCATTCTCTCTCCCCGATTTGCCTTCTGATTTGGGGATTTTCAGAGAAATCCCTAGAGAGAGACTTGGAGGAGACATTTTTTCGAGAGAACTACATTAAAACTCAAATGCTATGGATTTTCGATTGCGCTTAGCAGGAAATTGCGATACGTTGGATTTGAGGTCATAGGTCGGGTTGATAGCTTAGTCTTTCTGAGCCAATTCTTTCTCTGTTGAAGTCGCGGGCCCAAAAAATCGATACCAGGTAATCGAAAACAAAACTTAACTCTATAAATTCTGTTTGGTGTTGTTTTTGTTTGTAAATGAAAACTGTTTCTCCCTTCTCACCCAAAATAAATGGAAATGGTCATATGAATTTTGATTAAAATGTACTTGTTCCGTTGGAAAATGGTTGGGAAATTTTTGTTTTATTTGCTGCAAGAGAGAAATATCGACAAACAGACTGCATAGAAAGAAATTTAGTGTTATTTTGCATATGGTTTAGGCATTTTGCACGTGAATATTGTTGTTTCACATTGAGGAACATGGTTTAGGCTTTGGGCTTTTTTGTCTTTATTTTGTCATGTGGTCTTGGAGCTACTGTGATGTGATGTGGTCCTAACATGTGTTTGTTTTTATTACAGCATGAATTATATTGGGTTTGAGTTGTATTATGGAGGGGCACTTAGGTATTTTCCCTCCGTGAGATATGAAGGTGGGGTTAAAGAATCTATAGATGAATTTGATATTGATTATTTGTCTGTAACTCATTTGAGTAAGCATATAATTGAAGAAGGGTATGGAAATGCTGAGTTTGTGTGGTATAAGTTCGATGATGAGTCTTTTGAGGATGGGATTAAGCCCTTTCTTACTGACAAGGATGTGAGGCAAATTTTGAATAGCATAGGTAAGAGAACTAATAGGGTGTTACAATTATTTGTTGAGCACCATGTGGACACAGTTGAAGTGAGTGAGGAGCCATTGAGACTGACAGCTGAACCTCATGTGGACATGGCTGATAAAAGGGGTAATGAAAATGCCAGTGCAGGAGACAATGTTGAAATACCAATGGCAAAAGGTGAGGGTGAGGGTGAGGAAGTTAATTTAGATGGCTGCGATTTCGAAGACAGTGATTATGCTGAGTATGTAGATTTATTTTGTGAAAATGAGGAAAATTTGAGTAGGTTCTGTGATGATATAGAACATACTGAGGCTTATAATGAAGCTGGCCCAAGTGTTGAGGCTGAGGCTGAGGCTGAGGGCGAGGGACAAGGCCCAAGTGCTGAGGCAGAGGCAGAGGCAGAGGGACAAGGCCCAAGTGCTGAGGAAGTGAAAGGAGGCCCAAGGCCTACAATTGTGGTAGATCATGATGGTGAGGCCTAGAGTGACTATGATGAGTCTGATATTTTGTGTAGCCCGGATGAGGAAGGCAGTGATCAGCCCAAGAGAAATAGATACCCAGAGTTTAACCACCACAATGACATGCAGAAAAAAATAAGGCTTCAAGTTGGTATGAAGTTTGCCAACTTTAGGGTTTTTAGGGATGCCTTGAAACAGTACTGCATCGAGAATGGCATTGACTTCCTATATAAGAAAAATGAGGCAGCCAGAATAACTGTTGAGTGCAAGAGGAAGTGTGGCTGAAGGATGCATGCCTCAAAGAACCAAGAAGGCAGTACTTTTCAAATCAAGTCATGGGGAACCCAAGAACATACTGACTGTGCTTGGGAAAACAACAATAGGAAGGAAAATTTTGCTTGGCTGGCCAGAAAATATCAGGATCATATTCGAGATAACAAGAGGAAATAGGAGAATGATGCTTTCATAAATCAAGTGGCATGAGATTACTCTACACAAGTGTCAAGGTGGCAAGTGTACAGAGCCAAGAAAGCTGCAAAATAGAAAATTGAAGGCACACATAAGGAGCAATATGCTCTATTATGGAGTTACTGTGCAGCAGTATTGCTTTATAACCCTGGTTCTACACTGAAGGTGAAGGTAGAAAATAAGCATTTTCAGAGATTCTATGTGTGTTTGGATGCTGCCAAAAAGGGGTTTAAATTCTGCAGGCCTCTTATACATCTAGATGGTTGCTTCCTGAAAGCAGGAATGGGTGGCATGTTACTAGCTGCTATGGGAAGGGATGCGAATGACAACATGTTTCCCATTGCATATGCAGCATGTGAGGCAGAAGTGAAGGAGACATGGGAGTGGTTTTTAGAGCTCTTGATAACTGATATTGGACCTTCAAATGAACATGGTTGGATCTTCATGTCTGACCAACAAAAAGTAAGTTATGACCTATCCATATGTGTTTTGGTTTACTGTTTCCCATATTTAAACTTGTTTTATGTTCAGATTATAACTGTATATATGTTTCACTGTTTAACAATATAGGGCTTGAAAGAGGTTTTAGCTGAAATGGGGGTAGAGCACAGATTTTGTGTAAGGCATTTATATGCTAACTTTAAGGTGAACTATAAAGGACAGGCATTGAAAATTAGTCTATGGAATGCTGCTAAGGCAACAACAGTGGCTGAGTTCAAGTTTCATATGGGTGAGATTCACAAGCTCAATGACCAAGCTGCTAAATGGTTAGCAGATAAACACCCAAGAACATGGTCAAGGCATGCCTTTAGTTCAAGAGCAAGATCAGCAGCCTTGCAGAACAATCTGTCAGAGACCTTTAATGCTTATGTGCTGCCTGCAAGGGACAAGCCTATCATAACAATGATGGAGATGATTAGAAGAATGTTGATGAAGAGATTTGCAACAAAGCAAGCAGGGATGCTGAGCTATACTGGAACAATTTGTCTAAGAATAGTAGCACAGTTGGAGAGATCGAAGTCAGAGGCCATGAATTGTATATGCCATATGAATGGAACTGGGAAGTTTGAGGTGGACAGTTGGCAAGGTCAGAGGAGAGTTGTCGATTTGGTGGCCAGGACATGTTCCTGTAGGCTTTGGGACATTACAGGGGTGCCATGTGCACATGCTATTAAGTGTATTTATGCCCAAAGAGAACAACCAGAGGTGTATGTTGATAAGTACTTCACAAAAGAGACATTCCTGAAAACATATGGGGTTATGATTAACCCTGTACCTGGTGAAGATGAATGGCCAACCACTGAATATGAGCCTGTATTACCTCCATTAGGTAGAACCCTCACAGGCAGACCTCAGAAGAATAGGAAGAGAGCAGCTGATGAACCCCAAAATGCTAGCAAGATTAGCAGGGTTGGGGTGAGGATGAAATGTGCCAACTGTGGCCAGTTTGACCATAACACTCGTACTTGCAAGGGACCTGTGAACCATAATAGAAGGGTATATAAGAAGAAGGCTGGTGCTAATAATCCTATGAATAACCAATTTCTGAACAATAATTGCATAACTTGTCTTGAATTTTTTAGTAATGTTTAATTCCATAATTTGGCTCCAAGTTGGAAGAAGAAAGAAGGTTGCGGCCCACAATGCCCAAAGTGCATCAAGTGCTGCCAATCCCTTATGTGAAGGAGAAGCACAAAGTCAAGCAAGTGCTACTATGACACACCAACATGATGCACAAGGTTCAAGAAGGCAGACAAGATCGACTGCTGAAAGAGCCTTTATGACACAACCACCCACTAGACAAGCATCAATGACAGATGAAACTCACATGGGAGAGTCCACATCCAAGGGTAAAAGAAGAGCAGGACAAACACAGTAGGAACTGTGTCAACTGTGTGGGCCACTTGCTGTCTTCCATTATTTTTTACTTTTTTAGATAAGGCCAACCAGGCTATTGTGCCTTTTGAGGTGTTTAGTTGGCAATTTGTGAGACAATTATATTTTTGGTGTAATGGTCCCAGAAGATGTATAAATATTTAGGCACTTTTTAAATGGGAAGTTTGTGGCCCATCTGTGAACCATTGTGAGGTACTTGTAATTGAAGTTAACATTATGTTTATTTTCAGATGAATCAATACTGAACCATGTTGTCAATACATGCCTACTTTCAGATGCTTATTGTCTTCATTTCATCTTGTATTCCTCCCTAGCTATTCCTTGCATTTTGACTGTTACCAACTTGTTTTACTGCACAGGTTCTGGAATCCCATTTAATTCTGGTTTGTTGCCAGAACTTGTTGAACTATGTTTCAAATCTGGTTTGCTGCCATAGGTCTTAAATGGAAAATTGGTTTTACTGCATATTTTTTGGTTTACTCTTCAATTCTGGTGCACATTTTGTAAATCTGGTTTCATTTTGCAATTCTAGGCAATCTGGTTTCATATTGTTCAGTTCTGGTTTAATCATATTGGGCAATCTGGTTTGCTGCCATAGGTCTTAAATGATGATTGATTTCTAGTTTGCATGTTCAATTCTGGTTTGCCTGTTGGATTATGGTTTAAGTGCACATTTTCTGGTTTACTCTTCAATTCTGGTGCACATTTTGTAAATCTAGTTTCATTTTGCAATTCTGGGATGCTATTACAATCATGTTTCATATTGTTCAGTTCCGGTTTGATCATACAATAATCTGGTTTGCTGCCATAGGTCTTAAATGGTGATTGATTTCTGGTTTGCATGTTTAATTCTAGTTTGCCTGTTGGATTATGGTTTTATTGCACATTTTCTGGTATACTCTTCAATTCTGGTGCACATGATGTGCATCTGGTTTCATATTGCACATGATACTCTTCAATCTGGTTTCACTTTGAAATTATGATTTCTTATCATGTTCTGCCTCACTTACTATGTCACCTGCTTCTGACTTAGGAATGGTGTCTTCTGAATTTAAATTCCTTATATCATAGACCAGCCACTGATCAGGAGCAAATAAATAACACATTACAGGAGCAAATACATAACATATTTCGTGGCCACCAAATTGCACCAGCAAATTCATTTTCAGATCAATTTATTTTCATAGCCTGGGTACATAATAATGTCATGAAATAAAGACATTTCAAATAAAACTCATATTACAACAGCAAATGTGAAACACACCACCTATGTTACATCAACCTATTTATCATTAATCCAAAGCCTATAATCCATGTCATTACAAGCATCAATCGCAACTTCTTTACATTGCGTTTTTGCAGTTTCAGCTCCTCTGTAAGTTCCCTGTTCTTCTTCACTAAAGAATTCATAACCTTTTCCTCTCTCTTACTCAAAGGAGGATCATACTAGCAGAAGTAATTACAATAATTACCTGACCCATATCTACTACACCCAAAAAATCTCCTGCCTGGGTTCTTTTCAGTCCAAGAACTTCGCATGCGGCATGGAAGACCACAATGGCACCACTGGATGTCTTCACCACAAATTCCAGATGTCTCTCCAACACTACCGGAAGACATTAATCACTTCGACCCAGAGTTCCAAATCTTCAGCAGATTTAAAACCCACAAGGTTCGGGGTTTAATTCCTTCTTCTATCTCTCGAAAAAATGTCTCCTCCAAGTCTCTCTCTAGGGATTTCTCTGAAAATCCCAAATCAGAAGGCAAATCGGGGAGAGAGAATGATTTCGGTGTTTAATTGACCACGTGCCTCTCACGTGTGCGATTAATCTGAGTTTTAACGGGGATTAGCCATTTAAGCACTTCACGTGCCAAGCACGTGACAATTTCCGTCTATTTATGGAAGCCCGTTTGGGGCTTGGGAGTAAAACACACATTTGCATAGTTTAATGAGGTCTTTCCTACGTTTTTGAAGGATGGGGGGTAAATTTAATCACTTCGACCCAGAGTTCCAAATCTTCAGCAGATTTAAAACTCACAAGGTTCGGGGTTTAATTCTTTCTTCTATCTCTCGAAAAAATGTCTCCTCTAAGTCTCTCTCTAGGGATTTCTCTGAAAATCCCCAAATCAGAAGGCAAATCGGGGAGAGAGAATGATTTCGGTGTTTAATTGACCACGTGCCTCTCACGTGTGCGATTAATCTGAGTTTTAACGGGGATTAGCCATTTAAGCATTTCACGTGCCAAGCACGTGACACTTTCCGTCTATTTATGGACACCCGTTTGGGGCTTGAGAGTAAAACACACATTTTCGTAGTTTAATGAGGTCTTTCCTACGTTTTTGAAGGATGGAGGGTAAAGTGCAATTGGAACATAGTTGAAGGGAGTTTTTTAGACTTTTCCCAATATTTTTTTT
>QAOA01001877.1:78374-110577 GCA_003255065.1 Cercis canadensis | reverse complement strand
TTTTTTTTTTTTTTTGTTGAAAGTTAATCTAAAAAAGTCCAAATCAAGACCAGAAGTATGTGGTGCTAATTTAATTAAAGAAAAATCAAGAAACACTACAAATGAAGTCAAAAGTGGATGGCAACCATGATAGAATCCCGTTGAAAGAAATATCATGCAATGATGATGCAATTCTTTTAAGTCATTTTCGGTGGTTTCGTTCGAAATTCATTGAATCTACTTTGTTTCTATTGAAATGATTGATTTTTGGAATTAGATTGAAGTTTCGTGTTATTTACGGACAAAACTAAAATATTTCGTGTGTTTCGTCCAAAATGACACGAAATTTTGTTCATTATTTTAAAGAAATCAATTCGAAGAAGGAAAACAATATATTTTTTCTCTCTTTTTTAATTCAGTTTTGGATTTTTTTTTCTTGGATTTTTCATATATTTTAAGGGGGAAAAAAGATTGCAGAACAAATTAACTAAATAGGGATAAACATCAATTTACAGCAAAAAAAAAAAAAAGTCCAATTCACTTTCTCATCTGAAGAAAGTATTATGGATGTAATCGCAACATCAATAAGAAAAATCAAGAAATACTACAAATGAAGTCAAAAGTGGATGGCAACCAATCCGGTGAAAAGGAAGGATAAAATATCATGCAATGATGCAATTCTTTTAAGTAATTACTTTCTTAAAAAGTGGAATATGGACACAAACGGTCTTTTTTAACTGCTAAATTTAGAAATCACCCTTATGAGTGTGTGAATTTACTTATGCTCAATGAATAACTCTTTATAGAAGGTAAATTTCATAAATTTAACTGTTAAATTAAAAATTCTTATTTGAAAGTTTAAGTAAGAAAAGGATGACAATTACGTTCCCCTTGTTTGGGAGTTGAAGTAAATATGAAGAGGAAGGAATAAGTTACAAAAATAAAATTTTCAATATAATTCTTATGTTTTCAATTTTAAAAAGAACTTAAGGGGCATGTTAATAATTTTTTAATTAAAAAGGAGGGATTCTACCATGTTGAGAAAATATGTGATACATCTCTGATACGTGAGAAAGATCCATCAAAAAGATGTTTCATTCTATTGCCTCTACCCCAATTTGGAGGAAAGAAATATGAGAGTTTGACGGAAACAAAATGAAATTGGGTTCCTTTCTATTTCATTAATTATTTTTGCTTAAAAATCTTCCAAACAATAAAATGTCACTTTCCTCTTCCATTCCATCAATTTTCTCTCAATTACATCCATCCAAACATAGTAAACCTATCTTACTCTAGTTAGTATTTTTTTTTTTTTTTGTGCTTTAATTGTATCCAATATGTTCAAGTATCTGCTTTTGTAAATGTTTCTAAAAAGGGGTGAAAAGTTGAATATTTAGAAGTAATCTATTTCCCTGCTCTTGGTTTCTTAATCCTACACAAACTATTTCAATTTGCTTGTAGTTACTATGTGGTTATCATAATTTAAATTTAGTTATGTTCATTTCCATTAAAAAAAAAAAAAAATTGCCAGTGACATGTAAGTCTAATTGCACTTCTTTTGGTCATAAGAACTAAATGGTTAATACCAAGAGTTATATTCTCACTATTGCATTATACTCTCTTATAACCAAAAATAGAAAAATTCAAGGGAAAGTTATTCTCAAGGTTCAAGCGGGGTCTTCCTCAACCACATTAGTTCTATGGTTGGTTTGGCTTTTAAATGTAGGCACTTACTTGAAATTTCAATTTCTTTAACACTTGAGTGACTATTTTTTTTTTTTAAGTTTTGAAACTAGAAAATAATTTTTGAAAATTTTAGTTAAAATTCACATAAAAATTTTGATTAATTATTAAATATTAGGAACTGAAATGATTTACATTATTTATTTTATAGATTTGTGGGACACCAGAAGCCATGTGAAAATGACCATTTTTCTAAGGGAAAAGTCCAATTTACATTATTTAATTATAAGTCATGTGCAGTTTATTTTAAAATTATAAAAAAAAAATATAAGAAATTCTTATCAATTATCAAAAAGTGTAAAAGATTTCTGATCTCTAAAATGCCACATGTTACACATGTAAGAGAAAAACAAAAGTAATACATGATATTTTTTTGTCCATTTTTGGAACACCATTTGGAATCAAAGTTCTTTTTATATATTTTGGTAGTTAATAGGGTTTCAGACACTTTTTTATAATTTTAAGAATAAATCGCACTTGACCGGATAATTAAACTTTTCGTTTTTTCTAACATCGTTTTGCCCGTTTTGCTCTGCCATTCGAAGAAGCCTTGCCTTCAACACTAACACTGATTCGGAAGGGAAGGGACTTCACTACTTGGCTTCCAACGAATCAACCATAAACTTTTCATGGTATTCCACCCTCTAACTCTTACAACTCATTGCTGTCAACAAAAACTCTCAGTTGCTTCAAGAACCACCTTCATTATTTTACAGACAATGCATCTCACTCTCATCGCTCAAAACCTTATGCTTCTGCACCTCTACTTCCAATTTTAGCTCTCCGCTTCGGCGCAACCCACCTTTCCTTCTCCTTCGCCTCCATCCCAATCCATTGTGAAAAGGGTCTGCTCATTAGTCTGTGATTCTTACTATCAGCAACCCCACTTGAGAGTCTCATTTCCCAGGCTCCATCTGAACATGGATGCTGATTCTTTGACTCATGAGCAGGCTATTACAGTTGTTGCTTCGCTTGCGGACGAGGCTGGTTCTATGGTAGCACTGAGTTTCTTCAATTGGGCAACTTGGTTTCCCAAATTTCGGCACTTTATGTGGTTCTATATTGTATGTGCAACGTCGCTGATTGGGAATCGTAATTTAGAGAAAGCCCAAGAAGTAATGCAGTCTACGGTAAAGGTTTTTGCTGAGATTGGTAGGTTGAAGGAGGCTGTTGACATGGTGATCGAGATGCAAAATCAAGGTTTAACTCCCAATACTCGAACTTTAAATTGGGTTATTAGGATTACATGTGAAATGTGCTTGATTGAATATGCAGAGTACGTGTTTGAGGAAATGTGTAACAGAGGGGCTCACCCAGATTCGGTTGGCTATAGGTTCATGGTTATTGCATATTGTAAGATAGGTAATATTTTGGAGGCGGATAGGTGGTTGAAAGCCATGCTTGAGAGGGGATTTGTGGTTGATAATGCAACATTTACGTTAATAATCAGAGCGTTCTGTGAAAAGGGTTTTGCAAGTCGTGAATCTTGGTGTCATCATAAACTGGTTGGTATGGGTTTGAAGCCTAATTTAATCAATTTCACGTCTATGATTGAAGGTCTGTGCAAAAGGGGCAGCATTAAGCAAGCATTTGAAATGTTGGAGGAGATGGTTGGAAAAGGCTGGAAACCTAATGAATCGGGCAGAGATGCTGCTGAACAGAATGAAGGAACAGGGATTGGTCCCTAACACCGACACTTAGACAACTCTCATTGATGGGTGTTGTAAAGCCGGAAATTTTGAACTAGCTTATTGTCCTTAATTAATTGAATGAAATTTCATCAGTCTAGACCAATAATCATGACAAGATAACCGTAATAAAAATTAACTTTTAAGCTCATTAATTTCTTAGTAAATATATTTGTATGTAAAAAACATTAGCTACTTTTTTGACTGGTGTAGCACTACCCACCTCTTGATTGGTGGGTTTTTGGTGGGATCCAAATGTCAAATTTAATGTCGTTATGAAGATCTCAAAAAAAATTAGTTATTATGTTTCAGAATACACAATTTTTTTATAAAATACAATAATAGTACGATATATGAAAGCGTATCAAACAAAAAATTTAACCTTTGCTAGAAATATAGAATTTGGCACTTTTTTTTATATTATATCATTATTGTATTTTATTAAAAAAAAAATGTCTGTTTTATCACNATTGCATTTTATTAAAAAAAAAATGTCTATTTTATCACATATTAGATGACTCAGCTTTGTAAAAACTTCACAACAATATCAAAATCATTAGTTCAGTACCACCAAAAAACTCCCAAAGAGGGAGGTGGGTAGAGCTACACCTCAACAAACACCTTTATTAAGTATCATTATTGAAAATCCCAAGACACATTGCTTAAGGTAACAACATTGCCTTACATAAGCTCTTTTGAAGTGTTCAACTAATTAGCAATATGTTCTGTCACTCTGAATAATAGAATTATTAACATTATACTTGTAATAAATTACGTATAATAATTTTTTTTCCCCCAGATTCATGAGGCTCTTCTGCGGTAGCAAAACAATTATCTGTATTTATCATTTATCCAAGTCATCCCAAAGCACAGGAAAATTAAAAGTAATAATATTTCTTGTGATACTCTGTTCACAACAGAAGAAAAAAACAAAGAACGTGCCAGAAACAAACACTACAAATAAAAATCAATCATTCACAAAGATGAACTCAAAGCCAGGGAACTGCTCTGTAGCTTTTCACCTTGACAGCAATGCTCAGACTTCAGCTCAACAATACTTGTTCTTCAATTATCTGTCAGCATAATCCTATTATTAATAAGTACCATTAATCCTCAAACAAATTACTTAATTTGTAATTGCAGCTTCATTCTGGATTACAAAATAAAAGCAAAACAAAATTTTTGAAGTCATTTGTCAATTATCTGTATTTATCATTTATCCAAGTCATCCAAAAGCACAGGAAAATTAAAAGTAATAATATTTCTTGTGATACTCTGCTTGCATCAATCAGCAACTAATATTGGTGGTCAGATGCCATAATTAAACATAAGACCTAAACTTGGTTATTGACATTGTTTAATTCAGTAGCTTTTAGTTTTATGTAAAACAATAGATCAATTTTTCTCTAAATCAGAGTAAAATGCTATTCCTAATTAATATTCTGTTTGTCTTTTCAAATCTAATTTCCTAGTACTCCTAAGCAGGACACAGATGGATATCTGCAATTTATTGAAAGGAAAAAATCAATAATATACAAAACTTTATCCGCACAGGAAATACGAGAGGAGGTGAAATGTCCATTGCAATTAATTAAGGGAGACATATAATATATGACTTTGCAAGAAACAAGTCCATAAAGAGAGAAAGTAAGTGTGACTAAAGAACACAGATGTTTTTCACAGCAGAATTTCAATGGACAAACCTGGATGGTATGAAATAGATAATAGCCTCAGCCTTCTATAGAATTCTGGCCATCCTGTATGAACAAATTCAGCATATTTCTTTTAAATTCTGAATGCATAATCTAAAAAAGATGATTTATAAATGCAGAACATGTTAATTTTCATTTTCAATTGTCATACATTCTCTCTAATATACACATGATTGTGTGTATTTCCTAGGAATTGGAGGAAACAACAAATATTTTGTACATACCTTTTCTGTGAATAATTGTTGTATTGTTTTATTAAGGTTGTCCTCCCAACGTACTTCATCATCTTCTATTAACACACTTAAAAATTAAAGAAGATTTATAAATGCAGAACATGTCAATTTTCATTTTCAATTTTCATACGTTCTCTCTAGTACACACATGATTTAGTGTATTTCCTAGGAATTGGAGGAAACAACAAATATTTTGTACATACCTTTTCCATGAATAATTGTTCTATTGTTTTGTTAAGGTTGTCCTCCCAACGTACTTCATCATTTTCTATTAACACACCCTCCAGAATTGGTGTAACCAAGAATCCTTGACAAAACATGTTCATTTTGGGGCATCCCTTAACAATTACTTCTATCAATGATGTGAATTCGAATGCATGATTGTGGGAACAGAAGCTCTTCAAGCTTGTTAAACCAGTTAGTTCCATATACTCCAATTTCTTCATTGCAATTCTATTTCCCTCAACTTCTCCTTTGTTTGTTACAATTTCCACTATCAATTTGCAGTCATCTATCTTCAATTTTCTGAGTTGCACCAAACTTTTGGCCATTGAAGATGTTAGTAAATATATCATTCCGTGACAACCACACACATTTAGAGTGGTAAGATTATGAAAAGATGTAGAGGATGATGCTACATTTATCAAGCTAGAACAACATTCAACATCCAGCTTTTCTAGACTCTGGAGAATAAGCTCAATTTGAGAATTTCCATTCGTTATATTCTTGAGCTGGTCCAGATAGGCAAGCCATAATTCCTTTATTGGTGGAATTTTTCCCATATGATCAAAAAATGGTTCTTGACATGGGAATATCTCCTCAAAGGAACTACGATACACATGAAGTTTAGAGAGGTTGGGAAATCTTTCAAGGAAGCTAGATGGAAAAGTTAGTGGTTCATCATGAAAGCTTTCCAGATAAAGAATGTTCACTTTGTGAAAGAGATTTGCTTGAAATTGGTCATTCCTTATGCTTGTGAGAGCTTTCTGATTTAACACTAACTCCTCTAGATTGGGATTTACCTGTAAAACCAATTAAGAATAAGAAATTAATGAGTTAATATTTCTTACATTGATAACTAATTAAATATGTAATATGACTCTAAAATTAAAGGAAAACATGTTACTTTTTCCATTAAAATGTATATTATTAATACATCACTGCTCAGATACATTATTCACACCTTTGTATTGTGTCATTTTAATTTTGTGACAAGTTTGATTTGATAATTCTAGAATATTTGGTAATTAATTAATGAACAAATTAAATGTTGTAAAATTTATTAAAACATTTGAGCATATTGGTAGGTATTAATGGCCAAGTTCAAATAATAATCTTTCAATTATACTTAAATTTAGATGTCTCCTGCTCTGTATCCAGCTTCAAGTTTTATTGTTATACTTTGTACCCTCAGGTTTTCTATTATTAAGGAGAAGAAAGAAATGATTCTTGAAAATGGACCAGACAAGGTTAAAATAAAAAAAACGAAACTCACCTTGTCAAGCAAGAACAATGGATGCCGGCTTTCAACTCCATCATT
This sequence comes from Cercis canadensis, assembly GCA_003255065.1. NCBI lineage: Eukaryota > Viridiplantae > Streptophyta > Magnoliopsida > Fabales > Fabaceae > Cercis > Cercis canadensis. The sequence goes on along the minus strand of QAOA01001877.1, from coordinate 103,682 downwards.
TTCCTCTGCTTCTACTGTGCCGAATGCCTCTACATGTTGACACTGATACACATATAAAACCCTGAGCTTTGGGCATTCAAGTTTATGTCTCTGTGGATAAAAATTTCTGAGATTAGGTAACTTCCACAGAGACAGGACGTCTAGCTGAGGAAACACAAAAATAGCATCTGCTTCTGTAACTTCTTCCTTCGACACGATTACCTCAACCCCACAACAATCTATTTTAAGCACATTAAGTTGCTTAAGATGTTTAGCTATAGATGCTGGAAAGATACTTCTCAGGCTCTGACAGTCAAAAGCAGTAAGCTCTTGGAGATGTTGGCACAAGTCAATCTGTTGGGGGTCTTTGTTCCACACATGCATTAGTTTTGGTAGATGTTCTAGAGACATCTTTTTCAAGCGTAATGGCACCAACGCATGTGTCTGTTTGATTTCTTGCAGATCAAATACCACCTCTATGGAATTACAGTTACTGACCTCCAGCTCCTCCAAATTGCTTAAAGAGCATAGTAAATGTGATGGGATAACATATGACAAAAAGTCACACCTGTCCATGATCAAAGATTTCAAATTGCTACAGGACCAGTCTGGAAGTTTTCCATTCCATATCTCAATCAACTCAGGATATTCATCAAATTTCATTTTTCCAATGCCACAAAATCCAACCTGAACAATATACATTAAATTAGTGAGCATGCAGTCACTGTTATGGAACTTAGAGCATCAATTGCTTAATAGATGACCATACATCAAAAGGTTCATTTTGACATATAAAAAGAAGCTAGAAATTTCGAAAGAATATTTAACACAATTGGCTTAGTTTGTTGTTACTTGTGCCTATCAGAAGATACCTTCTGCAAGTTAATGTTAAAGCTACACAAATAATTATGTGATGGCATTGAACTGTAACTTTCTAAAAGATTTATACATTTTCATTTTCTCTAAAGGAAAAAAAGGAAATAATTCCTAAGAAATAATTCCGAGTCTATCAAGTCTTTTTACCGTCTTTTCTCTTTTCCAAAAACTAATTCCTAAGAAATAATTTGTGGCTTAAGTTAAGTGAACCACTTTCAAATATAATCTTTTTCATTTCTTTTACTAAATTTCTTGATGTAAATTGAATATGTACATCCTTCTCTTTCATGTTTCTTTAAGGTGATGCTCAATTTATTGTAAAATTGAAATATATTCCAAACGTACTACAAAAAAACATATGACTAACTATTAATTTAAAGCAGTGAAGACAATAAATATATATTTGAAAGAGGGACCGATTTTAGCATAAATGTTATTAGGACCTATATAAGGGAATTGGTGTAAGCCAAGTTGGCCTTTGACCAGGACAAACATGTTAAGTTGACATACCTTATCTTTGTACAATTTTTTTATGGTAGAGTTAAGTCTCCTTCCCAAAAAGATTCGTCTTTCTTTTCTTGATGTACAATTCGTAGCCTTGTGGTTCTTAACTCTCCTTCAGAAAATATCTTCATCTTCGGACACTGTTTGACAATCACCTCTTCTAAATAAGGGAAATCAAAGTTGTTCTTCCCTGAACAAAAATTTAAGAGATTTGGCAAACATGTAAGCTCCAAGGATTCTAAGTGGCTAAAGAAAATTTCATTTTCATTCTCATTATCCACCTTGGCTACAATTTCTTGTAACATCTTGCATTCTTTTACTCTCATGTCTTTAAGATGGACAAGGCCTTTTGCAGCTAAGGGTGAAAATAAATTTTTAAGTCCATCACATTCAGTTACTTTGAGTAGAGTCAAGAAATTGAATGATGCGGATGCAGGAATTAGATTTGCCAAGCCAGAGCACTTCCATACATACAACTCTTCTAGTTTCTCAAGCACAGGATCAAGTTGGAATCCTTCTTTGCATATATTCTTCAACCTTGGCAAACTCCACAGGTATAATTCTCTAAGCCGCACAATATCTGCTGTTTGCTTTTCCTCTGCTACAAGTCTTCTAATAGGGAACAGTTCTCTGAAGGAACTAGAACTCACAGTCATTTCTTTCAAGTTCGGCATTTTATGGAGGAACCAATATGGAAATTCAGCCACTTTATCTTCAAATTCTTGCAGTGAGAACTTTTGTATATTATGGAGGAGGTCTTCTTGAAATTGCCCCTTCCATATTTTCCTAGCCTCCATTCCACTCAATGTCAAGAACTCCAAATTAGGAACCACCTGATTGGCAATAAACAAAATTACTATAGGTGGCAGCATATAGAAGATATATCGATGTCTGCCTTATAATAATAAAACTAGTATCAAGTTGCTCAATGGTTGCTACAAGTAACTTTTACCTTTTCAACAGAGAAGAATGGTTGCTCAATGGCAACATCAAGTTGGCCTAGTTGATCCCCTGTTGCTGCAAAGTTCTTAGTTTCCAGTCCAAACAGCTCCATTTTCTTACAGTATAACACATCTAGCCCTTTCAATTTTGGGCATTCCAAAATGTGCACCCCAGGGTAAAATCTCTTGAGTTTCAACAAGTTTCCTAGGGTAATGGATGTTAAACGAGGTAGTTCAAATTTTGTAATTGCTTTTGCGTTCTCCTCCTTTGCAACAACCTCCACTATCCCACATTTCTGTATGTTAAGTTCTTCAAGCAGAACAAGGTTCAAGGCCACAGAGATAGGAAATATATTTTTCAGGCTTCCACATGCAACCACTTCCACTTTTTTCAGTTTGCTAAAGGAATCTGGAGAACAGTGGTTGGACCATATTTTCTGCAAATTATCCATGTGGGAGAAAATCAGTGTCTCCAAGCTAGGGAATATGACCTGCACAAATAGAGTTGATTTTTTTTAAAAGCAAGTTTCTACTGCAATTCAAGCAAAACAAGCTGAGATACAAGAGTTCACCTCTTCATTGAAAGGAGGACCAATTGCATTTAGAGTTTCTCTGTTCTTCACGTTAACTTCTTGCAGATCAAATGCCACCTCTATGGAATTACAGTTACTTACCTGTAGCTCTTGCAAATTGCTGAAAGAGCATAGTAAATGTGACGGTATTACATATGACAAAAAGTCACACTTGTCCACGATCAAAGATTTCAAATTGCTGAAGGACCAATCTGGAAGTTTTCCATTCCATATGTCAATCAGCTCTGGAAATTCATCAAGTTTTATTTTTTCCATGCCACAAAATGCAACCTGTACAATATACATTAAATTAGTGTTATGGAACTTATAGCATCAATTGCTTAATATATGACCATACATCAAAAGGTTTAATTTGACAGATAAAAAGAAGCTAGAAATTTCGAAAGAATATTTAACACAATTGGCTTAGTTTGTTGTTAATTGTGCTTATCAGAACATACCTTTTACAAGTTAAGAATACTTTTCTGTCAATATAACAGAGGAAATAATAATAATAATAAAAAAAAAAAGACTGTTATTGAAACTAATTTTTGTTTTATTGTCAAATCTTGACAACCTAAAATATCATATGTTTTGGTTATCAAAGTATTCTTGAAACAGAAGTTCTTCTGAAAAGTTCATGACGTATAAGATAAACAAACCATTATAGGAATCTTTTCATAACATTTTTGTATAACGAGTCTATCAAGTCTTTTTGCTTTCTTTTCTCTTTTTCTTGCTTTCAAAACCTTATTCAATAAACTAATTCCTAGAAAATGATTTGTGGCTTAAGTTAAGTGAAACATTTTGAAATATCATTTTTTTCATTTATTTCCCTAATTTTCTTGATGTCAAACAAATATGTACATCCTTTACTTTCAAGTTTCTTGAAGGTGATGCTCAATTTATTAAAAAATTGAAATATATTTCAAACATACTACAAAAAACATATGACTAACTAATTAATTTAAAGCAGTAAAGAAAATAAATGTATATTTGAAAGATGGACCAATTTTAGCATAAATAGCACTATTTGGACCTATATAAGGGATTTGGTGTAAGCTAAGTTGGCCATTGACCAAGACAAATATGTTAAGTTGACATACCTTATCTTTGTACAATTTTTTTATGGTAGAGTTGAGGTCTCCTTCCCAATAAGATTCATCTTTCTTTTTTTGATGTACAATTCGTAGCCTTGCAGTTCTTAACTCTCCTTCAGAAAATATATTCATCCTTGGACATTGTTTGACACACACCTCTTCTAAATAAGGGAAATCAAAGTTGTTATTGCCTGTACAGAAACTTGACAGATTTGGCAAACATGTAAGCTCCAAGTATTCTAAGTGGCTAAAGGAAATTTCATGTTCGTTCTCATTATCCACCTTGGCTACAATTTCTCGTAACATCTTACATTCGTTTATTCTCATATCCTTAAGAAGGAAAAGGCCTTTTGCGGTTGTGGGAGAAAATAAATTTTTAAGTCCATCACATTCAGTTACTTCGAGCAAAGTCAAGCAATTGAATGATGTTGATGCAGGAATTAAATTTGCCAAGCTGGAGCACTCCCATACATGCAACTCTTCTAGTTTCTCAAGCACAGGATCAAGTTGGAATCCTTCTATGCATACCTTCTCCAACCTTGGCAAACTCCACAGGTATAATTCTCTAAGTCGCACAATATCTGCTGTTTGCTTTTCCTCTGCTACAAGTGTTCTAATAGGGAACAGTTCTCTGAAGGAACTAGAAATCACAAACATTCCTTTCAAGTTGGGCATTTTATGGAGGAACCAATATGGAAATTCAGCCACTTTATCTTCAAATTCTTGAAGTCCGAGAGTTGATATATTTTGGAAGAGGTCTTCTCGAAATTGCCCCTTCCATATTTTCCTAGCCTCCATTCCACTCAACGTCAAGAACTCCAAATTAGGAACCACCTTATTGGCAATAAACAAAATTAGTATAGGTGATAGCATATAAAAGATATATAAATGTCTGCCTTGTAATAATAAAACTAGTATCTAGTAACTTTTACCTTTTCAAAAGAGAAGAATGGTTGCTCAACGGCAACATCAAATTGGCCTAGTTGATTCCCTGTTGCTGGAAAGTTCTTAGTTTCCAGTCCAAACAGCTCCATTTTCTGACAGTTGAACACATCTAGCCATTTCAATTTTGGGCATTCCAAAATGTGCACCCCAGGGTAAAACCTCTTGAGTTTCAACAAGTTTCCTAGCGTAACAGATGCTAAACGAGGTAGTTCAAATTTCGTAATTGCATTTGCATTCTCGTCCATTGCAACTATCTCCTCAATTGCACAATTCTGTATCTTAAGTTCTTCAAGCAGAACAAGGTTCAAGGCCACAGAGATAGGAAATACATTTTTCAGGCTTCCGCATTCAACCACTTCCACTTTTTTCAGTTTGCTAAAGGAATCTGAAGCACACTGGTTGGACCATATTTTCTGCAAATTATCCATGTGGGAGAAAATCATTGTCTCCAAGCTAGGGAATATGACCTGCACAAATACAGTTGATTTTTTTTAAAGCAAGTTTCTACTGCAATTCAAGCCAAACAAGCTCAGATACAAGAGTTCACCTCTTCATTGAAAGGAGAACCAATTGCATTTAGAGTTTCTCTGTTCTTCACGTTAACTTCTTGCTAATAAGAAAAACGAAACTCACCTTGTCAAGCAAGAACAATGGATGCCGGGTTTCAATTCCATCCTTTTCCTCTGCGTCTACTGTGCCGAATGCCTCTACATTTTGACACTGATACACATACAAAACCCTGAGCTTTGGGCATTCAAGTTTATGTCTCTCTGGATAAAAATTTCTGAGATTAGGTAACTTCCACAGAGACAGGACGTCTAGCTGAGGAAACACAAAAATAGCATCTGCTTCTGTAACTTCTTCCTTCGACACGATTACCTCAACCCCACAACAAACTATTTTAAGCACATTAAGTTGCTTAAGATGTTTAGCTATAGATGCTGGAAAGATACTTCTCAGGCTCTGACAGTCAAAAGCAGTAAGCTNCGGATGTTAAACGAGGTAGTTCAAATTTCGTAAGTTCATTTGCATTCTCGTCCTTTGCAACTAGCTCCTCAATCCCACAATTCTCTATCACAATTTCTTCAAGCAGAACAAGGTTGAACGCCACAGAGGTAGGAAATATATTTTTCAGGCTTCCACATGCAACCACTTGTACTGTTTGTAGATTGCTAAAGCTGAGAACTGAATTAGGATCACTATTCCATATGTCTCTCAAATAAGGTAGATGAAGTACGATCACGTTTTTCAAATTCATTTCCAGCTTGCCTTGTGCATCTCTAATGTTTTGGTCTTGGAGGTCATATATGGTTTCTAGTGAACCACATTGTGTAACTGTCACCGTCTCTACATGACAAAGTGATCTTACCATATAGGATGGAAAAACAGTCATAAGTTTGTCACAATAATTAATTTCCACTTCTTTTAGTTTGCTAAAGGAATCTGAAGCACAGTGACTAGGCCATATTTTCTGCAAATTTTCCATGTGGGACAAAATTATTGTCTCCAAGCTAGGGAATATGACCTGCACAAATAGAATTTATTTGTTTAAAGGAAGTTTCTAGTACGATTCAAGCAAAACAAGCTCAGATATAAGTGTTCACCTCTTCACTGAAAAGTGCACCAGTTGAATTTAGAGCTTCTTTGCCCTTCACATCTTCTGGCCTGAACAATATCTCCTCAACCTTCTCACATCTACTTATCTCAAGGCGTTTCAAACTCACAAGTCTCGTAGCTAGGGAAGTTGAAATAATATGTGGTAAACTTCCACATCCCTCTACTATCAAATTTGTCAAATTTTTAATCCAAGAGCATGTTGATAGAGAGTCTTGCCATATCTTCTGAAAATTTATTGAAGATAGTTTTAAGGAGTCCAAGTTGGGAAATACAATCTGTGAAAGAAAAGATCAATTCCATTAAATAAAAAATAACAATTCTAATTAGAAAATATTACTTTTGATTGATTATAACATGCTTAAAATTGATTAAAGTGAAGACTATATTCTACAACATCTCATGTGGAATATCACAATATAGGAGTGTTTCAATAAATAAATTCATAAGATAAAGTGAGAATCAATAGTGATAATATGAAGGGAGTATTTACTGAAAATGATAGACACACAAAATTGCAAATAACTTTCAGCATACCTTCTCATTGAAGAGGGATTCAAAGGTATCCAACTTCTCATATGACATTGTTGAGGCAAAAGATCTTGTGTCATCAAAGCAGAAACNATATATATATATATATATATATATATATATATATATATATATATATGGATAGTAGCTTTGCTGTTATTGTCAAATCTATAGCAAAACAAAATATAAGATATGTTTGTCATGAAAGTATACTAGTATGTTAAATAAACATACCTTATCTTTGTACAGTTTTTTTATGGTAGAGTTAAGGTCTCCTTCCCAATAAGATTCATCTTTCTTTTCTTGATGTACAATTCGTAGCCTTGTGGTTCTTAACTCTCCTTCAGAAAATATCTTCATCCTCGAACACTGTTTGACACACACCTCTTCTAAATAAGGGAAATCAAAATTGTTATTCCCTGAACAGAAACTTGACAAATTTGGCAACCTTGAAAGCTCCAAGGATTCTAAGTGCCTGAAGGAAATTTCATATTCGATCTCATTATCCACCCTGGCTACAATTTCTTGTAACTTCTTACATTCTTTTATTCTCATATCTTTAAGATGGACAAGGCCTTTTACAGTTGAGGGTGAAAATAAATTTTTAAGTCCATCACATTGAGTTACTTCAAGCAGAGTCAAGCAATTGAATGATTCGGATATAGGAATTAGGTTTGCCAAGCTAGAGCACTCCCATACATACAACTCTTCTAGTTTCTCAAGCACAGGATCAAGTTGGAATCCTTCTTTGCATATACTTTCCAACCTTGGCAAACTCCACAAGTATAATTCTCTAAGCCTCACAATATCTGCTGTGTGCTTTTCCTCTGCTACAAGTCTTCTAATAGGGAACAGTTCTCTAAAGGAACTATACTTCACAAACAATTCTTTCAAGTTGGGCATTTTATGGAGGAACCAATATGGAAATTCAGCCACTTTATCTTCAAATTCTTGCAATTCGAAATTTTGTACATTATAGAAGAGGTCTTCTCGAAATTGCCCCTTCCATATTTTCCTAGCCTCCTTTCCACTCAACGACAAGGCCTCCAAATTAGGAACCACCTGATTGGCAATAAACAAAATTAGTATAGGTGGCAGCATATAGAAGATATATCAATGTCTGCCTTATAATAATAAAACTAGTATCAAGTTGCTCAATGGTTGCTAGAAGTAACTTTTACCTTTTCAACAGAGAAGAATGGTTGCTCAATGGCAACATCAAATTGGCCTAGTTGATCCCCTGTTGCTGCAAAGTTCTTAGTTTCCAGTCCAAACAGCTCCATTTTCTGACAGTTTAACGCATATAGCCTTTTCAATTTTGGGCATTCCAAAATATGCACCCCATGGTAAAACCTCTTGAGTTTTAACAAGTTTCCTAGCGTAACGGATGTTAAACGAGGTAGTTCAAATTTTGTAATTGCATTTGCATTCTCCTCCTTTGCAACTAGCTCCTCTATCCCACAATTCTGTATGTTAAGTTCTTCAAGCAGAACAAGGTTCAAGGCCACAGAGGTAGGAAATATATTTTTCAGGCTTCCACATCCAACCACTTGTACTGTTTGTAGATTGCTAAAGCTGAGGACTGAATTAGGATCACTATTCCATATGTCTCTCAAATTAGGTAGATGAAGTATGATCAGATTTTTCAATTTCGTTTCTAGCTCGCCTTGTGCATCTATGATGTTTTGGCCTTGGAGGTCATATATGGTTTCTAGTGAACCACATTGTGTAATTGTCACCGTCTCTACATGACAAAGTGATCTTACCATATAGGATGGAAAAACAGTCATAAGTTTGTCACAATAATTAATTTCCACTTCTTTTAGTTTGCTAAAGGAATCTGGAGCACAGTGGCTGGGCCATATTTTCTGCAAATTTTCCATGTGGGAGAAAATTACTGTCTCCAAGTTAGGGAATATGACCTGCAGAAATAGAATTGATTTGTTTAAAGGAAGTTTCTAGTGCGATGCAAGCAAAACAAGCTCAGATATAAGTGTTCACCTCTTCACTGAAAAGAGCACCAGTTGAATTTAGAGCTTCTTTGCCCTTCACATCTTCTGGCCTGAACAATATCTCCTCAACCTTCTCACATCTACTTATCTCAAGGCGTTTCAAACTCACAAGTCTCATAGCTAGGGCAGTTGAAATAATATGTGGTAAACTTCCACATCCTTCTACTGTCAAATTTGTCAAACTTTTAATCCAGGAGCATGCTGAAAGAGAGTTTTGCCATATCTTCTGAAAATTTATTGAAGATAGTTTTAAGGAGTCCAAGTTGGGAAATACAATCTGTGAAAGAAAATATAAATTTCATTAAATAAAAAATTACTTTTGATTGATTATAACATGCTTAAAATTGATTAAAGTGAATATCTGTGAAAGAAAATATCAATTCCATTAAATAAAAAATTACTTCTGATTGACTATAACATGCTTAAAATTGATGAAAGTCAAGTCTATATTCTACACATCTCATGTGGAATATCACAATATAGGAGCGTTTCATGAAATAAATCCGTAAGATAAAGAGAGAATCAATATTGATAATATGAAGTGAGTATTTGGTGAAAAGGATAGACACACAAAATTGGAAATTACTTTTCAGCATACCTTATCATTGAAGAGGGATTCAAAGGTATCAAACTTCTCATATGACATTGTTGAGGCATAAGATCTTGTGTCATCAAAGCAGAAACTGATAAGTGCAGGTAAATTATTGAGGGTCAAAGAGCGCAAGTTATGAAATTGCACCTTGCCAATGGTTGTGTTGTTATCCATTTTCTCTTGGTTAGACAAGTCTACAATCTGATTCATGAGTTTGCAAGAAGATATCTTAATTTCAGCAAGTTGGGAAAAGCTTCTAACAAGGGAAATTGAGAAAATGCTCTTCATTTGTTCACAACTCTCAACTTCGATAACTCTTAGCTCACTAAATGACTTCATTGTAAGCTGCCCTTGACACAATTTCTCCAGGTGAATCATATTGGCAAGAACCAAAGTCTCCAGTTTAGGGAATGCTTCATGAACATGAACCTCATGTGTTGAGTTAATGATGCATTCAATTTGAGAATTATTCTGAATCCAAAGATGCTTTAAATATGGAAATCCGCTCTTGTTTAATTCATAAACAACATCTTTGATCCCAATTAATTCATCTAAATACAAAGCTTCAACTCTTTCCAAGAGCCTTTTAAGCCCATACTCTGAGTGCACGCTTGTCTTGAGCTTGAGTTTCAATGTCTTTGATGTTTCATAATTACAGGACCATTCCCAAACATCACCAATAAGAAGTTTGTATCTTTCTAGTTTGTCCAAGAACAAGTCCTTGGGCAAAATTGAAGCATCAGGGATATGCATACATAAAGTGGAAAGATTGGTCAAATGCTTTAGCTCCGCTACTCTAGCATTAGCAGTTTTGCCATTTGATCCTTCATCCTGCCACTGTTTGAAACTATTCTCCAAATACAATGCTTCCAGCTTATTCAAGCTAGATATAACATTTTGTGGAATCATTTCAAGTTTGATACAGTTGCTCAAATCTAACAATTGTAATTGAGTCAATTGCCCAAGTTCTTTTGGCAACTGTTGGATTATAGATTTCATAAGGCTGAGAACTTTTAGATTCTTTAGCTCTCCAATCATTGCAATATCTCCCAACACACATTGGTCTAGGCACAACGTTGTAAGATTTGTAAGGAGAATGATCGATGTAGGTAAGCTAGAGAAATGAAAACCAGTCAAATCCATTACTCTAAGTGGAGACATTTCTTTGAAAAGGTTTTCTGGTATTCTCATATTAGTATCGTTGCAATATAATAGGAGTGCCTCTAACCTTGGACAATACAATTTTTGAGGAAGCTCTTTGATGTCACAATAGTGTAAGCACATGCATTTGCAGTTTTGCAAGTCTGGCCATTCATAGATCTTGTCATATCTCACCACAAAGTGATCTTGTTCATTAGATGCTATTGATAAAGCAACATCACGAACAACATCATGCATTTGAAAACAATCACTGGCAGTACTATCCAGCAATAGACATGAGGCTTTTAATTTCTGAATCAATGTGTCCAGTCTGTCTCGAGCTCGTTCCATTGTATAAATGCCTTGAAATAAACTCAGTCCGACACAATACTTTAGCAAAACAGAAGCATACGTATCATCAGATAACATGGCACTCAACAAGAAAATTGATTTGAGTTCCTTGCTTTCTAAATGGTCATAACTCAATTTTATGGAGGAATCTACAACTTCTTTTACTCCTGAGACATTTCTTAGCGTCGGCTGTTGTAATTGCCATAAGGCATCCCTCCATTCGAATGGGCTCTTATTTCTCAGTGCTCTTGCAACTGTAACTATTGCTATCGGCAATCCTGCACACTTCTGAGCCACTTGAGTGGCTACAGTTAGCAACTCTGGATCTGACTCATCATGGAGTTCAGCCTTCTCCTTGAACAGCTCCCATGCTTCCTCTTCAGATAACTCTCCCACCTTGATATTTCTCTTGCAATTCATCTGGTTGGATAGCACCTCTTCACTTCTAGATGTCAACAATATTTTGCATCCTTTGTATTCATCAGCTGAAAGGACTTTGCTTCCCTTTTGTTCATCAGTTGATGGGATCCCTATTTTGCGTAAATCAAGTCTCCCCCAAAGATCATCTAGTATAACAAGCAACTTCTTCTCTTGCTTCAACCTCTCACATAGCCGACTAGCTCTAATAACTTCACTCTCTTCATCAAATTTAAGACCCACCATGTCAGCAATTTCTCTTTGAATTGTCTTGCTCTCTGGATTTTGTTTCACTTCCACCATAACCACCATATCATATAACTTTTCCCCTTGAGCTTTCTTAGCAACTTCTTTGGCTAGAGTTGTCTTGCCCACACCACCAAGTCCATATACTCCAACCATAGTAATTGTGTTATCTGCCAATGCCTCCATAATGCTATTCAATGTTGACACCCTTGATTCAAATGCTTCACCTCCCAAATAAAAAGAAGTTGAGGGTGTGGCTGCCCATTGTGGAGGCTTAGTGTAAGAAACCTTGTCAAACTTCCCTTCTCCCTTTACTTTAACAAGTTCTTCCACCATTTTCTTGGCTCTTCTGCTCAGTTGATGGCGCGACCACAAATTAGGACATGAGTTGTAGGAACACCCAGTATTTGTATTAAATTGTGCAATGCAATTCCATGCTAAGTTGTGAATTGTGATGCCCTGGCTGTCTAATTTACCTCTAATTTGATAATCTGACAATTTCTGCTGGTCTGACAAATCTATGCAAGTTCAAACTTATTTTGCTGTAGCTAAGCTTTGTTTTTGTGACATTTAATAGTGGTTTAACTGTTCACTATCGTAACCTCTCCCAGGTTTTGCTTGGCTTTCCTCTTGATGAAGTTTCTCAGCCAACCCTGTTAACTCATCCACTCTGTGTAACCATTCCTCAACATTGCCTTCGATTTCTTCACCGTTCCTTCGAGCTGCATTCACAACATGTTGCAGGCTCTCTCTTTTAGCCCCGAGTTTCTGAGGCTGTTCCTTGAGCTCATTCACATTGCTTCGGTCGAAAATAAGATAACCAAATTGCCGGTATATTCAAAAGCTTTTCCAGCAACAGCTGCAACAATTTCCATTCTCAGCTCTGGAACTGTACTTGTTGCTGTTTTATGCTCTCAAACCTGAATGAAGTACATAATGAAAATTATATTAAAACATGCATAATAATTTGTTGTTAAAACAGAAAGTCTCCCACCTCTGTTTTGATTATATATGGAGTAAGCCTCTTGTTTTGGTCTTCTATTCTCACCTGAAATTCAAAAACGTATCCATATAGATTTTTCATTTCTCTCTTGTTGGCCACAACCGCATGGAATTCAATTGTTGAAAAGTTAGAAAAATCGACCAACCAACATTTGTTTAATGCAATAGTGATTACAAAAAAAGGTTATGATCTGCTCTGCGCACCTTGACCCACTCAGAAACAGAGCAGAGGTTGAAGTACTCAGTGGTCAAAACTGAACAATTTTTTTCTTCTTTCTTGTCCCTTATCAAAGTTGAGAATATCTCATCCTCTTCCTTGTCATACCTATTTGAAAAAAAGTACTGCTACTATTTAGCTCAATGAATTTTAGAAAAAATATATAACTAATAGATTTACGAAATGCATGGCATCACATGAATAAAACAAAGTTTAAGTAGTTGCTAAAATAAAAACAAATAATAATAATAAAAAAAAAACCCATATAGAGTGTCATGGGTGCAGTGCAGTGGAGTGGAGAAAAATAAGGGAAGGTGAGGTGAGTGCATGAGAGTGAGATACTAAGTTTCTTGAATGTGGGTGGAAAAATATATTTATTCGAGGAGTTATAAGTCCACATGTAATAAAATTCTTAATTGTATGTGTTTCAGTGCTAAATAAGAAAAATTAAGTGTTTATCATAGGGGCATTGTATTCTATATGAAACCATTTTTAATTTTTTATTCACTGAAAATGTGGATTCCCACAGCTTTCCACATTCTCAGAAATATTAATTATGTACCAAACAACTCAATAATTTTTGAATACCCAGTCTTTTACCATACCTAATTCACTGTTAGGGGAATGTAAATACTAAACACTAACATTCTCTACACAAACACATACAAAAAAATTACTTTGGAGATTTTTTAAAATAGTTGAAATCTCATGTTTAAATCTCATTCCCTCGTATCTGTAATTAAAAAATTTAGCTCTAAATATCTATTTGACGATAAAAAAAAAAAAAAACACTAATACTCTCTCAATATATACAACATTAGTCCATAGACTTCCTTTATTTATTTTGTTTGTTTTTCTTTTTGTGTGTCACATAACATAAGTAAAATACAGTAACAGTTTAACATTGATTGAGGGTTAAAGNAAAATAGTTGAAATCTCATGTTTGAATCTCATTTCCTCGTATCTGTAATTAAAAAATTTAGCTCTAAATATCCATTTGATGGTAAGAAAAAAAAAAAACTAATATTCTCTCAATATATACAACATTAGTCCATAGACTTCCTTTATTTATTTACTTTGCTTTTCTTTTTGTGTGTCACATAACATAAGTAAAATAAAGTAACAGTTTAACATTGATTGAGGGCTAAAGGCATATCCGTTAAACTTTTCTAACCCCAAACCAATTATATATTAGAGTAAAATACCTTCTTTTCTCATGAATTTTCATATAATATTCATGGTTCACCCTCTATTTTCAAAACCTTTTGAGACNCACCCTCTATTTTCAAAACCTATTGAGACCTTTCCTAAACTTTGGAAAAATAACTACAATTTAGTTCAATCCGTTAAATTAATCAACTGTTAAATCAAAGTCAAAATGGATAAAAATAATATTAGATGCCCATAATACCCTTAGTTAAAAGTTAAACAGTGACAATTATGTGTAGATAAATTTTGGCAATAGTTGTTGATGTTAAATTATGCCTACCCACCCTTTTCAGAATTGTTGCTCATTTAATTGCTAATTGGGGATATTAATATGGACAATTTATACTCTATTTGCCACCTTTGACTATGACTTAATGGTTGATTTAATTGATTGGATTAAGTTGTGGCATTATTCCAAAGTTCAAGAGAGGTCATTATTATAATAAGTTTTGGAAAGAGAAAGGAGGGCTGTATCTATATATTATGTGAAAATACAAAGGAAGAAAAAAAAAATGGGGTACCAAACATAAGATAGGATTACAATTATAGTGTCGCCACAACAACCACAAAGAAACAAGTTTAACAAAATTGGTTCTCGGATCTTAAGAACTTCCTGAATCTTAAAGATTAGGTACATAATCACTTGAGCTATTGCCCATGATCCATTACTAAACATAAATTAAGATTACAACTGTATAATCATATATGTTATATATATAATGGCACAACAAAAATTATATAATATGAAGTTTATAGAACGGATAGTTTATATAATACTATCCATGGACACTCGTATAATTGAATTTGATCCTATGCAATGAGCCAAATAGAGCCTTACAAAACATTTAAGGGTAATTATCAATTTTTATTACATATCCTAACATATACTAATATGATAAAACATTTCCTAGTTGGGCTTTGCCCCATTTGTCTTACCAAAAAAGAAAACAAGCATTTCGTAGCCTACTTAACAAAAATATTATATAAGAGTAGGAAGGATATCTTATCCTATCCCTCTTATTAAGTTGCTCCAACGTAAGGGAAAGGGTAATCAGTTATTGTAAAATGGGCAAATAATATATTAACAACGGCAAAGACATACTAAGTAACCTTATTTTACTGAAACTACTGAAAGAAAATTGCAATGCGCCCTTCGCAGCTTAATAAATTAATTAGGGAAAAGTCCAAAAAAGCCCCCTGAACTATACACTTTGTGCGGTTTAGTCCTCATCGTTCAAAAACGTATGAAAGACCTCCTTCAACTACGAAACGGTGCGGTTAACCCCCAAGACCCAAACGGGCGTCCAAAAATAGATGGTGAGTGGCATGTGCGTGGCACGTGAAGTGTTTAAATGCCTAATCCCGGTTAAAACTCAGATTAAATGCATACGTGAGATGCACGTGGTCACTTAAACACCCAAACTCTTCTCTCTCCCCGAATTTGCTTTTGATTTGGGGATTTTTGGTGAAATCCCTAGAATCTGAAATAGACATTCTTCGATTGAACTGGATTGGAGATAGAAATTGGGTGGGTTCCCGATTGCGCTTACTAGCAAATTGCGTTGAATTTGAGGTGAAACTGTGAGCTTAATCTTTCTGTGCCAATTCTTTCTCTGTTGAGGTTGCGGACAGAAAGTTTCAATACGAGGTAATCGAAAAGAAAAATTAACTTTGTAAATTCGTTGTGGTTTTGTTTTTGTTTCTTAATGCAAATGCAAACTGTTTGATTAAAATGTAGTTGTTCCTTTGGTAATGTGGTTGGGATTTTTTTGTTTGATTTGCTACAAGAGTGAAAGATTGACAGAGAGCATAGAAATAAATTTTGTGTTATTTTGCACGTGAATGTTGCTTGTGTACATTGAGGATCATGGTTTAGGTTTTGGGGTTTTTTGTCTTTGTTTTGTCATGTGATGGTCCTAAAGCTACTGTGCTGTTATGTGGTTGTGTTATTTTGCATATAGGCATTTTGCATGTGAATATTGCTTATGTGCATTGACAAAATGGTTTTGGTTTTGGGCGTTTTTGTCTTTGTTTTGTCATGTGGTCCTGAAGATACTGTGATGTGATGTGGTCCTAACATGTTCTCGTTTTTATTACAGCATGAATTTTATTGGGTTTGAGTTGTATTATGGAGGGGCACTTAGGTATTTTCCCTCCATGAGATATGAAGGTGGGGTGAAGGAAACAATAGATGATTTTGATATTGATTATTTGTCTGTAACTCAGTTGAGTAAACATATCATTGAAGAAGGGTATAGAAATGCTGAGTTTGTGTGGTATAAGTACGAGGATGAGTGTTTTGAGGATGGGATTAAGCCCTTTCTGAGTGACAAGGATGTGAGGTCCATTTTGAATAGTATAGGTAACATAACTAATAGGGTGTTACAATTTTTTGTTGAGCACCATGTGGACACACCTGAAGTCAGTGAAGAGCCATTCAGACTGACAGGTGAACCTCATGTGGACATAGCCAATGAGAGGGGTGGTGAAAGGGCTGAGCCACTGGGGATTGAACATGGTCATGACATGGGTGGAGAGAATGCTGAAATGCCAATGGCAGAAGACTTAGGTGAGGGTGAGGGTGAGGGTGAGGGTGAGGGTGAGGAAGTCAATTTAGATGGCTGCGATTTCGATGACAGTGACCTGGAAAATGTAGATTTATTTTGTGATAATCAGGAAGGTGAGAATGAAGATTTCAGGGGGTTGTTTGATGACACACACCATACTGGGCTTTGTAATGAAGCTGGCCCAAGTGCTGAGGCAGAGGCAGAGGCAAATGCAGATGTGGAGGGCCAAGGTCCAAGTGCTAAGGCTGAGACAGAGGCAGAGGCAGAGGCAAATGCAGATGTGGAGGGCCAAGGTCCAAGTGCTGAGGAGGTGAGAGGAGTGCCAAGGCCCACAGTTGTGCTGGATCATGATGGTGAGGCCCAGAGTGACTATGGTGAATCTGATTCTGATTATTTGTGTAGCCCAGAGGAGGAAGACAGTGATGAACCCAAGAAAAAAAGATATCCAGAGTTCAACCACCACATGGACATGAAGAAAAAAATAAGCCTACAAGTTGGTATGAAATTTGCCAACTTTAGGGTTTTTAGGGCTGCCTTGAAACAGTACTGCATCGAGAATGACATTGACTTCATATATAAGAAAAATGAGGCAGCAAGAATAATTGTTGAGTGCAAGAGGAAGTGTGGCTGGAGGATGCATGCCTCAAAGAACCAAGAAGGCGGCACTTTTCAAATAAAGTCATGGGGAAATCAAGAGCATACTGACTGTGCTTGGGAAAACAACAATAGGAAGGCAAATTCTGCTTGGCTGGCCAGCAAATACGAGGATCATATTCGAGACAACAAGGGAAATTGGCATAATGATGCCTTCATAAATCAAGTGGCATGAGATTACTCTACCTTTATGTCAAGGTGGCAAGTGTACAGAGCCAAGAAATCTGCAAAGGAGAAAATAGATGGCACACACAAAGAGCAATATGCTCTATTATGGAGTTACTGTGCAGCAGTCTTGCTTTACAACCCAGGTTCTACAATGAAGGTCAAGGTGGAAAGTAGGCATTTTCAGAGATTGTATGTGTGTTTGGATGCTGCCAAGCGGGGGTTTAAGTTCTGCAGGCCTCTCATACACCTAAATGGTTGCTTCCTCAAAGCAGGGATGGGTGGCATGTTACTGTCTGCTGTGGGAAAAGATGCAAATGACAACATGTTTCCCATTGCATATGCAGCATGTGAGGCAGAAGTCAAGGAGACATGGGAGTGGTTCTTAGAGCTCTTGATAGCCAATATTGGACCTTGCAATGAACATGGTTGGATCTTCATGTCTGACCAACAGAAGGTAATGCCAGCTCCATATATACTTTGCTTTACTAGATCTGACATTTAAATTTGTTTTGAGTTTGCTTTATAACTGTATATATGTTTAACTGTTTAACAATATAGGGCTTGAAAGAGGTTTTGGCTGAGATGGGGGTTGAGCACCGATTTTGTGTTAGGCATTTATATGCCAATTTTAAGGTGAATTATAAAGGACAAGCATTGAAAACCTGTCTTTGGAATGCTGCAAGGGCAACAACATTGGCTGACTTCAAGTTCCATATGACAGAGTTTCGCCAACTCAATGACCAAGCTGCTAATTTCCTAGCAGATAAACACCCAAGAACATGGTCAAGACATGCCTTCAGTTCAAGAGCAAGATCTGCATCATTGTAGAACAATTTGTCAGAGACTTTTAATTCTTATGTGCTGCCTGCAAGGGACAAGCCAATCATAACAATGATGGAGACCATTAGAAGGATGTTGATGAAGAGATTTGCAACAAAACAAGCAGGGATGCTGAGCTTTAATGGAGCAATATGTCCAAGAATAGCAGCACAGCTGGAAAGATCGAAATCAGAGGCCATTAATTGTATATGCCATATGAATGGAGCTGGGAAATTTGAAGTTGACAGTTGGCTAGGTCAGAGGAGAGTTGTGGATTTGGTGGCCAGAACATGTTCCTGTAGGCTTTGGGACATAACAGGGGTGCCATGTGCACATGTTGTCAAGTGTATTTATGCCCAAAGAGAACAACCAGAGGTCTATGTTGATGAGTGCTTCACAAAAGAGACGTTCCTGAAAACATATGGGGTTATGATTAACCCTTTACCTGGTGAAGATGAATGGCCAACCACTGAATACGAACCTATGTTACCTCCACTGGGAAGAACTCTTACAGGCAGACCTCGGAAGATTAGGAAAAGAGCAGCAAATGAACCCCAAAATTCTAACAAGATTAGTAGGGTTAGACTGAGGATGAAATGTGGCAACTGTGGCCAGTTTGACCATAACACTCGCACCTGCAAGGGACCTGTTAACCCTAATAGAAGGGTATATAAGAAGAAGTCTGGTGCTAGTAATCCTGTGAGTAACCACTTGCTGAACAATAATAGCAGAACTTTTGTCTTAGATTGTTTACTAATATTTAATTTCATATTTTGAATCTAGGTTGGAAGAAGAAGGAAGGCTGCGGCCCACAATGCCCAAAGTGAATCAAGTGCTGCCAATGCCTCATGTGAAGGAGAAGCACAAAGTCAAGCAAGTGCTGCTATGACACACCAACATGATGCACAAGGTTCAAGAAGGTAGAGAACATCAATTGGTGAAAGAGCCTTTATGACACAACCATCCACTAGACAAGCATCTATGAGAGCTGAAACTTACATGTGAGAATCTAGCACCAAGCGTAAAAGGAGAGCAGGACAAACACAGTAGCAAATGTGGAACATGTGTGGGCCAGTTGCTGTCTTCCATTATTTTTTGCTTTTATAGATAATGCCAGCCACGCGATTGTGTCTTTTGAGGTGTTTAGTTGGTCCATTTGTAAGCCACTTATATTTTAATGTTCAGGTCCCAGAAGTTAACATTATGAGCCACTTGTAATTGAAGTGTTGTGAGCACTTTGTGAGCCATTGTAATTGAAGTTAACATTATGTCCATTTTCATATTAATTAATACTGTGTCCATGTTCACATTATGTCCATGTTCAGGTCCCATATGGATTATGGTTTTACTGCACAGGTTATGGTATTCTAGTTCGATTCTGGTTTGGTCCCAGAATTGTTGAACTATGTTTGAAATTATGCCTCATGAGAAAATCTGTTTTGCCTTTCAATTCTAACATGCCTTATGGATTCTGGTTTTACTGCACAGAACATGGTATTCTGGTTTGATTCTAGTTTGGTCCCACAATTGTTGAACTATGTTTGAAATTATGCCTCATGGGAAAATCTGTTTTGCCTTTCAATTCTAACATGCCTTATGGATTTTGGTTTTACTGCAAAGAACATGGTATTCTCGTTTACAGAACCCTTCTGGTGCAAATGTTTTAAATATGGTTTAAAATTCAATCCTGTGAAATTCTGGTGTGCATGTTGGGTTATGGTTTAAATATGTTTCCATTTTGGACTTCTAGACAGTTATTGAACTATGGTTTCATTTTAGAATTCTGGACAGTTATTGAAAACATGGTCACATAGTGAAATTCTGGACAGTTATTGAGATCTGGTTTCTATCTTTGAAAATCTGGGATATTATTGAACTCTAGTATTATTTTAATGTTCAATTCTGGTTTTAATGTAGAAAACATGGTCACCCTTCTCTCCAATCATGCTGCCCATTTTCGAATTCAATATGTCATGTCTCTGTTCACAATACTGGCAACATCAATGACCCTTATGCCTGACTAGCTATGTCAGCTGCTCCTGTCTTAGGAAATGAAGGTCATTTTGTTACAGTGACCTATTATCTGCAAAGCAGTATAATTCCTGATATCAGAGACCAGGCACTGATCAATTCACTTTCACACCAGCAAATAAATAACATATTTCGTGGCCAGTAAATAAATAACATATTACACCAGCAAATAATGTCATTACATAATAACATTTCAAATAAAACTCATATTACAACAACAAATGTGAAAATGAAACACATCAACTATGCTACATCAACCTTATTATAACTAATCCAAAGCCTATTATCCATGTCATTACAAGCATCACGCGCAACTTTTTTACTTTGTGTTTTTGCAGTTTCACCTCCTCTGTAAGTTCGTTGTTCTTCTTCACCAAATAATTGACCACCTTTTCCTCTCTCTTATTGACAGGCGGATCATACCAGTAGAAGTAATTACAAGCATTACATGACCCATATCTACTACACCCAAAAAATCTCCTGCCTGGGTTCTTTTCAGTCCAAGAACTTCGCATGCGGCATGGAAGACCACAGTGGCACCTCTGGACATCTTCACCATAAATTCCAGAAGTCTCTCCAACACTGGCGGAAGACATTAATCACTTCTACCCACACTTCAAAATGGTTGTCTGATTTAAAACCCACAATGTTCGGGAACCCACCCAATTTCTATCTCCAATCCAGTTCAATCGAAGAATGTCTATTTCAGATTCTAGGGATTTCACCAAAAATCCCCAAATCAGATGCAAATTCGGGGAGAGAGAAGAGTTTGGGTGTTTAAGTGACCACGTGCATCTCACGTGTGCATTTAATCTGAGTTTTAACCGGGATTAGACATTTAAACACTTCACGTGCCACTCACCGTCTATTTTTGGACGCCCGTTTGGGTCTTGGGGGTTAACCGCACCGTTTCGTAGTTGAAGGAGGTCTTTCCTACGTTTTTGAACGATGAGGACTAAATTGCACAAAGTGTATAGTTCAGGGGGCTTTTTTAGACTTTTCCCTAAATTTTATAATGATTTTTTTTTATTTTTACTTATTTATTCTTTTCATATTCTCATTAAAACATTACCATAATTTATTTCCAAAATTAGTCATCATCAAAATTATAAAAAAAAAAAAAAAACTTATTTTCATATCAAACGAGTTTTCTGTTTTTTTGTTTTCAAAACTTGTTCTTAAAACAATTTTACCAAGCAAGTTTTCTGCTTTTCAGTTTTTAAAAATTGTTTCCAAAATAGTTTATCAAACAAATTTTTTTATACTTTTGTTTTGCAAAACAATTTTTAAAAACAATTTTCAAAAACAATTTTTAAAAATAAAAAAAACCAAAACACTTTCAAACAAGCCCTTTGTTTTGAGTATATATGGAGTTAGTGGCAGATCTTCTTGAGGATAGGGGATAACTGCCCTAAAAAAAAAATTAATTAAGTTGGTTAAAAAAATGTTTATCTATTTAATTTTTAAAAAAAAACCAAATATAGCTCCCTCAAAATGTTTAAGCCCACTCTTCTTCAAATGAATCAAATCTAACCCAAAGTTCATAGCCCATTTGCCAATGCCACTTAGCCCACTTTCCAAAATTAGACAAATTAATAAAAAAGAAAACAATTAGAAAATTCTGATGTTTTTGTTCTTACAGTTGGAGGGGAAACGAGTTAATGAGGTATTGAGAATGAGAAACAACTCGTTTGGTGAAATGCTTCATGTGCTTGCATAGTGATGTAAAGCATCCATCATTTTTCATGAATCACTTTAATTTTGTGTTTATTAGTCTTTGTATTTTCCTTTAATCTTTTCTTTTTTACCAATGAATTTGTAGCTGAAAGACTCTTATCTTGCTTATAGATTTGTAATTCATACACCTTTATGCTTGTTATTTTACAGATTTTTGAGAAATACGTCAAGAATTAGATTGCTATTGCTGTACCTTTCTAGGGTAAGTAACTCCATATTTACTCAGAAATTTGTAAGTATAAGAAAATGAGGATATTGAAAGAAAATGCTACTTCTAGCTTTGCAATACAATTTATAAAGATTTTTCTATAAAAAGAAGTATCATTTATGAATATGGGGATTGTTTTTCTTAGAAAGTTAGAAAATATCTTTGGAGTTTTTATTTCACAAAGAGGATGTTGAGATTCTTGAGAATTGCTCATGATTCGCCTCATCTTGACTCTTCTAGTTACTACAGCTACAATAGAACACTCATTTTCAGCAATGAAAATAATCAAAACATTTAACATTGATTTTCTTGCAGAAATATGGTAATTTATATTGAAAGAGAAATAACTGTAAGTTTTACTTTTGATTCTATTATTGATGATTTCAAGTCATTAAAAGATAGGGGAGCAATACTTTAAGTGGAGGTAATTTTTAGTTATTTCATTTAACATTATGTTTAATTAATTGTGTTGTCACATTTTTAAATTTAAATACATTAATATGTTACACAATGAACTATCTTTTTTAGTTTCGTAGTATTTTTTTGTATTTTTGCAATGGACATGGCATCTACAACAAATCAAGGTTAGTATGCATTTTATCTTATGCAATACAACTGTTTATCTTTGTGAAAAAATATTTTAATATATAATGTATTTTGTCTCTAAGTATGAATATTGTAAAATATATATATTATTATAATTTTTTTTATTGATTGTTAAATATCTTTTTGCTCCCTCAATTATTTTGTTCAAGATCCGCCATTGATATAGAGTACGCCTCTTGTTTTGGTCTTCTCTGTTTTGTCTTTTATTCTGTCATGAAATTCAAAAAAGTATAGATATACATTTTTCATTTCTCTCTTGTTGGCGACAACGTCATGGAATTCAATTGTTGCAAAATTAGAAAAATGGAGCAACCAACCTCTGTTTGATGCAATAGTGATTACTGAAAAAAGCTGTAATCTGCTCACCCAATCAAAAACAGAGCAGAGGTTTAGGTGCCCAACGGTCAAAACTAAACAATTTTTTCTTCTTTCTTGTCCCTTATCAAAGTTGAAAATATCTCATCATCTTCCTTGTCATACCTATTTGGAAAAAAAGTATTGCTACTATTTAGCTCAATGAACTTTAGAAAACATATATAACTAATTGATTTACATAATACATGGTATCACATGAATAAACAAAGTTTAAGTAGTTGCTCAAATCAAAGAAACCTATATAGAGTGTCATGGGTGCAGTGGAGTGGAGAAAAATGAGAGATACAGTCATGTCCATGGTAATTCAACTTTCCCATCCTTTTATGGGAAGATTGGTTAAAGATTGATTTAAGGAAATGTTTAATTAAAATGTGTACTAAATATAGCAGTATTCCTATGATAATTTTCCCAAATTTATAAGTTTGTGAGCATGTGTATCAAGAGCGTCTTTGGTTGGAACAATGATAAATTTGCTTGTAGTTACTATGTGGTTATCATAATTTAAAATTAGTTTTCATTTCCATTAAAAAAAAAATTGCCAACATGTAAGTCTAATTGCACTTCTTTTAGTCATAAGAACTAAATGATTAATATCAAAAGTTATATTCTCATTATATATTCCCCTTCCTTTTCCCCAATACGTTATACTCCCGTATAAACAAAAAAAGAAAAATTCAAGAAAAAGTTATTTTCAAGATTCAATCGGTATTCCTCAACCACATTGATTTTATGGCTGGTTTGACTTTTAAACATAAACACTTACTTGAAATTTCAATTTCTTTAACACTTTAGTGACTTATTTTTTTCTTAGTTTTCAAACTTGTAAATAATTTTTGAAAAAATTAGTTAAAATTGACATAAAATTTTTGATTAATTATTAAATTTTAAGAAATCAAATGATTTATATTATTTATTTTATAGATTTGTAGGACAATGAGTCATGTGAGAAGGATCATTTTTGTAAGGAAAAAATTCAATTTATGCTCTTCAATTATAAATCATGTACAGTTTACCTTTAAAATTATATAAAAAGAAAGTATAAATAACTTTCATCAATTATTAAAATGTGTAAAAAACCTCTGATCTCCAAAATATCACTTATTACACACGTAAAAAAGAAATAAAAGTAACATATGATATTTTTTGTCCATTTTTAGATAGTCATATGAAAATTCGGATTTTTTTACATATTTTAATAGTTAATAGAGTTTCACGTCTATGATTGAAGGTCTGTGCAAAAGGGGCAGCATTACGCAAGCATTTGAAATGTTGTAGGAGGTGGTTGGAAAAGGCTGGAAACCTAATGTGTATACACATACATCATTGATTGATGGGCTCTGCAAGAAAGGGTGGACTGAGAAAGCCTTCAGACTGTTTCTTAAGCTTGTTCGGAGTGACAATTACAAGCCAAATGTTCTTACATATACTGCCATGATAAGTGGGTATTGCAAAGATGACAAAATGAACCGGGCAGAGATGCTGCTGAACAGAATGAAGGAACAGGGATTGGTCCCTAACACCAACACTTACATAACTCTCATTGATGGGTATTGTAAAGCTGGAAATTTTGAACGAGCTTATGAATTAATGGATAAAATGAAAAATGAAGGTTTCACTCCCAATATCTGTACATATAATGCAATTGTTGATGGCCTCTGTAAGAAGGGGCGGGTACAGGAGGCTTATAAATTGCTTAAGAATGGTTTTCATCATGGACTGAAAGTTGATACAGTCACCTATACTATTCTCATATCTGAAATATGCAAAATAATAAGCAAGCGTTGGTGCTGTTCAATAAGATGCTCAAAAGTGGCATTCGACCAGACATTCATTCGTATACCACATTGATAGCTGCCTTTTCTAGGCAAAAGAGAATGAGAGAAAGTGAGATGTTT
>QAOA01001877.1:64606-78092 GCA_003255065.1 Cercis canadensis | reverse complement strand
AAAGCAAGTTTCTACTGCAATTCAAGCCAAACAAGCTCAGATACAAGAGTTCACCTCTTCATTGAAAGGAGCACCAATTGCATTTAGAGTTTCTCTGTTCTTCACGTTAACTTCTTGCAGATCAAATGCCACCTCTATGGAATTACAGTTACTTACCTGCAGCTCTTGCAAATTGCTGAAAGAGCATAGTAAATGTGACGGTATCACATATGACAAAAAGTCACACTTGTCCACCATCAAAGATTTCAAATTGCTGAAGGACCAATCTGGAAGTTTTCCATTCCATATGTCAATCAGCTCTGGAAATTCATCAAGTTTTATTTTTTCCATGCCACAAAATGCAACCTGTACAATATACATTAAATTAGTGTTATGGAACTTAGAGCATCAATTGCTTAATATATGACCATACATCAAAAGGTTCAATTTGACAGATAAACATACCACTATAGGAATTTTTACATAAAATTTTTGTATAACGAGTCTATCAAGTCTTTTTGCCCTCTTTTCTCTTTTTCTTGCTTTCAAAACCTTATTTAATAAACTAATTCCTAGAAAATAATTTGTGGTTTAAGTTAAGAGAAGCACTTTGAAATATCATTTTTTCATTTATTTCCCTAATTTTCTTGATGTCAACCAAATATGTACATCCTTCACTTTCAAGTTTCTTGAAGGTGATGCTCAATTTATAACAAAATTGAAATATATTTCAAACATACTACAAAAAACATATGACTAACTAATTAATTTAAAGCAGTAAAGAAAATAAATGTATATTTGAAAGATGGACCAATTTTAGCATAAATAGCACTATTTGGACCTATATAAGGGATTTGGTGTAAGCTAAGTTGGCCATTGACCAGGACAAACATGTTAAGTTGACATACCTTATCTTTGTACAATTTTTTTATTGTAGAGTTAAGGTCTCCTTCCCAAAAAGATTCATCTTTCTTTTCTTGATGTACATTTCGTAGCCTTGTGGTTCTTAACTCTCCTTCAGAAAATATCTTTATCCTCGGACACTGATTGATAATCACCTCTTCTAAATAAGGAAAATCAAAGTTGTTCTTCCCTGAACAAAAATTTAAGAGATTTGGCAAACATGTAAGCTCCAAAGATTCTAAGTGGCTGAAGGAAATTTCAATTTTGTTCTCATTATCCGCCCTGGCTACAATTTCTTGTAACATTTTACATTCTTTTATTCTCATATCTTTAAGATGGAGAAGGCCTTTTGCGGTCGAGGGTGAAAATAAATTTTTAAGTCTATCACATTCAGTTACTTGGAGCAAAGTCAAGTAATTGAATGATGCTGATGCAGGAATTAGATTTGCCAAGCCAGAACACTGCCATACAATCAATTTTTCTAGTTTCGCAAGCACAGGATCAAGTTGAAATCCTTCTTTGCATATACTCTCCAACCTTGGCAAACTCCACAGGTATAATTCTCTAAGCCGCACAATATCTGCTGTTTGCTTTTCCTCTGCTACAAGTCTTCTAATAGGGAATAGTTCTCTGAAGGAACTATACTTCACAGCCATTTCTTTTAAGTTCGGCATTTTATGGAGGAACCAATATGGAAACTCAGCCACTTTATCTTCAAATGCATGAAGTATGAGCAGTGATATATTCTGGAAGAGGTCTTCTCGAAATTGCCCCTTCCATATTTTCCTAGCCTCCATTCCACTCAACGTCAAGAACTCCAAATTAGGAACCACCTGATTGGCAATAAACAAAATTAGTATAGGTTCTAGCATATAAAAGATATATCAATGTTTGCCTTATAATAATAAAATTAGTATCGTTCCACTAGTAACTTTTACCTTTTCAACAGAGAAGAATGGTTGCTCAATGGCAACATCAAGTTGGCCTAGTTGATCCCCTGTTGCTGCGAAGTTCTTAGTTTCCAGTCCAAACAGCTCCATTTTCTGACAGTTGAACACATCTAGCCATTTCAATTTTGGGCATTCCAAAATGTGCACCCCAGGGTAAAACCTCTTGAGTTTCAACAAGTCTACTAGCGTAACGGATGTTAAACGAGGTAGTTCAAATTTCGTAAGTGAATTTGCATTCTCGTCCTTTGCAACTAGCTCCTCTATCCCACAATTCTGTATCTTAAGTTCTTCAAGCAAAACAAGGTTCAAGGCCACAGAGGTAGGAAATATATTTTTCAGGCTTCCACATGCAACCACTTCCACTTTTTTAAGTTTGCTAAAGGAATCTGGAGCACACTGGTTGGACCATATTTGCTGCAAATTATCCATGTGGGAGAAAATCAGTGTCTCCAAGCTAGGGAATATGACCTGCACAAATAGAGTTGCTTTTTTTTAAAGCAAGTTTCTACTGCAATTCAAGCCAAACAAGCTCAGATACAAGAGTTCACCTCTTCATTGAAAGGAGCTCCAATTGCATTTAGAGTTTCTCTGTTCTTCACGTTAACTTCTTGCAGATCAAATGCCACCTCTATGGAATTACAGTTAGTTACCTGCAGCTCTTGCAAATTGCTGAAAGAGCATAGTAAATGTGACGGTATCACGTATGACAAAAAGTCACACTTGTCCACGATTAAAGATTTCAAATTGCTGAAGGACCAATCTGGAAGTTTTCCATTCCATATGTCAATCAGCTCTGGAAATTCATCAAATTTTATTTTTTCCATGCCACAAAATGCAACCTGTACAATATACATTAAATTAGTGTTATGGAACTTAGAGCATCAATTGCTTAATATATGACCATACATCAAAAGGTTCAATTTGACAGATAAAAAGAAGCTAGAAATTTCGAAAGAATATTTGACAAGTTAATGTTAAAGCTACAAAAATAAATATGTGATGACATTGAACTGTAACTTTCTAAAAGATTTATACATTTTTTTTTTCTCTAAAGGAAAAAAAATACTAACACGAAAGGTGTTACCTCTGGAACTACTTGTGTTTTCTGTCTTTGAAGCTGAGAAGGTACTTAAATATTTTCATGAACCATTGAGAGGAGTGACTTTGTCATGTTTATTAGTTATGACTTTTATCATTAGAATAATGCTATTTGGCAATAAAAGATTTGACAGAATTTTTTGAGCATTAAAATGTGGCAGTTAGATGAAACAAAGAGGTTGGGATCTACTTCAATCGGACAATAATTCTGGTACATAAATTCTGTCTGCCTAGTATTATCATTAATTTTTGGGAAACATAAGTAATTCCAGTTGAATAGAGAAACTAAACTAACAATCTCAATTTGAATGAAGACCTAAGCAAATACATTTGTTTGATGAAATTTGTGTTAAGAATACTAATTTTTGTTTTATTGTCAAATCTTAACAACCTATAATATCATATGTTTTTGTTATCAAAGTATTCTAGAAATAGAAGTCCTTTTGAAAAGTTCACGACGTAGAAGATAAGCAAACCACTGTAGGAATTTTTACATAAAATTTTTGTACACCGAGTCTGTCAAGTCTTTTTGCCTGCTTTTCTCTTTTTCTTGCATTCAAAACCTTATTCAATAAACTAATTCCTAGAAAATAATTTGTGGCTTAAGTTAAGTGAAACACTTTGAAATATCATTTTTTTCATTTATTTCCCTAATTTTCTTGATGTCAAACAAATATCTACATCCTTCACTTTCAAGTTTCTTGAAGGTGATGCTCAATTTATTAAAAAATTGAAATATATTTCAAACATACTACAAAAAACATATGACTAACTAATTAATTTAAAGCAGTAAAGAAAATAAATGTATATTTGAAAGATGGACCAATTTTAGCATAAATAGCACTATTTGGACCTATATAAGGGATTTGGTGTAAGCTAAGTTGGCCATTGACCAGGACAAATATGTTAAGTTGACATACCTTATCTTTGTACAATTTTTTTATGGTAGAGTTGAGGTCTCCTTCCCAATAAGATTCATCTTTCTTTTTTTGATGTACAATTCGTAGCCTTGCAGTTCTTAACTCTCCTTCAGAAAATATATTCATCCTTGGACATTGTTTGACACACACCTCTTCTAAATAAGGGAAATCAAAGTTGTTATTGCCTGTACAGAAACTTGACAGATTTGGCAAACATGTAAGCTCCAAGGATTCTAAGTGGCTAAAGGAAATTTCATGTTCGTTCTCATTATCCACCTTGGCTACAATTTCTCGTAACATCTTGCATTCCTTTATTCTCATATCCTTAAGATGGAAAAGGCCTTTTGCGGTCGTGGGAGAAAATAAATTTTTAAGTCCATCACATTCAGTTACTTCGAGCAAAGTCAAGCAATTGAACGATGTTGATGCAGGAATTAAATTTGCCAAGCCGGAGCACTCCCATACGTACAACTCTTCTAGTTTCTCAAGCACAGGATCAAGTTGGAATCCTTCTTTGCATATACTCTCCAACCTTGGCAAACTCCACAAGTATAATAGTCTAAGCCGCACAATCTCTGTCGTTTGCTTTTCCTCTGCTACAAGTCTTCTAATAGGGAACAGTTCTCTAAAGGAACTATACTTCACGGTCATTCCTTTCAAGTTGGGCATTTTATGGAGGAACCAATATGGAAATTCAGCCACTTTATCTTCAAATTCTTGAAGTCTGAGAGTTGATATATTTTGGAAGAGGTCTTCTCGAAATTGCCCCTTCCATATTTTCCTAGCCTCCATTCCACTCAACGCCAAGGCCTCCAAATAAGGAACCACCTGATTGGCAATAAACAAAATTAGTATAGGTTCTAGCATATAAAACTTATATTAGTGTTTGCCTTATAATAATAAAACTAGTATTGTGCCACCAGTAACTTTTACCTTTTCAACAGAGAAGAATGGTTGCTCAATGGCAACATCAAATTGGCCTAGTTGATCCCCTGTTGCTGGAAAGTTTTTGGTTTCCAGTCCAAACAGCTCCATTTTCTTACAGTATAACACATCTAGCCCTTTCAATTTTGGGCATTCCAAAATGTACACCCCAAGGTAAAACTTCTTGAGTTTCCACAAGTTTGCTAGCACAACGGATGTTAAACGAGGTAGTTCAAATTTTGTAATTGCATTTGCATTCTCCTCCTTTGCAACTAGCTCCTCTATCCCACAATTATGTATCTTAAGTTTTTCAAGCAGAACAAGGTTCAAGGCCACAGAGGTAGGAAATATATTTTTCAGGCTTCCACATCCAACCACTTGTACTGTTTGTAGATTGCTAAAGCTGAGAACTGAATTAGGATCACTATTCCATATGTCTCTCAACTTAGGTAGATGAAGTATGATCAGATTTTTCAATTTCGTTTCTAGCTCGCCTTGTGCATCTCTGATGTTTTGGCCTTGGAGGTCATATATGGTTTCTAGTGAACCACATTGTGTAATTGTCACCGTCTCTACATGACAAAGTGATCTTAGCATATAGGATGGAAAAACAGTCATAAGTTTGTCACAATAATTAATTTCCACTTCTTTTAGTTTGCTAAAGGAATCTGGAGCACAGTGGCTGGGCCATATTTTCTGCAAATTTTCCATGTGGGAGAAAATTACTGTCTCCAAGCTAGGGAATATGACCTGCACAAATAGAATTGATTTGTTTAAAGGAAGTTTCTAGTGAGATGCAAGCAAAACAAGCTCAGATATAAGTGTTCACCTCTTCACTGAAAAGAGCACCAATTGAATTTAGAGCTTCTTTGCCCTTCACATCTTCTGGCCTGAACAATATCTCCTCAACCTTCTCACATCTACTTATCTCAAGGCGTTTCAAACTCACAAGTCTCATAGCTAGGGCAGTTGAAATAATATGTGGTAAACTTCCACATCCCTCTACTGTCAAATTTGTCAAATTTTTAATCCAGGAGCATGTTGCTAGAGAGTCTTGCCATATCTTCTGAAAATTTATTGAAGCTAATTTTAAGGAGTCCAAGTTGGGAAATACAATCTGTGAAAGAAAAGATCAATTCCATTAAATAAAAAATAATAATTCTAATTAGAAAAGATTACTTTTGATTGATTATAACATGCTTAAAATTGATTAAAGTGAAGACTATATTCTACAATATCTCATGTGGAATATTACAATATAGGAGTGTTTCAAGAAATAAATCCAGAAGATAAACTGAGAATCAATAGTGATAATGAAGAGAGTATTTGCTGAAAAGGATAGACACACAAAATTGGAAATAACTTTCAGCATACCTTATCATTGAAGAGGGGTTCAAAGGTATCCAACTTCTCATATGACATTGTTGAGGCATAAGATCTTGTGTCATCAAAGCAGAAACTGATAAGTGCAGGCAAATTATTTAGTGTCAAAGAGCGCAAGTTATGAAATTGCACCTTGCCAATGGTTGTGTTGTTATCCATTTTTTCTTGGTTAGACAAGTCTACAATCTGATTCATTAGTTTGCAAGTAGATATCTTAATTTCAACAAGTTGGGAAAAGCTTCTAACAAGGGAAATTGAGAAAAGGCTCTTCATTTGATGG
Source organism: Cercis canadensis (assembly GCA_003255065.1). Classification (NCBI taxonomy): domain Eukaryota; kingdom Viridiplantae; phylum Streptophyta; class Magnoliopsida; order Fabales; family Fabaceae; genus Cercis; species Cercis canadensis. The sequence goes on along the minus strand of QAOA01001877.1, from coordinate 71,655 downwards.
CAACTCTCAACTTCGATAACTCTTAGCTCACTAAATGACTTCATTGTAAGCTGCCCTTGACACAATTTCTCCAGGTGAATCATATTGGCAAGAACCAAAGTCTCCAGTTTAGGGAATGCATCATGAACATGAACCTCATGTGTTGAGTTAATGATGCATTCAATTTGAGAATTATTCTGAATCCAAAGATGCTTTAAACATGGAAATCCTCTCTTGTTTAATTCATAAACAACATCTTTTATCCCAATTAACTCATCTAAATACAAAGCCTCAGCTCTTTCCAAGAGCCTTTTAACCCCATACAGTGAGTGGACACTTGTCTTGAGCTTGAGTTTCAATGTCTTTGAAGTTTCGTACTTACAGGACCATTCCCAAACATCACCAATCAAAAGTTTGTATCTTTTTAGTTTGTCCAAGAACAAGTCGTTGGGCAAAATTGAAGCATCAGGGATATGCATATATAAAGTGGAAAGATTGGTCAAATGCTTTAGCTCCGCAACTCTAGCATTAGCAGTTTTGCCATTTGATCCTTCATCCTGCCACTGTTTGAAACTATTCTCCAAATACAATGCTTCCAGCTTATTCAAGCTAGATATAACTTTTTGTGGAATCACTTCCAGTTTCCTACAGTTGCTCAAGTCTAACAATTGTAATTGAGTCAAATGCCCAAGTTCATGTGGCAATCGTTGAATTATAGAATATGCAAGGCTGAGAACTTTTAGATTCCTTAGCTCTCCGATCATAGCAATATCTTCCAACACACATTGGTCTAGGCACAATGTTGTAAGATTTGTGAGGAGAGTGATCGATGTAGGTAAGCAAGAGAAATGAAAATGAGTCAAATCCATTACTCTAAGGAGAGACATTTCTTTGAAAATATTGTCTGGTATCTTCAAATTAGCATCATTGAAATGAAATGTGAGTACCTCTAACCTTGGACAATATAACTGTTGAGGAAGCTCAGTGATGTCACAGTGGTACAAGCACATGGATCTGCAGTTTTCTAAGTGAACCTTGTCTGGCCATTCATGTATCGTGTCATATGTCATCACAAAGGCATGCAGTTCATTAAATGCTATTGATAAGGCAGTATCACGAACAACATCATGCATTTTAAAACTATCACTAGAACTACCATCCAATAATAGACACGACGCCTTTAATTTTCGCATCAACGTGTACAATCTATCTTGAGCTCCTTCTATTGTATAAATGCCTTGAAAGAGACCCAATCCAACACAATATTTGAACAAATCAAAAGCTAATGCATCATCATATAACATGGCACTCAACAAGAAAATTGATTTGAGTTCCTTGCTTTCTAAATGGTCATAACTCAATTTTATGGAGGAATCCACAGCTTCTTTCACTCCTGTAACATCTCTTAGTGCCGGCTGTTGTAATGTCCGCAAGGCATCCCTCCATTCGAATGGGCTCTTATTTCTCAGTGCTCTTGCAACTGTAACTATCGCTATCGGCAATCCTGCACACTTCTGAGCCACTTGAGTGGCTACAGTTAGCAACTCTGGATCTGACTCATCATGGAGTTCAGCCTTCTCCTTGAACAGCTCCCATGCTTCCTCTTCAGATAACTCTCCCACCTTGATATTTCTCTTGCAATTCATCTGGTTGGATAGCACCTCTTCACTTCTAGATGTCAACAATATTTTGCATCCTTTGTATTCATCAGCTGAAAGGACTTTGCTTCCTTTCTGTTCATCAGTTGATGGGATCCCTATTTTGCGTAAATCAAGTCTCCCCCAAAGATTATCCAGTATAACAAGCAACTTCTTCTCTTGCTTCAACCTCTTACATAGCCGACTAGCTCTGATAACTTCACTCTCTTCATCAAATTTAAGACCCACCATGTCAGCAATTTCTCTTTGAATTGTCTTGTTCTCTGGATTTTGTTTCACCTCCACCATAACCACCATATCATATAACTTTTCCCCTTGAGCTTTCTTAGCAACTTCTTTGGCTAGAGTGGTCTTGCCCACACCACCAAGTCCATATACTCCAACCATAGTAATTGTGTTATCTGCCAATGCCTCCATAATGCTATTCAATGTTGACACCCTCGATTCAAATGCTTCACCTCCCAAATAAAAAGAAGTTGAGGGTGTGGCTGCCCATTGTGGAGGCTTAGTGTAAGAAACCCTATCAAACTTCCCATCTCGCTTTACTTGATCAAATTCTTCTGCCATTTTCTTGGCTCTTCTGCTTAGCTGATGCCGCGACCACAAATTAGGACATGACTTGTAGGAACACCCAGTATTTGCTTGGTTTTCCTCTTGATAGAGTTTCTCGGCCAACCTTGTTAACTCATCCACTCTAACTAACCATTCCTGCACATTGCCTTCGATTTCTTCACCGTTTCTTCGAGCTTGGTCCACTACATGTTGCAGGCTCTCTCTTTCGGCCTCGAGTTTGTGAAGCTGTTCCTTGAGCTCATTCACATACCTTCGGTAGAAAATAAGATAACCAAATTGCCGTCCAATAGGTGCCACCGTATATTCAAAAGCTTTTCCAGCAACAGCAGCAACAATTTCCATTCTCAGCTCTGGAACTGTACTTGTTGCTGTTTTATGCTCTCAAACCTGAATGAAGTACATAAATGAAAATTATATTAAAACATGCATGATAATTTGTTGTTAAAACAGGAAGTCTCCCACCTCTGTTTTGAGTATATATGGAGTAAGCCTCTTGTTTTGGTCTTCTCTGTTTCGTCTTCTATTCTCTCCTGAAATTCAAAGAGGTATCCATATACATTTTTCATTTCTCTCTTGTTGGCCACAACCTCTTGGAATTCAACTGTTACAAAATTAGAAAAATGGACCAACCAACCTCTGTTTAATGCAATAGTGATTACTGAAAAAAGTTGTGATCTGCTCTCTACACCTTTACCCAATCAAAAACAGAGCAGAGGTTTAGGTGCGCAATGCTCAAAACTAAACAATTTTTTCTTGTCGCAGAGGTTGAGAATATCTCATCCTCTTCCTTGTCGTACCTAATAGATTTACATAATACATGTCATCACATGAATAAAACAAAGTTTAAGTAGTTGCTCAAATCAAAGAAACCTATATAGAGTGTCATGGGTGCAGTGGAGTGGAGAAAAATGTGAGAGAGTCATGTCCATGGAAATTCAACTTTTCCATTCTCTTCGGTGAAAATGTTTTATGGGAAAATTGGTTAAAGATTGATTTAAGAAATGTTTAATTAAAATGTGTACTAAATATAGCAGTATTCCTCTGATAATTTTCTCAAATTTAGAAGTTTGTGAGCTTGTGTATTAAGGGTGTCCTTGGTTGGAGCAATGATAAATTTGAGATGGAAAATAGAGAGGAAAATGCAAATGAAAAAATTTTAATTTTTTATTATAAGAGTAAGAAAAGATATATATATCTCAAATTTTAATATCTTTTTCTGTTTGAGTTACACAAAGACTCCAAAAGTAATTCTACCATATATATTAGTATTATTATAATNGACTCCAAAAGTAATTCTACCATATATATTAGTATTAGTATAATAACTATAAAATTACTTACATTTTGAAATTTCACCTTTGGGTATTCTAAGTATAAATTCCCTAAATTCACTTCCTCAAGCTAAAGAAATATAAATATGGGTAATTAACATTTATCCAAGAAAAATATATTATTTTACTAACTTATTTGTTATATGGGTGAGGTAGGATAGAGTTGGATATTTATAAATTAATTGAATTCTTAAAAGTAAACAAATTTTATTGAAGAATTCATTTATAAATGAAAATAATTTAAATTTTTTTTAATGTTGGAAACATGGTGTTAGAGAAAATTTTAAGAGCAAATATTTTTATTACTTAGAGTATTGAAGCAGATTATATCAAAAAGTGGCAACAGGATAACCATTTTCTGTCTTACTTAGTACTTACTCACCAATCACTGGATGCCAAATGTTTGANAATATCTTTCTCTCCTCTTCTTTTTCTTGCTCTCTTTTCTGAATATATTATTTTTATGCATTATTTTAATTCATATGATCAAATTAATGATAAATTTAATTAAATTCTTTTGATATGTAAATATAATTAAAATTTTAAAACAACGTGCAGTACATGTATCTATCAAATTATTGAAAAAAAAAAAAAGAATGGAAGGTCTTAATTTATATGCTAAATAACTAACAATGGAAGAGAAAAAGTTACTAACCTTATTTCACTGAAACTACTGAAAGAAAGTTGCGATGAGCCCTTGGTGTCTTCACCACGTTGGAAGCAGATATTGGACTACTTGCCGGCGACAACGGGGTATGTAAACATTCAAGAACGAAAACAATAATTCTTTTTTTTTTTTTTTTTAATTTTGCTGATATTTTTAGGAATGAAAAATATTGCAGAAAAAATTAACTAAGCAGGGAAAAACATTCAACCGAAAAAATAAAAATAAAAGCAAAGCAAAGCAGAACACTTTTTTTTTTTTTTTTTTCTGGTAGTTCAAGAACCAAAACAAGTAAAGTGAATCAAAAACTTGAAGAAGAAATAAGAGTTTTAAAGAAATCAATTCGAAGAAGAAAGAAGAGCAAGAAAAGGCAGAGAGTTAAAGAGTTTCAGATTGGGAGTGGATCCCGGACTCTTCAATCAAAAAGGGGGTTGTATGAGAATGAATGGTGTGAATGCAAAGTGCAGAGTAAGTAATTGCAGGAAATTTCCAATTACTTACTCTGTTCAATAAAATAATGCTTATTGACTTTGTGATTACATCCATAATACTTTTTTCAGCTCAGAAATTGAATTGGAAATTTCCAAGCTTGCGTTGTATTATGGATGTAAAATAGTTTTCTCTCTTGTTGGCGACAACGTTATGGAATTCAATTGTTGCAAAATTAGAAAAATGTGCCAACCAACTTCTGTTTAATGCAATAGTGATTACTGAAAAAAGCTGTGATTTGCTCTTCATACCTTCACCCAATCAAAAAACAGAGCAGAGATTTAGGTGTCTAACAGTCAAAACTAAACAATTTTTTTCTTCTTTCTTGTCCCTTATCAAAGTTGAGAATATCTCATCGTCTTCCTTGTCATACCTATTTGGAAAAAAGTATTGCTACTATTTAGCTCAATGAACTTTTGAAAACATATATAACTAATAGGTTTACATAATACATGGTATCACATGAATAAACAAAGTTTAAGTAGTTGCTCAAATCAAAGAAACCTATATAGAGTGTCATGGGTGCAGTGGAGTGGAGAAAAATATGAGAGAGTCATGTCCATGCTAATTCAACTTTCCCATCCTTTTATGGGAAAATTGGTTAAAGATTGATTTAAGGAAATGTTTAATTAAAATGTGTACTAAATATAGTAGTATTCCTATGATAATTTTTCCAAATTTAGAAGTTTGTGAGCATGTGTATCAAGAGCGTTCTTGGTTGGAACAATGATAAATTTGCTTGTAGTTACTATGTGGTTATCATAATTTAAAATTAGTCTTCATTTCCATTAAAAAAAAGTTGCTAGTGACATGTAAGTCTAATTGCACTTCTTTTAGTCATAAGAACTAAATGATTAATATCAAGAGTTATATTCTCATTATGTATTCCCCTTCCTTTTCCCCAATACGTTATACTCCCTTATAACCAAAAAAAGAAAAATTCAAGAAAAAGTTATTCTCAAGGTCCAATCGGTATTCCTCAACCACATTAATTTTATGGCTGGTTTGACTTTTAAACAAAAACACTTACTTGAAATTTCAATTTCTTTAACACTTTAGTGACTTATTTTTTTCTTAGTTTTCAAACTTGTAAATAATTTTTGAAAAAATTAGTTAAAATTGACATAAAATTTTTGATTAATTATTAAATTTTAAGAAATCAAATGATTTATATTATTTATTTTATAGATTTGTAGGACAATGAGTCATGTGAGAATGATCATTTTTGTAAGGAAAAAATTCAATTTATGCTTTTCAATTATAAATCATGTACAGTTTACCTTTAAAATTATATAAAAAGAAAGTATAAATAACTTTCATCAATTATTAAAATGTGTAAAAAAAACCTCTGATCTCCAAAATATCACTTATTACACACGTAAAAAAGAAATAAAAGTAATACATGATATTTTTTGTCCATTTTTAGATAGTCATATAAAAATTCGGATTTTTTTATATATTTTAATAGTTAATAGAGTTTCATGCATCTTCTTATAATTTTAAGAGTAAATTGCACATGGCCCGAAGAGGATAAATTGGAATTTTCGTTTTTTCTAATATCCTTTTCGCCGTTTTGCTCTGCCATTCAAAGAAGCCTTGCCTTCAACATTAACACTGATTCGGAGGGGGAAGGGACTTCAATACTTGGCTTCCATCGAATCAACCATAAACTTTTCATGGTGTTCCACCCTCTAACTCTTACAACTCATGGCTGTCAACAAAAACTCTCAGTTGCTTCAAGAACCACCTTCATTTTTTACAGACAATGCATCTCACTCTCATCGCTCAAAACCTTATGCTTCTGCACCTCTACTTCCAATTTTTGCTCCGCTTCGGCGCAACCCACCTCGGCTTCTCCTTCGCCTCCATCCCAATCCACTGTGAAAAGGGTCTGCTCATTAGTCTGTGATTCTTACTATCAGCAACCCCACTTGAGAGTCTCACTTCCCAGGCTCCATCTGAACATGGATGCTGATTCTTTGACTCATGAGCAGGCTATTACAGTTGTTGCTTCGCTTGCGGACGAGGCTGGTTCTATGGTAGCACTGAGTTTCTTCAATTGGGCAACTTGGTTTCCCAAATTTCGGCACTTTATGCGGTTCTATATTGTTTGTGCAACGTCGCTGATTGGGAATCGTAATTTAGAGAAAGCCCATGAAGTAATGCAGTCTATGGTAAAGGTTTTTGCTGAGATTGGTAGGTTGAAGGAGGCTGTTGACATGGTGATCGAGATGCAAAATCAAGGTTTAACTCCCAATACTCGAACTTTAAATTGGGTTATTAGGATTACATGTGAAATGGGCTTGATTGAATATGCAGAGTACGTGTTTGAGGAAATGTGTATCAGAGGGGCTC
>QAOA01001877.1:0-63941 GCA_003255065.1 Cercis canadensis | reverse complement strand
CAAATATGAAGAGTGAGGAAGAGAGTGAGATTTACTCTCTTTAATTTTTTGACTTGTTTTTTATATTATTGTTCTTCACTTAGTTTAATCTATTTATTAATGTATATTTTTAAATTTTATCATGCTTAAAATTTTATTTTAAATTGTGAATCTTTATATATAAATTTGAATATAATTCTTTTAAAAAAATTTCATAATTTTGTTTGTGAAAAATATATAAATGGAGAGGAATATCATACTTTGTGTATTTTCAACTTTAACATAATTTAATTACTAAAAAAAAAAAGTTTTAACATATATTGTTATTTTAAGTGGGGTGCTAACACAATTTTAGTTAAATTAGTGGGTCACATTAATACTGTCATACAAGTTGAGAAATGACCAACTTAACAGGTAACCAAAAATAAATACCCACCATTAGATTTGGCACATAGCACAAGAAATGGTGGTAACTGTGCCACCTAGGATGAGGTTATATAACCCTAAATTTTTGCCTAGGGTAAATTAAAGTCCCCCTTTCTTTGGTAATCAAAATAATGAAAGTTCTTAATTTGATAACTGTTGATGAGTTGTAAGTTATTGAAATTGTAGTAATGTACCAAGTATATGTCTTTCTTTCTTTCTTTTTATATATATATATATTTAAATTTTAAATCTCATTGATCTACAAATTAAATTAGAGACGTAGCATAGATGGAAAACAAGTTCTTAATAACAAATATGAAAACAACAAGAGTTATGACTTGGTTATCTCTCTTGTTTTTTTGCTCCGAATGTTTAGTTGGACATAAACAAAGGGCGTAACATGATGGAGGTTTTTACATGAATTTAGAATTTCCCTTGATTGAATGCGACACCTTTGCAATTGCGAGATTTGATTACAAAAATGGTAAGATTAGGAATTTAGGTAAACTCAGACATTGACATATGAATGCGAATAGATAGCAAGGAACCAAACTGCAAATGATAAAAATAATAAGGGTTAACTAAACTTACGCATTATGTGATTTCCAATCGTGTACATACTTATTTTGTGTATTCAACACTAATGGTATGAATATCAAAAGACAGAAAAGGGGGAGGTGGTAAATGGACTGGTTAAGATATGGGGTGCAAATCACTTTAAACTTGTTTAGTATGGTAAAATGTAACAAGGTAGAAAATAAAATGTCACTCGTTCTCATTTTGCTACAAAAAGAGTGAAAGTACTACCTCTTCATTTTCACTTCTAACGATCCATCTATATATTTCATTTTCTTTACAAAAAATACCCCAAAACTTTTCAGGGTTAATTTCAAGAAGTGAGTTTTGCGCATGATTTCTAGGTCAATATTGATAGTTTCACTTTCACACTATTTTAAATGGTCATAATTAATTTAATCTATTAGATTAAAGTTTTAGCAGGGTTATATAAAATTTCTCTTGTTCCTGTTAAATTTAAATATTATTATGTTTTTTGGGTACAAAATCAAATATTATTATGTGTGCAAGTGTAATAAATGAAACAGAAAAGTTGGAAATATGTGACTACTCTTATTGCATTTGATCCTTCTTTAGGATTTGCTTAATTTCCATGGAGACTTTCAAAATGGCTTATGATGTCAAAATATGTGTGAAAAGTGTTTCATGTCATAGCATCAGGAATTATTAATGAACTTGACAATTGCAAAATGTCAAGTTGTTCTGCAATACAATATGCAGCATAGAATGCTATAGTCAAAATTAAAATGTTTTGACTTTTATTGATTTTCTTCTCTTCTAAACCACTCCTCTCTATTAATTTGAATGCCTTTCTCTTCTCTACTATTTTCTTGTTCGCTTGGAATCAGATAATAACTTAAGAATACATACTTACAATGAAAATTTTGATTAGGGTGCATGGGGTGTTGCATTTAAGCTTTTTGAAAGAGAGAAAAAAGTGATATATATATTTATAGATGTGGAAAAACATAACTGTTTGACCCTGTTGGGTTTCTTTCTTCACTGATTAATGAATTTTGTTTCATCAAAAAAGAGAAAAGCATAACTATTAGGCATAACATAACCACCACTATCAACACTGATCTAATGTACCTTTGTCAAAGTTGTGTTCTTTTATTAGTGAAGTATCAACAGTTCACAACTTCAAGGAAGCTACATGGAAAAGTTGGTGGTTCATCATGAAAGCTTTTTAGATCAAGAAAGTTCACTTTGTGAAATAGATCAGCTTGAAATTGGCCATTCCTTATACTTGTGACAGCTTTTTGATTCAACAATAAGCCCTCTAGATTGTGATTTACCTGGAAAACCGATTAAGAATAAGAAATTAATCAGTTAATATTTTTTACAATGGTAGGATAACAACGTCCATTAGAGTCAACACATGGATTGCTAAGCAATTTTTTTTATGTCATTTTCAGTAACTGCACCCATTATTATTATTTAAACTGACTTAGACCATTTCATGTGCTTGATACTTCTCACAAACTGTGTCTACTTCATTGTGGTTGTCAGGATCTCTATATAATAAGTTCAGTCTAAGATAGAAGCAAGGAATCAAATCATGGATTATGATCAAAAACCACTGTTAGGTGAAACGTTGATGGGGAAGACAATGGCAATATTTAATTTTCTCTATCTGCCCAACCATCCCATGTGCCTTATAAAATGCCACCTTGAATTAATGTTCTGCCAACGCCTTGAAAACATTTTGACTTTGTCAAAATGATTTTTATTTATTATCGATATATGATGTCAGAAAGATAGCTGATACATTAACTTCTTTGGTAATCAAAATAATGAAAGTTCTTAATTTGATAACTGTTGATGAGTTGTAAGTTATTGAAATTGTAGTAATGTACCAAGTATATGTCTTTCTTTCTTTCTTTTTATATATATATANCTTTCTTTCTTTCTTTATATATATAATTTTTTAATTTTCAATCTCATTGATCTACAAATTAAATTAGAGGCGTAGCATAGATGGAAAACAAGTTCTTAATAACAAATATGAAAACAACAAGAGTCATGACTTGGTTATCTCTCTTGTTTTTTTGCTCCGAATGTTTAGTTGGACATAAACTATGAAGTCTTGGTGCAGAGAATATGTACCAAGCTCAGAGAAAGAAAAGTTGCAGAAAAATGAATTCTGTATTGCATTCAAAAGTGATCACATCTCTTCTGATACAGGGGTATATAAGCTACTGAAATATATATATGACGTGTATACATATTTGACCAATGAGATCAAAACTAATCTAACCATGCAGCTGCATTGATAACTGCCTTCTCTAACTAATTATGATGACGTGTACTGATAGCACGTGCTTGACTAAGAGGCTAACTAATTAACTTAACTAACTGAATTGAAGCGTGTCTAATATAAACAAAGGGCGTAACATGATGGAGGTTTTTACATGAATTTAGAATTTCCCTTGATTGAAGGAAACACCTTTGCAATTGCGAGATTTGATTATAAAAATGGTAGGATTAGGAATTTAGGTAAACTCAGACATTGACATATGAATGCGAATAGATAGCAAGGAACCAAACTGCAAATGATAAAAATAATAAGGGTTAACTAAACTTATGCATTCTGTGATTTTCAGTCGTGTACATACTTATTTTGTGTATTCAACTCTAATGATATGAATATAAACAGCAGGAGACAGAAAAGGGGGTGGTGGTAAATGGAGTGGTTAAGATTTGGGGTGCAAAGCACTTTAAACTTGTTTAGTATGGTAAAATGTAACAAGGTAGAAAATAAAATGTGACTCGTTCTCATTTTGCTACAAAAAGAGTGAAAGTACTACCTCTTCATTTTCACTTCTAACGTTCCATCTGTATTTTTCATATTCCTTACAAAAATACCCTAAAAATTTTCAGGGTTAATTTTAGGATATGTTTGGTAGGAGATAAAGGAGTATTAACTGTATTATTTATTCTTTTTTCAAAACATAACGATATAGGTGTAAACATTAATTTTTAATTATGTGTAGTATGATTAATAATTTGAGGAGAAGAAGGAATGAGAGTTTAAGGAGATGGATGATTAGTGAAAGTGATCCAAAATATTTTACCCTACTAATCTTGTAAAAATTTCCATCAATTTATTGTTACAACCAAACATATATTTTTTTTAAAAAAATATACCCTCATAAGAAAAAGTTACATGATCTTAGCTGCATATATATTGTCTTCAGCATTGAAGTGAGTTTTGCGCATGATTTCTAGATCAATATTGATAGTTTCACTTTCACACTATTTTAGATGGTTATAATTAATTTAATCTATTAGATTAAAGTTTTAGCAGGGTTATATAAAATTTCTCTTGTTCCTATTAAATTTAAATATTATTATGTTTTTTGGGTACAAAATCAAATATTATTAAGTTTGCAAGTGTAATAAATGAAACAGAAAAGTTGAAAATATGTCACTACTCTTATTACATTTGATCCTTCTTTAGGATTTGCTTAATTTCCATGGAGACTTTCAAAGTGGCTTATGATATCAAAATATGTGTGAAAAGTGTTTCATGTCATAGCATCAGGAATTATTAATGAATTTGACAATTGCCATATGTCAAGTTGTTCTGCAATACAATATGCAGCATAGAATGCTATAGTCAAAATTAAAATGTTTTTTCTTTTATTGATTTTCTTCTCTTCTAAACCACTCCTCTCTATTAATTTGAATGCCTTTCTCTTCTCTAATATTTTATCGTTCGCGTGGAATCAGATAGTAACTTAAGATTATATACTTAAAATGAAAATGTTGATTAGGGTGCATGGGGTGTTGCATTTAAGCTTTTTAATAGAGAAAAAAAAGAGCTATATGTATTTAAAGATGTGGAAAAACATAACTGTTTGATCCTGTTGGGTTTTTTTCTTGATTGATTAATGAATTTCGTTTCATCAAAAAAAAGAAAAGCATAACTATTAAGCATAACATAACCACCACTATCAACATGTCAAAGTTGTGTTCTTCTATTAGTGAAGTATCAACAGTTCACAACTTCAAATATATAAAGCTCTAGATTGCCAATGATGGTTTCCAATGCTAATGCTTGCAAGAGCGAAAGAATTAGAACTGGACCATTGTTATATCTTGACAACCTAATGTTATTCTTAAAAGATCCAAATAGTTGGACTGATCAATTCAAACACTAAAACTAAAAGCCAATTACTAGGGAGGACCAGCATAAGGTTTTGGAACTCCTCTGTAGCTTTTCACCTTGACAGCAATGCTTAGACTTCAGCTCAACAGTACTTGTTTCTTCAATTATCTGTCAGCATAATCCTCCTATTAATAAGTACCATTAATCCCCAAAAACATTACTTAATTTGTAATTGTTGCTTCATTCTGGATTACAAAATTAAAACAAAACTTAAATTTTGAATTCATTTGTCAATTATCAGTATTTATCATTTATCCAAGTCATCCAAAAGCACAGGAAAATTAAAAGTAATTAGTATTTCTTGTGATATTCTATCAAGCTAGAACAACATTCAACATTTAGCTTTTCTAGATTCTCAAGAATAAGCTCAAGTTGAGAATCTCCATTTTTTATCTTCTTTAGCTAGTCCAGATAAGCAAGCCATAATTCCTTTATTGGTGGAATGTTTCTCACATGATCAAAAAATGGTTCTTGACATGAGAATATCTCCTCAAAGGAACTATGAGACACAGCAAGTTTAGAGAGGTTGTGAAATCTTTTAAGAAAGCTATATGGAAAAGTTGGTGGATCATCATTAAAGCTTTCCAGATCAAGAAAGTTCAGTTTGTGAAATAGATTAGCTTGAAATTGGCCATTCCTTATACTTGTGACAGCTTTTTGATTTGACAATAAGCCCTCTAGATTGTGATTTACCTGTAAAACCAATTAAGAATAAGAAATTACTAAGTTAATATTTTTTACAATGGTAAGATAACAATGTCCATTAGAGCCAACACATGGATTGCTAAGCAATTTTTTTTTTATGTCATTTTCAGTAACTGTACCCATTATTATTATTATTTAAACTGACTTAGACCATTTCATGCGCTTGATCCTTCTCACAAGTTGTGTCTACTTTATTGTGGTTGTCATAATCTCTATTTAATAAGTTCAGTATAAGTTATAAGCAAGCCATCAAATCATGGATTATGATCAAAAACCATTGTTAGGTGATGTTGAGTAAAATTTAGAGTAAGCAACTCTAAATTTACTAATATTGGACCCAAACAAGTAAACAAATTATTTGTATTATACCCACAATAAAAGACACTACAACACTTTGCAAGGACCACTCACAATTTGAAGAGAAATACAACACTCAAAAGAAAGCTCACAACTCAAGACACCACTCTCATGTAAAGAGATGCTTCACTTTCTCTTACACAAAACAAGCTTAGCTACTCCTATTTATAGGTGATGGAGGAGGTGGGAACTACTAGCCTAGACACATGTAGAATAAGCTACAAAGTTCTAGAATAAACTACAACATATCTCAAGGTCTCTAGAACCTTCTAGACAGCTCCAGAGTCTTCTAGGATTGTCTAGTTCCTTCATTCAGGTTCTAGGATACTCTGGAATCTTCTAGAAGCTTCTTCATCCTTCCAGCACCTTCTAGGATGTTCTAGAATTTTCCAGCACCTTCTAGCTCATGCTAGTTTACTCTAGAACATTCTAGAGTCTTCTAGTCTACTCTAGTTATCTCTAAAATTTTCTAGAAGGGAGAAGACAATGCTGCATACCTTCTTTAACACTCCCCCTCAGCACTGACTTCTCCAAAGCGGATTGTCATGCCAAGTCGTTCACGAAGCTCTAAGAACTTAGAAGAATTTAAGCTTTTCGTGAATATGTCTGCAACTTGGTCTCCTGTTTTGATCGTCTTCATTTCTATTTCTCCATTTAGCACCTTCTCCCTCACGAAGTGATGATGGACTTCCACATGCTTAGTTCTTGCATGGAAGACCGGATTCTCCGCTAAACGAATTGCCGACTGATTGTCACAGTATAACGGGACTGCATAATCTACTGGTTGATGTAGATTATTCATTAGCTGTATCAACCAAGTACTCTCTTGAGCTGCCATTGCCGCTGCTCGATACTCAGCTTCAGTGGTTGATAATGATACTGTCGGCTGTCTTTTGCTACACCAAGAAATTGTTCCAGAACCAAGCTTAAACACATACCCAGTTGTTGATCTCCTGGTGTCGTGATCTCCTGCATAGTCAGCATCGCAGTAGCCAACTAACTTGCAGTCTCCACCTTTCTTGTACAAAAGACAATAATCAATTGTACTCTTCACATATCTCAGTATTCGTCGAACTGCTTCCAAATGAGGCTTCTTTGGATTTTGCATGTATCGACTCATCACATTGACTGCATAAGAAATGTCAGGTCGAGTCAAGGTTAAGTAGATTAGACTGCCTACCAATTTTCGATACATTGTCGCATCTTCCAAGTCTTTTCCTTCATGTGCACACATTTTGGCATTTGGTTCCATCGGCGTCAAAATCGGCTTGCATTCAAGCATTCCGAACCTCTTCAGCAAATCTTTGGAATATTTCTGCTGACAAAGAAATATTCCTTCTTGTGTGCAATCAACCTCTAGACCAAGGAAGTGCTTGAGCTGTCCAAGTTCCTTCATCTGGAAACGGACTGATAAATTCTCCTTCGTCCAAAGAATTTCTGCCTCATCATCACCGGTTATGATTAAATCATCCACGTACACTAGCACGATAGCTAGCTTTCCTCCATTAGCTTTGACAAACAAGCTGGAATCTGCAGGTGTTAACACGTATTCAGGATGATCTTGTCTCTGAAAACCCATTGGTTGGATCATGTAGATCTCCCGATCCAGCTCTCCATGAAGAAAAGCATTCTTCACATCCATCTGCCACAAATTCCAGTCTTTGTTGGCTGCAAGTGCAAGTAGGACTCGTACAGTTGTAAGTTTCGCCACTGGACTAAACGTTTCATCATAGTCTAGTCTGTACTGTTGAGAGAACCCACGAGCTACCAATCGTGCCTTGTACCTCTCAATTGACCTATCTGGACGACGCTTTATCTTGTAAACCCACTTACAGGATATGGGTTTCACATCTCTTCGCTTTGGCACTAGATCCCAAGTCTGATTTTGCTGAAGTGCATCGATCTCTTCTTTCATAGCTGTCATCCATTCAGAACTTTGCGATGCTTCTTCAAATGTGATACTTGTCTTTTAGAACTATACAATCCATGCTTTAATACTGAATTTTTACCTGCATTGCAAGCAAATTCTCTATAAACATGGTGTTTAATCCATAAATTGGCTTTGACAGGTACCAAGATGGGTAATCTAGAAATGAGAAGAATTTGGCAGCAATTCATGGAGAAAATGGCAATGAGAGCAGCATTCTACCAAGTTTTCTGCTAGACACGGGCAGTAACACGGCCGTGTGTACCCCGTGTCTACCATCCAGAGGCTACTGCTCAAGCTCAAGGACAAAGACGGCCTCAGACAGGAACAGACACGGCCGTGTCCAAGGCCGTGTTGATCAAGCAGAATGTCCAAGAGAACAAAGGCCCAGTCTAAGGGCAAACACGGTCAAGAAAAGAGAAGAACACGGCCGTGTGAGGGGCCGTGTTGAACAGGCAGAGGCTACAAAGTCAAGACACGGCCAGGCCAAAGAAGAGCACGGGCCATGTCTGAAGGAACACGGCCGTGATCAGAAAGGAACACGGGCGTGTCAGAGCCCGTGTTCGATGACCAGAAATGCAACTTAAGTGACACGCCCAGGACCAGAAAAGGAACACGGCCGTGTCAGGGCCGTGTTCGAGCTATTTTTGACCAAATGACCTAATCCTGCACAAGTATAAAAAGGGAAATCTGATGCATGGCAAAAGGAGGCCGTACTTGGGAAGAAAAGAGCAGAAGAACTAGAGAGCAAGGGGGAGCAATCGGGACTGGATCGTCATAGAGTTTCTTCTTCTTCTCTTCTTTTCATCTCATGTTGAATACTTATTTGTTTTTATTGAATTCAAGTATGAGTAGCTAAATTCTTATTGTTAGGGGTTTGATGTAATTCATTTGTAATGAAGTTTCAAGATTGAATAAACTTGTTTTAGCACAACTTCGTGTGTTGAATGGAATTTGCTGTTCTTAATGCCTTTAAATGCTTAGCTACCATTTGAATGGTCAAGAGATTCGTTTCAATACTAGGAATAGTAAGATTCGAATGTGTCCTGTAAATTCTGTCCTAAATTGAGTTAATCTAGGAATAGATAACTTCGTTTAGGTGGTATCAGATTAATTTCCTAGAACCAAATCACCTAGATTAATTAGTTGTATCAAGGAATTGGACAAGTAATTGGCATAGGGAGGATTGTATCACCAAGGAATTGGGTTCAATCACTTTAAGGAAATTAACCAACAACAAAAGAATTGT
The DNA here is from genome assembly GCA_003255065.1 of Cercis canadensis. Taxonomy (NCBI): domain Eukaryota; kingdom Viridiplantae; phylum Streptophyta; class Magnoliopsida; order Fabales; family Fabaceae; genus Cercis; species Cercis canadensis. Next base: position 54,548 of record QAOA01001877.1, on the reverse strand, counting down.
GACTGAAATAAGTAGCCCAATATTGTTTCTAAGATTACATTGTCTATGAGGAAATCGAATTGCAAGTGAATGAAATCAACCCCTAACTTTTCTCATTCTTATTACAAATCTTACATTTAGATTATTTCTTACAGTTTGTTATGATATTGTTGGAGTTTTGTTATTTAGTTGTCACTTAGTTAATTGCAGCAGCTCAATCCAGGGCTGCCTTCAATCCAAATCATTAATCCTTCCGAATAGAATCTTTATTGGTGAAATTGATAATTGTTAGCCTTAATCCTCGTGGGAACGATACTCTACTCACTACTATATTACTTGTGTGGCCCGGTACACTTGCCGGTATAAAAATTCACATCAAGTTTTTGGCGCCGTTGCCGGGGATTAACGGTATATTAGCAATATTAATAGTAACCAACTAGGTCCTAATTTGGATTTTTAATTTTCTGTTAGTAAATCTGGTTCAAATAGTTTATCTGTCGTTAATTTGTTTCTCTCAATTGCTTATCCTACTTTAATCTTGGTGTATGCGAGGTACTCTCGATTCCAGCTCATTAGCTTTTGATCCTGAGATTGAGAGAACAGCTAGAAGACTTCGCAAGCAGACCAGAGGAGCAAGACAAGCACATCAGACAGTTATGGCAGAACAAAACCAGAATCCTCCACTGCACAATAATGGCAATGGAGTTGGACAAAACCCTCCACCGCGAACACTCATGGAATACTCTATCCCAACAGCCGCAGGGTGTGGAGCGAGTATAACAGGACCACCTGTTCAGGCCAATCATTTTGAACTTAAACCAGCTCTTCTTCAGTTAGTGCAGCACAATCAGTTCAGTGGAAGTGTGCTAGAAGATCCAAATGGGCACATAGCCAACTTTCTGCAGATTTGTGACACAGTGAAGTTGAACGGGGTGAGTGATGATGCAATTCGACTCAGGCTTTTCCCTTTCTCTGTGAGAGATAAGGCCAGAAGCTGGTTGGATTCTCAACCAAGGGGCAGCATCACCACTTGGTCAGATTTGGTGAACAAGTTTCTAGCTCGATATTTCCCTCCTTCCAAATCAGCAAGGTTGAGGACAGAAATTACTTCATTTCGCCAACAAGATGGAGAATCATTGAGTGAAGCTTGGGAGCGGTACAATGATATATTGAGGAGATGCCCACATCACTCGTTCGAATTTTGGATCCAGGTCCAGAGTTTCTACAATGGTATGCTTCCTCACACAAAAGCGAATGTGGATGCTGCAGCAGGAGGAGCTGTAAATTATAAAACTCCGGAACAAGCCTGGGATTTGTTTGAGAAGATGGCTTGTAATGACTACCAGAGTCAAGGAGAGAGATCCATAGTCAAGAGAGGCGTCATGGAAGTTGGAACACTAGATGCACTGTTAGCCCAGAACAAGCTATTGACACAACAGGTGGCTGAGCTGTCCAAGAAGTTTGAGACTATCAACGTGAATGCAGTCAATTACTCTCCACCAGTTTGTGACTTTTGTGCAGGGAGCCATGCAAATGGAGAGTGTCCGGGCAACATGTTTGGACCTCCAGTGTCTCAAGAGCAAGTGAACTACATGGGAAATCCTTCCAGACCTCAGAATAATCCTTATGCTCCTACGTATAATCCGGGGTGGAGGAATCACCCAAACTTCTCATGGGGTAATCAAGGAAATCAAGGGGGTTCCCACAGACCCAACTACTCATATCAGTCACCACAGCAGACAACTTAAGGTCATGCTTCACAACCTCAAACCAATGAGAAAAGTCCTTCTTTAGAGAGTGCACTAGAGAAATTGACCACTCAAACCTCAGCGTTCATCCAGAAAACTGCAACATTTATGGAGGAAACCAGGAGCGGGTTCAGAAATCAAGATGCATCAATTCGGAAGTTGGAAACTCAAGTGGGGCAGATAGCGAGACAGTTGGCAGACAGACCTCAGGGATCCTTGCCCAGTGATACTATTCCGAATCCTAAGGAGCATATCAAGGCCATAACTACAAGGAGCGGAAAAGTGCTGGAGCCCAGTCCAAGACAAGAAACACTAGAAGAGGAAGATGATAAGGTAAATAGGACAAATGGGGACACAGTATCTAGCCGCCCCACTGAGGCAGAAAGTCAAGAAGAGGGGGAGAAATTGACCAGACCTTGTGCTACAATACCTCCAGTCAAGGTGCCTTTTCCTCAAAGGCTCAAGAAACATCAGGATGAAAAGCAATTCAGCAAGTTCTTAGAGGTTTTCAAGAAATTACAGATAAATATACCTTTTGCTGAAGCACTGGAACAAATGCCATCCTATGTGAAATTTATGAAGGATCTTCTGACCAAGAAAAGAAGAATCGGAGATGATGAGACAGTCATGTTGACAGAGGAGTGCAGCGCTATTCTACAGAGAAAATTGCCTCCAAAGCTCAAAGATCCAGGAAGTTTCTCTATTCCATGCACCATTGGAGACATCACTTTTGGGAAGGCATTATGTGATCTGGGAGCGAGTGTGAGCCTGATGCCTCTATCTATCTTCAAGAGGTTGGGAATTGGTCAAGCAAAACCCACCATGATTACACTGCAGCTTGCCGACCGGTCTGTCAAACATCCCTACGGTTTAGTAGAGGATGTCTTGGTTAAGGTTGACAAGTTCATCTTTCCGGTGGATTTTGTTGTCCTAGACATGGAGGAGGATGGAGAGATTCCGCTGATCTTGGGACGGCCATTTCTAGCTACTGGGAGAGCATTGATAGATGTAGCAGATGGGACTTTGACCCTGAAAGTTCAAGATGAGAAGGTGATCTTCAATGTGTTTAGTGCGATGCAACATCCTATGGAGAAAGAGGAATGCTTCCGCCTGGATATTCTGGACTCTATCATTGCTAGCACATTCAGGGAGAATCTAACCTCTTGTCCTCTTGAAAGAGTTTTGGTGGATGCAGTGACCGTAATAGATTTAGCAGGAGATCCAGCATGCGCAGAACATGTAGCATTATTGGATGCTCTACCATCATGTTCGACATCCGCACCACCTAAGCTAGAAGAATTGAAAAGGGAGGTGAATCAAGAGCAATCTCCAAAAGTTGAGCTCAAGCCACTGCCGCTGACCTTGAAGTATGCCTTCCTTGGTGAGAATAATTCCTCTCCCGTTATCATTAATTCCGGATTGACTAAGCTAGAGGAGGAGAAGCTGTTACGGGTATTGAGGAGGTATAAGAGCGCCATTGGATTGTCGATTGCTGATTTAAAAGGCATCAGTCCATCCTTTTGTATGCACAAGATCCTCATGGAAGAAAACCACAAAGCTGTTGTACAACCCCAAAGGAGACTAAATCCAATCATGAAGGAGGTAGTGCGAAAGGAAGTGGTAAAACTCCTAGATGCTGGAGTTATTTACCCTATCTCGGACAGTTCATGGGTAAGCCCAGTTCAGGTAGTGCCCAAGAAAGGAGGGACAACAGTGGTGATGAATGAAAAGAATGAACTCATTCCCACTAGAACAGTCACTGGATGGCGCGTATGCATCGACTACAGAAAACTGAATGATGCCACGAGGAAGGACCATTTCCCTCTTCCTTTTATAGATCAGATGCTGGAGCGCCTAGCCGGTCATGAGCATTATTGTTTTCTGGACGGGTATTCGGCTTACAACCAAATTGCCATAGCTCCGGAGGATCAGGAAAAGACCGCCTTCACTTGCCCCTATGGAGTGTATGCTTATCGGAGGATGCCATTCGGATTGTGCAATGCCCCGGCCACTTTTCAAAGGTGTATGCTTTCCATATTCTCTGACATGAATGAAAAATTTATAGAAATATTTATGGATGACTTTTCTGTTTTTGGCTCTTCTTATGATAATTGCTTGCATAATCTATCATTAGTGTTAAAAAGATGCCAAGAAACCAATTTGGTGTTGAATTGGGAAAAGTGCCATTTTATGGTCAGAGAGGGGATTGTTTTAGGGCATAAAATTTCTGCCAAGGGGATAGAGGTCGACAGAGCTAAGGTAGAGGTAATTGAAAAATTACCCCCTCCTACTACTGTCAAAGGGGTGCGTAGTTTTTTGGGACACGCAGGCTTTTATAGAAGGTTTATTCAGGATTTTTCTAAAATTGCTAAACCCCTATGTAACCTGCTTGTGAAAGATGAAACTTTTGATTTCAATAAGGAATGCCTGTTAGCTTTTAATACATTGAAACAAAAGTTGATTACTGCCCCTGTGGTGATCCCACCTGATTGGGATTTACCTTTTGAACTTATGTGTGATGCTAGTGACATAGCTGTAGGTGCTGTCTTGGGGCAGAGAAAAAACAAATTATTGCATGCCATATACTATGCAAGTCATGTGTTAGATTCTGCTCAACTTAACTATGCCACTACTGAAAAAGAGTTGTTAGCCATTGTTTTTGCATTTGATAAATTTCGCTCTTATTTAGTAGGTGCCAAGGTTATTGTATATACTGATCATGCAGCTCTTAGGTATCTTTTTGCTAAACAGGATTCCAAGCCTAGGCTCATCCGCTGGATCTTGCTGTTGCAAGAATTTGATCTGGAGATAAAAGACAAGAAAGGAATGGACAATGTGGTGGCTGATCACCTGTCTAGGATTGAGCAACAAGAGAAGAACCAAGCTACACCTCTTCCCATCAATGAGGAGTTCCCAGACGAACAACTCTTAGCAGTGCACAGCTTGCCATGGTATGCTGATTTTGCAAACTTTAAAGCTGCTAAGGTTCTACCTGTAGATCTAAACTCCCAGCAATTGAAGAGATTCCTTCATGAGGCTAAGTTCTATGTCTGGGACGAGCCTTATTTGCTGCGAAAATGTGTTGACGGCCTCTTGAGGAGATGTGTCTCACAAGAAGAGGTGAAGGATATTTTGTGGCATTGTCATGCTTCAAACTATGGTGGCCATTTCAGTGGAGATCGGACGGCTGCAAAAGTTCTTCAATCAGGGTTCTACTGGCCAACAATCTTCAAAGACGCCTATGACTATGTGAAGACGTGTGACCGCTGCCAAAGGACCGGCAACATCTCAAAAAGGCATGAAATGCCTCTGAATTCAGTACTCGAAGTTGAATTGTTTGATGTTTGGGGAATAGACTTCATGGGTCCTTTCCCATCATCATACTCTAATGAGTACATTCTGGTCGCAGTTGACTACGTGTCTAAATGGGTTGAAGCAACTGCCACAAGAACCGATGATGCTCAGATAGTTATGAGTTTCCTCAAGAAGAATATATTTTCAAGATTTGGAGTTCCAAGAGCTTTGATCAGTGATGAGGGCACTCACTTCTGTAATAAGCGAATGGACGCTTTATTGAGCAAGTATGGAGTGAGACACCGCATAGCAACTCCATATCATCCACAAACCAGTGGTCAAGTTGAAATGTCAAACAGAGAGTTGAAGAGAATTCTTGAGAAGACTGTCAACGCCTCTAGAAAGGATTGGGCACTGAAACTCGATGATGCTCTTTGGGCGTACCGTACTGCATTGAAGACACCTCTTGGCGTGTCTCCGTATCAGTTAGTGTATGGCAAGGCTTGTCATTTGCCTGTCGAATTGGAGCACAAAGCATGGTGGGCCACGAAGATCCTAAATTTTGACCTGGCAAAAGCAGGGGAAAAAAGGGTACTTCAACTTCACGAACTGGATGAATTCAGATATAAAGCTTATGAGAGTTCCAAGCTTTACAAAGAGAAGACAAAGAAATGGCATGATAAAAAAATCATCCAAAGGATTTTTGAACCAGGACAACAAGTCTTGCTGTACAATTCAAGACTGAGACTCTTCCCGGGAAAGCTGAAATCAAGGTGGTCAGGACCATTTATGGTCAAGACAGTATATCCCTATGGAGCGATTGAAGTGGCTGACAGAGAAACGGGAAGGAGTTTCAAGGTTAATGGACAACGACTTAAGCATTACTGGGGAGATGGGGTTAAACACCACATTTCTTCAATGGTCCTCACTGCATCAGCATAATCTCCGAGATAGTCCGGCTGAGGACTTTAAAATTAAGCGCTTCTTAGGAGGCAACCCAAGTCTTTACCCCTTTCTCCTTATTTACTTTTAGTTGTTTTCATTCTGTTTTTGCTTTACATCTTCATTTTTGTCATTTTTGTTCATTAAATTTTGTTTTTGGTATCTCAGGAGGGAACACGGTCTGTAACACGCCCGTGTCATGAGCCGTGTGAAGAGGGCAAAGAGCTCAGAGATACAACACGGCCTGGAACACGCCCGTGTCCATGCCCGTGTTAGAGGTCCAGAAAGCTCAGAAGAGAGACACGGGCACACACATGGCCGTGGCAGTGAACGTGTACCACTCATAGAAATCCAACAGGCAGACACGGTCTGGGACACGCCCGTGTTCACCCCCGTGTCACTTACCCAGTATGAATTGTTCCTAGACATGCCAGGTGTTGTCTCAGGTAAGTTTATAATTCTGCCAGATCACGAACACGGTCAAGAACACGGCCGTGTTGTGACCGTGTCACTTAATTCACATATTACACGGTCTGAGACACGGGGCGGTCACGCCCGTGTCACTTAAAAAACACCCCCGTGTCACTTAAACACCCGCGTGTTTAACCCGTGCCCCTACTTTACAGCACGACACGCCCACAAAACACGGCCGTGTTGTGGGCGTGTCACTCAGAAACCTTAAAGCTGAAATCGCAGAGCAGTTCATCACTTCTGAAATCCCCCTTCTTCTCATTTTCTCTCAAATCCCTAGCTTTTCCGAGCATCCCCCACCCATTTCCGGCCAATCCCAGTCCAGTTAAGCACCAAATTCTTTGCCCTAGTCACATTTCCCCAATTCACCATATCAGCACACACATTGCAGCAAGTTCTTTTGCCATTTTCGATTACTCTGCTTCCTACAGGTATGACATTCTTGATTCTTCTTATCTTCTGCTATTTTTTGATTATGAGTGTTTGCTCTATGTGCCTAGCTTAGTTCATATGGTATTTATCTGCATAATCTGAGCTTAGTGAGGTTGAGGGTGTTATCTGCATAATCTGTGCTTAGTGAGGTTGAGGGTGTTATCTGCATAATCTGAGCTTAGTGAGGTTGAGGGTGTTATGCTGAAATCACCATTGCTGTCACCACTCTAATTCCATGCTGAATTTCTGTTAATCTATTGCAAGTTGTTGTTAGGGACAGTTGTTCATTTTACACATTCCTCATTTAGCCACTATCATGGATATTGTCCTGTGGATTTGGTTAATTTATCCAAAAAAAAATTTCATGCATAGATTGTGTTTTCTCAGCTTGTAATGATCATTACTGTGGATAGATTATCTGAGTTTCCTGTCTAGCACAGTAGGAACCTGACTTTGTTGAATTATTAGTGGGGTAATTGATGATGATGACTTGGGTAAATATCTGAGGTTAGAAATTGGAATTATGAAAATGAGATAGGATTCGAGAGATAATATGGGGCACTGAAATAGTATACTAAATTTCAATTTTACTACCCTGCTGCCTTGTATATAACTTTTTGTCGAATTACTGAGATTCTGAGAATACTTGCTGAATTACTGTTTTGGCAACTTACTTAGTAAATTTGTTTTTTCCAGGACACCAAAATGACGAAGCGTACTGATGACGCACAACCTCGCCGGGAGAAACTGAAGACAAGGAAGAACCGGCCAAACCCTCCAGAATCACCTTCTCCTCCAGCTAAGAAGAGAAGGTCAGGGGCCCCTGACACATCCATTCACCCCTTCCTCCGGTTTCAAGGTGCCGAACATCGGGAGCGGTTAGCCAAGCTTTCGACAAAGCCGTTTGAACCTAGCCGATACCCGGTATGGCTAGTGTTGCAGGAGCTTGGCATCGATGAGGAGATTCGCCAACTCCTCAGTCCAGGACAGTGGGGCAACATCTTCGAGCTCCAGGAACCGGCATATAGAGAACTCACCCTGGAGTTTCTCGCCACTGTAGAGGTCAACACCACGTTCACACCAACCAACTCTACGTGGTATGAGCCTGACAGTATCCGGTTCCGTCTCGGCAGTTTCATGCATAGCATGAACCTTCAAGAATTCACCGAGGCAGCAGGGTTAGCTGGACAACCCTCTGCCACAATCAGGCCTGAGAACACATTCCTAATAGACTGGGCCTTCACCAGCGAAGACCCGGCAGAATGCTGGCTCGAAGTGAGCACTGAAGCCACTTACGAGGCCAAGCGGTCCAAGGCATCCACCCTCCGGTCACCAGCACTCAGGTACATCCACAAGCTGCTGGTGCACTCACTGAACGCCAGAAGGGAGAGCACAGGCGTCGTGAGTAAGAGGGACCTCTTCTTTCTCCAATGCATAAAGGAGAAGAGGCATTGCCACCTGGGATACGCCTTCATTCAACTGCTCAAGGGCTATCTCCATCGGGGCAACTTTGGAGCCATCGGCAGAGGATCAGTCATCACTCGCCTTGCTCGCCACCTGGATGTGCTGGGTGACGAGTCGACCCTCACGGTCGCTTGTCGACCTTTGCCGCTGGGCATGGACACCCTGAGGGCGATGGGGATGGTGGAGCGCCGTACTGACGGCCAGGGCACCTACTTTGCCCTGGCCGGTGCTCCACAACGAGCTGTGCCTGGCAGCCCTGCAGCACCAGAGATGGAGGCCCCGGTGAGGGATGCACCACCACCACCTGAAGAACCACCGGCGGAGGAGCCGAGCACATCCGCACCTCTCCCGCCACAATCCCCTCCTACTATCCCATCCACTGAAGCTGACGAGGAAGATAGGAAACCAACAGCATTGGAGAGGCAGTTGGCTCGGATTGAGGTTGAAGTCGACGGCACAAGAACCCGAGTCAACCGCCTAATCTTGGACAACCGGCGGGAGCGGCATCATAGACATCAGTGGATGTCCTATGAGCTGGCATATCACCAGTGGGTGCAATCCACTCTACAGATGATGTGTCAGTCCTTGGGACTCCACCCACCACCACCACCTCGGCCGCCTACCTTTCAAGACCCAGCGGACGATGCCGACATCGCCCCGTCGGTAGAACACATTCGGCCGCCGCGCACCTTATACCGCCATCCACAGCCTGACTCGTCGGCATCCTCCGAGCACCATTCTGAACCACCATCCAGGGAGTAGTTCCAACTATTCTCTCATTTTTGTTTCTTTCATTCTTTCATATTATTTTTGCCTGATTGCTTCTATTTATGCCTCCACTTTCTACTTTTATGCCATTCATTGTGGACAATGCATGATTTAAGTATGGGGGGGTAGAACAAGAATAGATGTAGACATTTGCATGTGAATCCTCTGGCATGTGGAACGGGAACATTGTGTCTCTGGAATTTCCTGGATGACTTGTTTTTAGATTATTACTTAAGTCTTTTAATGCCGAGTAGTCTACTTTGAGGCTTGCTGCATTAGGAAGTAACTAATGAGGTGTAATGGACTTAGGAATGCTAGAAATTTGTTATGCTAGCTAAACTTGATGTTTGTAGTTAGAATACCCTGTGCTGAGTACTGGTTTTCCTGCTGTTTTGTTTTAGTTTGAAAAAAAAAAAAAAAAAAAAAAAAAAAAAAAAAAAAAAAAAAAGGATTGAGTGGTGATCCATGATGAGCATAGTGGGGCTCTGCTCCTCTACCTTCTGTGCCTGAAACTGGAGAAGGATATGAGTATGCCAATGAAGCATAACTAGTTGAATGTGGGTCGCAGGCAATGACCGGACACCACATCCTAGGACCCCTAACTATGCAAGAAAAGAAAAGAAAAGAAAAGGAAAGAAAAAGAGAAAGAGAGGAAAGAATAGTTCTTGAGTACTTAGATTATTGTGTTGTTATTTTTGCCTGTTAGTAGAATAGAGTATTAAGCACAGGGTAATTCTTTCTATTTACTGAGAGTGTAGCTGAGGCAAACTGTTTAGTGATGACTGAGTCCATAAGCTGAATTAGAAACTGAATAATGCAGCTGCTCATTGTAGGGTGCCTAGCATATATTTTTGTAGAAATGAAATTGTCTGTCCAAGGAGAACACCTAAGGCACATGTTCTAATTTCCATTGCTTGAGGACAAGCAAATGTCTAAGTGTGGGGGTGTTTGATACTTGTCTTTTAGAACTATACAATCCATGCTTTAATACTGAATTTTTACCTGCATTGCAAGCAAATTCTCTATAAACATGGTGTTTAATCCATAAATTGGTTTTGACAGGTACCAAGATGGGTAATTTGGAAATGAGAAGAATTTGGCAGCAATTCATGGAGAAAATGGCAATGACAGCAGCATTCTACCAAGTTTTCTGCTAGACACGGGCAGTAACACGGCCGTGTGTACCCCGTGTCTACCATCCAGAGGCTACTGCTCAAGCTCAAGGACAAACACGGCCTCAGACAGGAACAGACACGGCCGTGTCCAAGGCCGTGTTGATCAAGCAGAATGTCCAAGAGAACAAAGGCCCAGTCTAAGGGCAAACACGGTCAAGAAAAGAGAAGAACACGGCCGTGTGAGGGGCCGTGTTGAACAGGCAGAGGCTACAAAGTCAAGACACGCCCAGGCCAAAGAAGAGCACGGGCCATGTCTGAGAGACACGGCCGTGATCAGAAAGGAACACGGGCGTGTCAGAGCCCGTGTTCGATGACCAGAAATGCAACTTAAGTGACACGCCCAGGACCAGAAAAGGAACACGGCCGTGTCAGGGCCGTGTTCGAGCTATTTTTGACCAAATGACCTAATCCTGCACAAGTATAAAAAGGGAAATCTGATGCATGGCAAAAGGAGGCCGTACTTGGGAAGAAAAGAGCAGAAGAACTAGAGAACAAGGGGGAGCAATCGGGACTGGATCGTCATAGAGTTTCTTCTTCTTCTCTTCTTTTCATCTCATGTTGAATACTTATTTGTTTTTATTGAATTCAAGTATGAGTAGCTAAATTCTTATTGTTAGGGGTTTGATGTAATTCATTTGTAATGAAGTTTCAAGATTGAATAAACTTGTTTTAGCACAACTTCGTTTGTTGAATGGAATTTGCTGTTCTTAATGCCTTTAAATGCTTAGCTACCATTTGAATGGTCAAGAGATTCGTTTCAATACTAGGAATAGTAAGATTCGAATGTGTCCTGTAAATTCTGTCCTAAATTGAGTTAATCTAGGAATAGATAACTTCGTTTAGGTGGTATCAGATTAATTTCCTAGAACCAAATCACCTAGATTAATTAGTTGTATCAAGGAATTGGACAAGTAATTGGCATAGGGAGGATTGTATCACCAAGGAATTGGGTTCAATCACTTTAAGGAAATTAACCAACAACAAAAGAATTGTGACTGAAATAAGTAGCCCAATATTGTTTCTAAGATTACCTTGTCTATGAGGAAATCGAATTGCAAGTGAATGAAATCAACCCCTAACTTTTCTCATTCTTATTACAAATCTTACATTTAGATTATTTCTTACAGTTTGTTACGATATTGTTGGAGTTTTGTTATTTAGTTGTCACTTAGTTAATTGCAGCAGCTCAATCCAGGGCTGCCTTCAATCCAAATCATTAATCCTTCCGAATAGAATCTTTATTGGTGAAATTGGTAATTGTTAGCCTTAATGCTCGTGGGAACGATACTCTACTCACTACTATATTACTTGTGTAACCCGGTATACTTGCCGGAAAAAGTCCCATCAAAATGTCTCAGGTTCTATTATAGTTGCTTTTTCAACTATGGCTGCATTGGCGTATTTGGGATTTGGCCTTTGTGTTCTTGTTGACTTTCGGAGTTGAGATTGTGGAGTTGATTCTTCCGTTTCAATAGACCCACCTTCTTCATTTGGTTGTTGATATACGCCAATTTGCCAAGGATTCTGAGTCACTCTTTGTTTGACATCATTGTTGTTTGGATCTCCTGATTCATCTGAACTTGGTTGGAGTTGAACAGTATGCTCCCCCATATTTTGTTGCAGCTTGTTTCCAAATTGTCTCGAGTTTGGCAACACTTCCTTCTCTGAGGACCACCAAGAAGATGCTTCATCGAATACCACATTTCGTGAAGTGTAGCATCTTCCACTCGTTGGATCGCAACATTTCCACCCTTTTCTCTGGCTGTCGTATCCCACAAAGATACATCTAACAACTTTCTTGTCAAACTTGCTCCGCAAATGATCAAGAACAAATACATAACATACACAGCCAAATACTCGAAGGTAGTTGACTGTAGGTTTCATGTTCCATAGTTTCTCAAAGGGTGAAAGAAATCCTAACCTTGGTTGAGGAAGTCTATTGATCACAAAGGCTGCAGTCCTCATTGCTTCAGCCTAAAACCTTCCAGGTACATTCTTTCCATGTAGCATACCCCAACAAATTTCTGCAAGATGCCGGTTCTTTCTCTCCGCTACACCATTCTGTTGTGGCGTGTTGGCACAAGTGTACTGATGACGTATTCGGCATTCCTTTAGGTATTGAGAGAACTCACTTAAGCTATATTCTCCCCCGTTGTCTGTGCGCAAGCAACGGATCTTCTTTCCTACTTGTCCTTCAGTTAACTCTTTGAACTCTTTAAACTTTGAGAATGTGTCAGATTTTTCTTTCATAAAGAAAACCCACACATACCTTGAGAAGTCATCAATGAATGTCACCATGTATCGCATACCGCCAACTGATGGTTACTTAACAGGCCCGAATACATCAGAGTGAACTAACTCCAATGGTTCTTTTGCTTTAAACTTCGATTCCTCGCATGGCAATTGATGTGCTTTACCATACTGGCATCCTGCACAAACAATGTCTGTTCGAACGTCTAGTTGAGGAAGCCCTTTAAGCATCGACTTCTTCGCCATCACACTTAGCTTGGAATAGCTAATGTGACCTAACCGCATGTACCATAGATCTGTTGTCTCATTTTTTCTTGTCCTTTCTACATATGCAGATTCTGCTGACATCACGTAAACTAATTCCAATCGCCGCCCCTCCATTGTCGGTGTTTCTGAGATTTTGAGGTCACGATACACCTTCACATCTCGGGGACCGAACAAGACATAATGGCCTGATGATGTCAATTGAGCCACAGATAGCAAGTTTTTCTTCATTCCTGGGACATGATAAACATCTTGAAGTGGCACCTGGTTAGAATTATATCGAGGCGAAATTATGGTCTTACCGATGTGAGCTATTGGCAACCTTGAGTTGTCGGCTGTCACCACCACACGACTTCCTTTATACTCAGACAAGTTTTGCAACTTCTGTTTATCACCTGTCATATGATTTGAGCAGCCCGAATCTACGATCCAGTCGTTCTTGTAGTCAATCTGTTCTGGTGTTGTTACCGTGAGAGCTAATTCTTCTTCCTTTGTAGCGAGTAATGCTTCGGCATCCCAACCATCTTCGCTATTCTCCTTAGTAGCAGTATTACTTTCAACAGGCTTTTTCTTGCTCCAACAATCTTTCGCCATGTGGCCTATCTTCCCACAGTTGTAACACTCACCATCAAACTTTCTATTATTACCGCGATTCTTCGAAGCTCCCCCTGGACGAGAGCCTCCCTTTCCTTGGTAAGTTTTCACCTTGTCACCATCCTTTTTAGATCCACCTCCAGTGTGCCGCTTAGAACTGCCTCTGCTTTTGTTGGTGTAGAGTGCTTCCTCTTCACCCTTCAGCGAGACTCCTCCCATTTGCTTGGCCATAGCTTCTTGACCTGCAAGCAAATTTTTGAACTCAACAAGCGATGGTTGTGTCGGCCATCCTTGTATAGCGGCGACGAACCCTCGATATTCAGGTCTTAAACCATGGATAATTATTCTCTTTATCCTGGTTTCCCCAATAGGAGCTGTTGGATCTAACTCTGAAATTTCGCGGCATATCGACTTCACCTTGTGAAAATACTGAGCAATCGTCATGTCACATTGCGCCATCGATAGCAGCTCGTTCTCGAGAAGTTGCAGTCTTGTATCATTCTTCTTTGAAAAGAGTGTAACAAAAGTGTCCCATGCTTCCTTTGGTGTTTTGGCATCCCGAATGTGCTCCAACATTTCTTCTTCAATTGTGGTCTTTAAAGCAAACATTGCTTTGCCTGCTTTAATTTTCCACTTTCGCAAGGTGCCATTGGCATCTTCTGCCGCCGGTTGTGTAACTTCACCACCACCGACAACCTCCCAAAGGTCCTAACCTTGTAGGTAAGACTCCTGTTGTGAAAATTCCAACGCAAGTGTACGTTGTCGTTTGCAAGTAATAAAATGAGATCAATTTATCGTTCCCACGAGGACTAATGTACNAGATATGGGTGATTAGACTTTTGATACCACCATCATAAATAGAATAGTAATATTGGACCTTAATTTCTAGTGTGTGATAGAGTAAATTATTCTTAAATTCTTAATGTTGGAGAAAAATACCCTTCAATTTTAAATATGAAAAAAAAATTTAATTTAATTCCTCTCAAACCATAGAAAATATTCAAAATATCACGTAATGCTATGTAATTAAAAATATATGCTTCAATCAAAAAATTTGCATCCTCTTACATCATCTTTTAAGTAGTTCATCAATCAATATAATTATTGGAAATTTACTCATTTATTTAGAACACGGAACTAGTCTACTAGACTATTGTTTGCTATCTATTCTGAAAAACGAAATGGAAAGTGACTTTTTTCTTTTTGTATATCAGTGTATTTCTTTAATAAGGTCAAATCTTCTTGATGAGTTAAACATAATTAGATCACTATATATTTTAATACTTTTATGTATTATATTATCAAAATTAAAATATGCTCCTAGTCAAGCAAAACAATGAGCATAAGATGTCTTCTCTCTACTTGTTAACATCACCTCAGTAAAATATTCTTCAAGCCAACCAGCACTGTTATCAAATCAACCCTAAATTGGCAAATAAAAGACATAAAGGTCATGATCATCGCTTACAGACCAAATTGAAAAGAAACTACTTTGTATTTCTCCATGCTTTTCTATACATTCAATTTGTGACCATGATAAATATACAAAACCCAGTCAAGATAATCAAGACAATCGTAAAAAGTGAAAGAGGTGTCTTAGGGACTTTGTATTTCTCCATCTGATGACTTGGTCTTTATAACACATTTAGTAATATTATCATAAATGGGCTCAAACTTGTAGGACTTAATTCAATTTTTGATGCTGCCATGTAGGTTGTTGCCTCGAGGCTACCTCCAATTTTAACAATGCTATGTTATCTCATAAAGTTATATAAGGATGACTTTTGTCTAATAAGATTGGACAACTTTCATCTAACAAAGCTATGCATACGTGTAGTTTGCAGAAAATTAAAATAGTTCAAATATTTATGCCATCATGTAAAAAAAAAAAAAAAAGGAATTGCATTGTTTGGCTAAAGAAAGACTTTGAGCAGGTAGTAATAAAATTAAGGTAAATTTAGATGTTTTTGTTTTTGAAATTATAACAACAATTGTTCTCAGGAGCTTAAATAATCCCTTTATCAGAAGGGTCCTAAATAATTATGTGCAGTTACGAACTGAAAATTGTTATTAAAACAATTAAAATGATCTAATTCCTCCGTCTCAGAAAATGCAGGCCTCAATTAAACTGACGACACATTTACTAACGCCTTGCTGCTGCTTCTGAACATAATGAGAATGCTGATAGAGGGCCACCAATACGTTCAGCTCCTTCGTTCATGTAAAGACTTGAAGTCTCTGCTTCAAATTCATGGCCATTTGATTGTGTCAGGCCTCCAACCAGACCATTCCACAATTGCCCATCTCATAAATTCTTACTCTTTATTGCAAAAATCCAGTTTTTCTCGCTCAACATTTGATTCTATAACAAACCCAAGCGTGATTCTATGGAACTCATTGATTAGAGCTTATTCTAGATGCAACCAATTCCAGGAAGCAATAAAGATGTACCATAGCATGTTAGGGAAGGGACTTGAACCAGACAATTATACCTTTACCTTTGTTTTGAAAGCTTGTACTGGTGCTTTAGACTTCCATGAGGGTGTTGCAATTCACCAAGAAATAGCTTCTAAGCAATTGCATTGTGATGTCTTTATTGGGACTGGTCTTGTAAATATGTACTGTAAAATGGGTAACTTACATAGTGCAAGAAACGTGTTTGATAAAATGCCAAAGAAGGATATTGCATCTTGGAATGCAATGATTGCTGGCTTATCGCAGAGTTAAAATCCTTGTGCAGCGCTGATGTTATTCCGGAGTATGCAACTGGAGGTGGTAGAGCCTGACTCAGTGAGCCTCTTGAACCTGGCCCCAGCTGTTTCTAAATTGGAGGATGTTGATTCTTGTAAGTCAATTCATGGTTATGTGGTTAGGAGATGTTTCTGTGGTGCGGTTTTAAACTCATTGATTGATATGTACTCTAAATGTTGTGAGATAAATGTTGCTCGTCGGGTTTTTGATCAGATGTCGGTTCAAGATGACGTCTCATGGGCAACAATGATGGCTGGATATGTACATAATGGTTATTTCCTCGAGGCTCTTCAATTACTTGATAAAATGAAACAGAAAAATATTAAGATGAACAAGGTGTCTATTGTAAGTGCTCTTTTGGCTGCTGCAGAGATGAGAGACCTGGATAAAGGGAAGGAGGTCCATGGTTATGCTTTACAGCAGAGGATAATTTCAGATATTATTGTTGCTACTCCTATTGTGAGCATGTATGCAAAGTGTGGGGAGTTAAAGCAAGCTAAAGAATTGTTTCTGAGTCTACAAGGAAGAGATTTGGTTGCTTGGTCTGCTTTTTTATCAGCTGTTGTCCAGGCCGGGTATCCCAGAGAGGCATTGTCTCTGTTCCGAGAGATGCAGTGCGAAGGTTTAAGACCAGATAAAGTGACTCTGACTAGTGTCCTTTCGGCATGTGCAGAAATATCATATCACAAATTAGGTAAGAGTGTGCACTGCTATGTTCTTAAAGCTGATTTGGAGTCTGATATCTCAACAGTAACAACACTTGTTTCAATTTACACTAAATTCGAATTATTTACTCATGCTATGACTCTATTCAACAGAATACAATGTAAAGATGTTGTGACATGGAATACTTTGATAAATGGGTTTACTAGATATGGTGACCCTGTTCATGCATTTGAAATGTTACAAAGATTAAGATAAACTGGGATTCAACCAGATGCAGGAACCGTGGTAAGTATGGTTTCAGCTTGTTCTCTTTTTTATGACCTAAACCTAGGCATCTCCTTTCATGGGCAAATTGAAAAAAAGTGGGTTTGAGTCTGACATTCACGTAAAAGTTGCTCTGATGGACATGTATGCCAAATGTGGGAGCCTTAATACAGCTGAAACCTTGTTTTACACAACCTCTATGAAGGATGAGGTATCTTGGAATGTGATGATTGCAGGGTACCTTCATAACAGATGTGCCAATGAAGCAATTTCCACTTTCAATAGGATGAAATTTGAAAATGTTAGACCCAATTTAGTCACATTTGTCACCATCCTTCCTGCTGTGTCATATTTGTCAGCATTAAGAGAAGGCATGGCTTTTCATTCCTGCATAATCCGAACGGGGTTTATGTATAGTACTCTTATTGCAAATAGTCTTATTGATATGTATGCTAAATGTGGACAACTGAGTTATTGTGAGAAATGCTTTCATGAGATGGAAAACAGAGACATTATTTCATGGAATGCAATGCTTTCAGGTTATGCAATGCATGGGCAAGGTGACTGCGCCATTGCACTTTTTTCACTTATGCAAGAGTCTCATGCCAAAATTGATTCTGTTTCTTTCTTCAGTGTTTTATCTGCTTGCAGACATGCAGGTTTGATTCAAGAAGGAAGGAGCATTTTCGAGTCCATGTGTGAAAAGCACCATCTTGAACCGAATATGGAACACTACTCCTGCATGGTTGATCTCTTGGGCAGTGCTGGTATATTTGATGAAGTTTTGGGTTTGATTGGCAAAATGCCAGCAGAGCCAGATGCTGAAGTTTGGGGCGCCCTTTTTGGAGCATGCAAAATACATTCAAATGTGAAGTTAGGAGAGCTTGCCCTCAATCACCTCCTTAAGCTTGAACCAGAAAGCCCGGTTCATTATGTTGTTTTGTCAGATATATTTGCTCAATGTGGTAGGTGGAACGAAGCTGGAAGGGCAAGATCAAATATGAATGATCATGGATTGAAGAAAAGTCCTGGACGTAGTTGGGTTGGTGCACATGAATAAGGTCCATGCCTTACAGGCAAGTGACAAGACCCAGTCACAATTTTGGTGGATTTGTCTACCACAGAACAGCTTGATTAGAAATAGAGAACGTCTGTGCCTGCTAGGAATTGTTTTGTGTTTTAAGATGTTGAGGAAGATGGAAAGGAACCATTTCTTTAAAATCAAAGTAAAAGGTCTGCAATGAATTTTGCTCTCTATTCAATTAGCAAATTAATAGTAATGAACGAGGATCACCAAGCTGTATATGTTTACAGAAGTTACCCATTTTCATCATTTTGGTATTGATGTTTGCTTCCACATGAATTGCTGGTGAGCTTGAGAAGAAATGTATAAACTTCTTTCTCTGTTTCTGGAAACTGGTAGTTGATAGCATGGTGACATGCCTCCAGAATATACAAATGTAAGTGGAGCCTACAAGTTACATTCATTTGGGAAGGTAAATGATTTCATGACTGCGCAGTTAAGTTTGTCAGAAGATTAAGGACTTCAAGAATACCTTCTATATTCTGCAGTTCTGGTTGTGAACAATGGTTCCTACAGCTTCTAACTCTTAGGTGTCTCTCTCTCCGTTTCTAACTCCTTGAAATTCTGAAGCCTTTCTGTTGAGTTCATATTTTTTATATTTGATTAGTATAGAACTGTATTTGCTCATTTCCTTCTATTTATTTATTTATTTGGTACATGAGTCAGTCACAAATGCCGATTAAAGAACACGAAGGATAAGACGCCAGACACCGAAACTTTGGCCTCTTGCTTGAAACTATAGCGCATAAATTCATTGTGGTATTCCACTTTTATTTTGATTGGTTCTTAATTCTTTAAGCTTTTAGTTACAAAATTCCTTAATATTAGAGCAGTTTGATCCATTTCCACACCTCATGGTTGCCCCAGCATCATAGATCCTGTATTTGTAGTCTGCCCGACATGAATTTCTAGAAGTCATTGCTTGTTGACAAAAAGCGATAGTTTAATTGAATATGTTATTCTTACATTTACATTTTAGGGTGACAAATTTATAGAGGAATAATATGAGACCCATGATATTCAAGGGACTGATTAACTCACAATCCTGTAGTGAAGACATACTCTGTTTAATATCATAGCTTCTAAAATTTTGGTGACAAGTTGTCTCATGTTTTTGTCCTTCTCTTTTGTTACTCACTCTCCCCTCTTATAAAATTTCCTTTTCTTCTTGTTATAGAAAGCTTACAGCAACACCTAATGATCAAATTCGTGCAAAATAATTAAACTAATCTTCATGGAGGCTTTTAAATGTTGAACATGTGAAAGTAACTTTATTGTCATTTTCATCCTTTATTTAACATAATCAATCTGTTGAAGATTTTCAATTTATGTATACTCTTTGTCAGATGCTACCTAACCAACTTGGTGGTGTATACTCCAATTTTTTGCATTTTCTATATGGTTGGTTGCCCTCTCATGTATATATATACGGATGCAATGTGATACGATGAGCTATGCTGTGATAATGTGACGACCAAATATAATGTAATATTTGTCATATAAGTTGCTTCTGCTATGGCTTGCACTATAATGTAATATTCCTCATGCTCTATTCATTTGTTTCTGTTTATGACTTCTACCTTGCAAAATATCTGCAATTGTTATTATGATTATAGTCCTAGTGGCTTGTGAATTTTAATAGTGGACTTTAAGTTAGTTTTCTTCTTTTGCTGTCATTATAATAGGCCACCAACTCATTTTTCTCACACTATTCCAGAAAATTTGGATGGATGGGACCTAACTAGAGAAATATCATATGAACAAGGAGATATTTTACTTGTGTACTCGTCTCTCATGAGCTTATGGCTAATTGGATGTGGAGTCTCACATTGCAGAGCATAAGTTCACTGCAACAAGTAAGTCCTCTATCAGCAGTTTGCTTAGTCTTTACACTTCGTTCTGTTGCTTATGTAAGTTTGTTAATGAAAAACGAAAGGACTGTTGAACAGTTCTTTAAAGCTAATTGGCCACTAAGAAATAATGTGAGGAAGCATTCTTGGAGTATTCTTAGGAAAGATTTAGATGTATAAGTACTGAAAATTTCATTATTATGTAACTCAATTTATTTACATGGCCTAGTAACTAAAGCAACTGGATAAGAATGATGTGCAGCAATGTAGTCAACACTGTTAATAATAGTTGGTAAAGCTCTTCTGTTGTTGATCAAGGTCTTCGTCTTTTTCTTTTTGGTTTATCTCCCTTTCCTTAAATTCTATATATATATATATATAGATATAAGAGAGAGAGAGAGAGAGAGAGAGTGGTCTCTTCCTTTTTATAACTTAAAGCAATCAGTGTCATTAAACTAAAGAATCAACTAGGACACCTTCAAAGTTCAGATACAATATCAGGGACCTCCTCTACCCATTATAAAGACTAAACCTACAGCCACTTTTGCCAACTGATGAGCAACTTCATTAGAAAGGGGCAAACTGAATTTCAGCATGAGCTTTCAGTGGCATCAAATTGATCAGCTTGAAGGTTAGTCACAAAAATCTGTTTCATTTGAACCACCAATTTACAAATGATAACTACATATATAAACAAAATAACCACATAATATCAAAGGATATTTTGATAATTTCTCAAATATAGCTGGAAATTACTTGAAAGACATTTTTATTTAGTACCTCACAATAGTAAATTCTACAATCTTTCACTGCAAATCTAACCTTAATAACAAGCAAAGGTTTGTCTTTTTATTAACAATACAAAAAATTTCACTGCAAATCTAACCTTAACAAACAAATATTTGTTTTTCTTTATTAACAATACAAGAAAAAGATATACTTATGAGTGGAACTTGGATTAGTCTATATCATCCCCTGGCTCTTTCTCTTCCACAGCATATGTTCAAATCTTCCTCCTCCTGCTGCATATTCAGATCGAGTCATGAAATGACGCCATGCACGCAAAGCATCCCATGTTTCCTCCTTGCATTGTTTCTGCGATTCAGGGCACCTAGTAATATTCACTTCATGCAAGTTGGTGAGACGCTGAAAGCTTGTTGGTAGGGTCATTAATTTGGGACAATCAAAGATATGTAAACTAGAGTGGTCAGGTCACCCAAGCTATCAGGCAACGACGCTACCTCATGAAGATTATGCAAACTTAAAGATCGTAGACAGGGGATACGTTCGAGGCCTTGGGGTAGTTTGCAGTTTGGATAACGACCCCTGATGGTTAGTTTATGCAGGTGGGTAAGATGGTTCATACCATTTGGCAAAGCCACCAGGTTTGGGCAGCCACATATTTCCAGATGCTCTAGTAAGGTGAGGTGTTGAGCACCTTTTGACAAGGATCTAAATTTCTCAGAGTAATATATCCGTAGAGTTCGAAGAGAGCGTAAACCTTCTGAGACTTTCTCAGGAAAAGACTCAAGTTCTTGACAACTTTCAATGCATAGTTCTTCCAAAGAAATGAGGCTAATGAGTTCAATTGGTAATACCTTGAGTCTGACGAAAACCGAGATACGTAGAGTCTTGAGACGAGAGGTTTCTCATCATCCCCTCTGGGAAGGAGGTCAAGTCTACACTTTCCCGAAGCTCAAGGGAAGTAAGGCTATGGTAATTGGAGATTGATGACAGCAACTCTTCTCTGCATCCACTTATATCAAGTTGTTTAACAGATGGAAGGCATGGCAACCTGAATCTGGGGCAAGCAGAAATGGATAATTTAGAAAGACAAGTGTTTCCAGAGACATGAAAGCTCTCTGTGCCACACCATTATATGATTCATTATCAATGCACTGCACATGTTTCATTCCATATATGCGGAGACTTCTTAGAGATGGTAATTTAACAAGTGGTGGAAGTTGCAGACAATTTTGGCAATTGTCAAGTTTAAGAGAAACTAAACTAGTGAGATTTGTAATATTGGCCATCCGATTTGGGAACTGCACTCCAACAAAATCCACTATCCTCAAACTCTTGAGATTTGAGTGAGGTTGAAGGGCTTCAAGCACTTGCTGAGCATCACTAGTTTGTGATTCTGTTTCAATATTCCTACCCCAGGACAAAATTAAGCACTGTAGGTCCTTTTTACCAATCAGATTAGCATCTCTAGCATCCAATGCACTTACTATAAACAAGACCTTTGATATGTAGCTCTCCTGCTAACTCCAGGTCCCGAATCTCTACTAAGCGATACCCTTTCTTTGAGCCAACAATGAAAGTACTCAATGATTTTAGGCAAGTTAATTCCCCAATATTTGGGGGCATTTGAGATAAAGAATGACATCCTTTAATACAAAGATTGGAAGATTGCACCAAATTTTTATATCCCTTAATTTGACACTAATCAAATGTAACTGAGTTGGGTCATTTTTTACAATCAACACTAACTAAATTCAATTGAAATAGAATTGTAGAGTTTATATGTTTTCTTTCTTAAATCAAGTTAAAACAAACTCAAATTTATAGCTCTTGTTTTTGCATATGCACAACACTGCATACAAATTACAAAGTAAACCAAATTAGAATTTGACAAAAACTAATCTCAATAAGACCTCTTAAATTTAATGTTTGTTAAAATAGAGTTGTAGGACATAGGGCGACAGATATATATGTAGCTATATCCGCACGCCACATTGGCATGGCTACCAGTCACAGGGTTCCAATTTGATTGAGTTGTGGTGATTGGAAGATTGCGCTGAAGCTTTATGTGAGTCTGAGGGATCTTATGATTCTTACCCAATTGCATCATCATGCGCCAACACGCTACACATAATTAAGACGCAGCTTGGGAACATGTAAGAGTTAGACCATAAGAGAAAGAAAACAAAGAATAGAAGGGTGGTGTTGTTTTGGTCTTTGATGTTGGAAAGAAGAGTTTATATGTTTCATTAATAGGTCTTTTGAAACCCTACCATTTCTTATAGCCGCAACTTCACTTCAATACATATGTTCACTATCTAATATGACCTCAGACTGAGCAGCAGAGGAATGCTGTGAAATATTTAATTATGGTGAACACTATCATACTCCCTTCATAGAGGGGTATGATACCAAATAATACCAACTGCGCTTGATTACAAGTTCATTTTTCTTGGTTCCCAGCCGGATCCAGCATTGTCGTATCACCAATTGTTGTAATAACTTGTACCTAAGTTGTGACTGATAATTCAATGGCAACGTTTTCATGAAGCAACGAGTCAACAACGACATCATTGCTCCCAAAAAATATTTGAATGCCTCCACAAACAAACTCCACTGAATTACTGAATTGTTTATTTAAGTATTATTAAGCTTATCACATCAAAGACAAAAAAAAAGTATTATTAAAGTTGTTTCTCATTCATTTCCTAAGAGAGTACTTTACCAATAGACTTGTTCAGTTGTTTCTCGTCATCTCCCTTTCTCCTCTCTCTGACCAATGGCTGCCACTTCTTCGCTCTCTGCATTCCCCAGGTCTCTAATTTTTCTGTCTTACTTCAAAGTCCTTTTTTTGTTTTTTTTCATTACAGCATGTAAGTTAATTCTTCTCTTTCACTAAAAGGAAAAGATGCTGGTTTCTTCAAGGATTCCTATCTAAGTAACAATAATTAACATGTCGCTTGTACCTCTCTCATGTATTAGTATTAGCAATAACAGAATGAAAGTTTCTTAGATATTTTTGGTATTTATGTAATATGTCATATTATATGAAAATAATCAATCTGAATGACATATGCATAAATTAACTATTTTTAAATTTATTTAAAAAAAATAAGATAAATTATTTGTATATCCAATAAAATATAAAAATTATGTATGTTTGTCACGTCAATGTAGTATAACATACACATATAGTATCATAGAATCCCCGTAACAGAATACATATTTTAATTTAATCAATAATTCATACAAGTGAAAAATTCCATGAACTACTGAGCAGATGAGATAAGCCTTTTTTTTTTTTTTTGGTTACAGTTTGTCAATATTGTTGAAATCTTGCTTTAATTTATCTTGCCAAAATTTGCAAAAGAAGGATCAGCCAGCACTTTTTAAACTAACATAATTTCAAATTTGATTACCTTATATCAAAGATTCAAAACCCGAAAGAAAGAAAGAAATGTAGGGGAAAAGGGTGATTCACCTGCAGTGAATCTTTTCAACGGTGCAGGCTAGGAGGAAAGGTGGCGCTGGTAACCGGAGGAGCGAGCAGCATCGGGAAACGCACCACTGAAGTGTTCGCCCAGCACGGAGCCCACGTGGTGATCGCGGACATCCAAGATGAACTGGCCCATGATTTGGCCCAGTCCATAGGCCCATCAATTTGTTTATACGTGCATTGCGATGTTACCGATGAGGCCCAAGTGAAAAACGCTATGGACGGTGCCGTGAAAAAATTCGGTAAGCTAGACATAATGTTCAACAATGCTGGCATAGTTGATCCCAGCAAGCCCCGAATCATTGACAATGGGAAGGCCGATTTTGAGCATGTGCTGAGCGTGAATTTCACGGGTGTATTCCTCGGAATCAAGCACGCAGCGCAAGCCATGATTCCGGCACGTAGCAGTAGCATAATCTCAACGGCGAGTATAAGCTCATACGTGGGTGGTGTTTCCTCACATGCCTATTGTTGTTCTAAGCATGCCGTGGTTGGGCTCACTAAAAATGCAGCTGTTGAGCTTGGCCAGTTTGGGATCAGGGTGAATTGCTTGTCACCCTGTGCAGTCGCCACCCCGTTGGCTACCAAAGTTGTTGGGGTTAATGCTGAGGAGCTTGAGAATGCGATGAACTCTCTTGCTAATCTTAAGGGTGTGACTCTCAAGGCAGATGATGTGGCAAATGCCGCACTTTATTTTGCTAGTGATGAGTCAAAGTATGTGAGCGGCCACAATCTGCTCATTGATGGCGGTTTCAGCATTGTTAATCCCTCCTTCCACATGTTTCAGTACCCACACCAGTCTTGATTACTTTTTTACACTATCTCTTCTATAATGCTCATAGTGCACGCTTGATTCTGCCTTCTTTGTAATATTTTAGGTTTAATTGCAATTTTAATTTTCATATTTTAACAATTTAAAATGAACTATTAAATTTTTTTATATTCATAAAATGTACAATTTTGTTAATTTTTTCTTTAAGTCAAAATTCTTAAATTTATTTTAATGTGTAAAATTCTTTGATTCATAATCCTAGAATTCAAATTCAAGAGTTACGTCTTATAAACCTTCCCACTAAATTTCAACACAATCTAACGGTGAGACTCAACCCAAAATATAAAAATTATAAATTTTCATCTAACCAAAGATTTAGACTTCCCACTACTATGGCTGCACATCTTTTATATCCAAATTTAAACAGTTTTTATCTTGGTAATCTTGATATCCTTTGCTTGGCTTGTTACCGAAGATGGAAGTAGTAAAAGACCTCTTCAAAAGAATGCTCAAAGCAGTGATAAATGCTCATAGCCCATACATGATGTTTCTCCGTAATCTATTGTGATTTTAGCAAATTTTAAAATGTTGTCTAAAATTAATTGTTAATTTAACATCTAGGTGTCTAGGTGATTGCATATGAGTAGCTAATGAAATTAACAAGTAATTTGGGCAAAGTTAAATTGCCTCAAAATCTTAATAAATTAGGGCAGACATTGCAATTTTTCTTAGTTAAGAGCAGATATTACAATTGGTTTAAAGATCAAGGTCAATTCAATCAATTTTTCTTAATTTAATTTGTGCGTGGAGCTAGGGCAGCATGGGATTAGAGTGAATTGCATGTCTCCGGGGGCCATTACCATTCCATTGCTGAACAATGCGTTGAAAATAGACAAGAACGCGATAGAGGGAATGCTAAGTGCAACCTCAGTATTAAAAGGTGGACTTACAGAGGTGGAGGACATAGCAGAGACAGTGGTTTATTGAGCAGCGACGAGTCCAAGTTTGTGAGTGGAGTGAACTTGGTAGTGGATGGGGGTTATAGCACCACCAATCTCTCATTCACTTGGGCACTCAAAAATGTGATGAATCAAACCACAAACGGTTATGGCCACCACCTCTGATGGATTTTACAACCATTTAAAAATATATATGCATGGACTAATAGGTAATTCAAACTGTGGATTTTAATTACAGCAATTACGTAAAAGGGAGTGAAAGTATAATAGATGATGTGTTTGTCGAAAGTGTTGCCTATTCTTTTGGATATATCTATGTATCTTTATGATGGATTAGTATACTCGTACAATTCAAAATCAAATAAAGGGGTTCAAATCAATAGCCTGTGGGTCTAATGACACTTCCTCTAGTCATAAGAACTAGAGGATTTGATGTCCTGAATTCTATTCCTATTATGTACTCTTATCACATTTTCGTAGTACATTGCGCTCTTATGTAACAAAAAAAAAAAGGGGGGGTTTAGATATTAGAACTTAATAAGAAACATTTTTCAGTTAATTTTTTTTTTTTGATTATATGATGATATAGAAATTCCAATGTATAACGTTTACAAATTATTTTAAATCCTTACCATCAGCCTACGTGTGATTTGGAATTTCATTCAGAAATTAGTTGTTTTAAGAAAAATTAAACACTTAATCCTCGATCTTTGGTTTCTCATCAATATTATTGAATTTGCATATACAATCTATTTCTTCAATCAAGCTTAGATTGTACACACATTTCAGTTTACCAACTGCTAAGGTCATTATTTCCTCACCTCAAAAAANAAAAAAAAAAAAGAATAGGTCATTATCTTTAAATAAAGAAATAATAAGAAATGAGAAGGTCACACTAGGGCTAAAACTCTTAAGAATGTATATTACTGCATGTAGTGATGGTTGGCATTTTATAGAAATTGTCATTTCACTTATCAATTAGCAATATGTAATTAGCCCCTCTCAAGATGGGTACATTATTGTGGATGTCTTAGGCCTATGAGTCCTAATTTAGATGAAGTAATTAATCACCACAACACAATTCTTATGTCCAAAAACATGTAGAAGCATATATATCATTCTTCTTTCGTCCTATCTATTTTTTTTTCTCTCTTATGTTCGATTTCAATAGAAGTAACTTTTTTGTAAACACAAATTTATATAATTAACGTTGAAAAGCATAAGTAGATGATTGCTATAATGGGGAAAAAAGTTAATTTTTCAGAGTTTATGAATCATTATCCAAGATTTATTGCGACAATTAGTTTTAAAAACATCGTTACTCATAAAAACAAACATGCCTTTAATCAACTTTTGATTTTTTTTTTTGTTTACACTTAAAATATCTTTACACTCTTTAGATATGAGAATAATTTTTATTCTGGACGAGAGTAGTAATTAAATTGTTCGAACTCAGAACTTTGACCTTAATTAACTAATGATTTAATCATGTATGTGCATATTGAATGTGCCACAAGTTTTGTAGGTAAGTGTGGTGGTTGGTTCAAATAAATGAAAGTATTGATATGACTATGAGAGTGGTCAAATAGAAGTGCATGGCTTGCGCAAATTAGACATCTCAGAAGAAATATAACTCAAGATTGTGAGAAGGACGACGGAAACTTGAAAACACATAACCAATAAATTTAATAAAAGATAAAATAATTCATCAGGTATATTACCTTGAAAAGCATAACAAAAATTGAGCACCAAATCCACTCAATATTCGTGTATGATATGGATTTTGGCCCCTTGATTTCTTCAATTGCAAGTGGTTGTGGTGGTTCTTCAATTTCACATCTACGGTGGGCGTTTGCTGAAAATTAATTTCACGTCTAAAAATTCAATAAGTAAATATTTACTTTATTTTGTTGTTTTGTTGTATTTTTTTAGAGCTCGAGCTTATTTATTTCCTGCTTGCAATTTAAAAATTATGATTCATCAAAAAAGTTATAATAAAAAAAGTTTGCAACGAATTGTAGCTAATTTTTGGTATAATATTAGAGTAAAACTCATTTTTAGTCCTTGAAAAATGTAGTTATTGACAAATTCATCTTTCAAAAATTTTTAGTGACAAATTTGTCCTTAAATTATTATTCTGTCGGACAAATTAGACCTCCGATAAGGTCTCATTAGTGACATTTAAAGACCAATTTGTCCTACGAAATAATAATTCAAAGACTAATTTGTCACCAAAAATTTTTAAATGACGAATTTGTCAATGATTATATTTTTTAAAGACTAAAAAAAGATTTTACTCATAATATTATATCTATTTCTGAGAAATAACTAAGCATATATAATATAATATAATATAATACTGTTCTAGAGTAAAAATAAAAATAACTATGTGCAGTTATGAACTGAAATTTATTATTAAAACAATTAAAATGATCTATTGATTCCTTTTTCTCAGAAATTGCAGGCCTCAACTAAACTGGCGAGACATTCTCTAACGCCTTGCTGCTGTTTCTAAACATAATGAGAATGCTCATAGAAGGCCACCAATACTTTCAGTTCCTTCGTTCATGTAAACACTTGAAGTCTCTGCTTCAAATTCATGGCCATTTGATTGTGTCAGGCCTCCAACATTACCATTCCATAATTGCCCATCTCATAATTCTTTACTCTTTATTGCAAAAAATCCAGTTTTTCTCACTCAGCATTTGATTCTATAATAAACCCAAGCGTGATTCTATGGAACTCAATGATTAGAGCTTATTCTAGATGCAACCAATTCCAGGAAGCAATAAAAATTTACCATAGCATGTTAGGGAAGGGACTTGAACCAGACAAGTATACCTTCACCTTTGTTTTGAAAGCTTGTACTGGTGCTTTAGACTTCCATGAGGGTGTTGCAATTCACCAAGAAATAGCTTCTAAGCAATTGGAATGTGATGTCTTTATTGGGATTGGTCTTGTTAACATGTACTGTAAAATGGGTAACTTACACAGTGCAAGAAACGTGTTTGATAAAATGCCAAAGAAGGACATTGAATCTTGGAATGCAATGATTGCTGGGTTATCGCAGAGTTCAAATCCTTGTGAAGCACTGATGTTATTCCACAATATGCAACTGGAGGCAGTAGGGCCTGACTCAGTGAACCTCTTGAACCTGGCCCCAGCTGTTTCTAAATTGGAGGATGTTGATTCTTGCAAGTCAATTCATGGTTTTGTGGTTAGGAAATGTTTCTTTGGTGCGGTTTCAAACTCATTGATTGATATGTACTCTAAATGTTGTGAGATAAAAGTTGCTCGTCGGATTTTTGATCAGATGTCGGTTCAGGATGACGTCTCATGGGCAACAATGATGGCTGGATATATACATAATGGTTATTTCCTCGAGGCTCTTCAATTACTTGATAAAATGATACGGAAAAATATTAAGATGAACAAGGTGTCTATGGTAAGTGCTCTTTTGGCTGCTGCAGAGATGAGAGACTTGGATAAAGGGAAGGAGGTCCATGGTTATGCTTTACAGCTGAGGATAATTTCAGATATTGTTTTTGCTACTCCTATTGTGAGCATGTATGCGAAGTGTGGTGAGTTAAAGAAAGCTAAAGAATAGTTTCTTAGTCTACATGGAAGAGATTTAGTTGCTTGGTCTGCTTTTTCATCAGCTGTTGTTCAGGCAGGGTATCCCAGAGAAGCATTGTCTCTGTTCCGAGAGATGCAGCACAAAGGTTTAAGACCAGATAAAGTGACTCTGACAAATCTCCTTTTGGCATGTGCGGAAATATCTTATCACAAATTAGGTACGAATGTGCACTGCTATGCTCTTAAAGCAGATTTGGAGAGTCTGATATCTCAACAGTAACAACACTTGTTTCAATGTACACTAAATTTGAATTATTTACTCATTCTATAACTCTATTCAGCATAATACAATGTAAAGATGTTGTGACATGGAATACCTTAATAAATGGGTTTACCAGATTTGGTGACTCTGTTCATGCATTTGAAATGTTACAAAGATTAAGATTAACTGGGATTCAACCAGATGCAGGAACCATGGTGAGTATGGTTTCAGCCTTTTCCCTTTTTGATGACCTAAACCTAGGTATCTCCTTCCATGGGCAAATTGGAAAAAGCGGGTTTGAGTCTGACATTCATGTAAAAGTTTCTCTGATGGACATGTATGCCAAATGTGGGAGCCTTAAGTCAGCTGAAATGTGGTATCTTGGAATGTGTTGATTGCAGGGTACCTGCATAACAGATGTGCCAATGAAGCAATTTCCACTTTTAAAAGGATGAAGTTTGAAAATGTTAGACCCAATTTAGTCACATTTGTCACCATCCTTCCTGCTGTGTCATATTCGTCAGCATTAAGAGAAGGCATGGCTTTTCATTCTCGCATAATCGGAATAGGGTTTATGTCTAGTGCTCTTATTGGAAATAGTCTTATTGATATGTATGCTACATGTGGACAACTCAAGTTATTCTGAGAAATGCTTTCATGAGAGGGAAAACGAAGACATTATTTCATGAAATGCAATGCTTTCAGGTTATGCAAAGCATGGTTAAGGTGACTGTGCCTTTGCACTTTTTTCACTTATGCAAGAGTCTCATGCCAAAATTGATTCTGTTTCTTTCATCAGTGTTTTATCTGCATGCAGACATGCTGGTTTGAGTCAAGAAGGAAGGAGCATTTTCGAGTCCATGTGTGAAAAGCACCATCTTGAACCAAATATGGAACACTATGCTTGCATGGTTGATCTTTTGGGTCGTGCTGGTTTATTTGATGAAGTTTTGAGTTTAATTAGCAAAATGCCAGCAGAGCCGGATGCTGAAGTTTGGGGCGCCCTTCTGCATGTAAAATTCATTCAAATGTGAAGTTAGGAGAGCTTGCCCTCAATCACCTCCTTAAACTTGAACCAGAAAACCTAGTTCATCATGTTGTTTTGTCGGATATATATCCTCAATGTGGTAGGTGGAACGAAGCAGGAAGGGCAAGATCAAATATGAATGATCATGGATTGAATAAAAGTCCTGGATGTAGTTAGATGTAGTCAATACTGTTAATAGTAGTTGGTAAAGCTCTGCTGTTGTTGATCATGGTCTTTTCTTTTTCTTTTTGGTTTATCTCCCTTTCCTTAAGTTCTATATATATATATATATAGAGAGAGAGAGAGAGAGGTCTCTTCTTTCTTTTAGCTTAAAGCAATCAATTTCATTAAACTGTTGAATCAACGAGGCCACCTCTACTCAAATATAAAGACTACATAAACCCCATAGCCACTTTTGCCAAGTGATGAACAACTTCATTACAAAGGGGCAAACTGAATTTCAGCATGAGCAAAACACATAATAAGCACTTTAACAGCCACATTCAGTGGCATCAAATTGATCAGCCTGAAGATTAGTCAAAACAATATGTTTCATTTGAACCAACAATTTCAAATGATAATTACATATATAAACAAAATAATCACGTAACATCAAAGAATATTTTGACAAGAGGCAGAAATGGAAAAGCAGCTTTCCAACACTTGGTTGAGAAGATTAAGAGTAAGCTGGCTGGGTGGAAAGCCTCATGTCTCTCTATGGCTGCTTTAATTTCGTCAATCACTGCTGCTATACCTGTTTATTCTATGATGGCATCTAAAATTCCTAAAACAGTTCGAATGGAGTCGGAGAAAAGACAGAGGAGTTTTTTATGGGGGCATGAGAATGACACCAGAAAAATGCATTCTGTTGCATGGAGTTGGAGTTCTATTTCATTTCTAATGGTGCTGATGGCCTACACAATGCCTCGTTCTTTTTCCTTTTTCTTTCCCGTATTGTCATGACTTTTTCCTGTAGGCTCTTTCTGCTGTTTCTGTCGGAACAAGTTTTATTTGCTTCAAATTGCTAAATCTTGATTGCACTTGTGTACTCGTCTCTCATGAGCGTGTGGCTAATTGCAGAGCATAAGTTTACTGCAACAAGTAAGTCCTCTATCCGCAGTTTGCTTAGTCTTTACACTTCCTTCTGTTGCTTATGTAAGTTGGTTAATGAAAAACGATAGGACAATTGAATAGTTCTATACAGCTAATTCGCCACTAAGAAATAATGTGAGAAAACATTCTTGAAGTTGTGTTACGAAAGATTTAGATGTATAAGTACTGAAAATTTCATTATTCTGCAACTCAATTTATTTACATGGTCTACTAACTAAAGAATTGTTTTTTTACTAACAATACAAAAAATATGTAATCTTTCACTGCAAATCTAACCTTAATAACAAACAAAGATTTGCCTTTTTATTAACAATACAAGAAAAATATATATTTATGAGTGGAACTTGGATTAGTCTATATTGTCCCCTGGCCCTTTCTCTCCCACCGTATACTTTCCCTTCTTGAATATACAGTTCGAGTCATGAAATGACTCCATGCACGCACAACATCCCATGTTTCCTCCTTGCATCGCTTCTGCAATTCAGGGCACATACTAATATTCACTTCATTCAAGTTGGTGAGACGCTGAAAGCTTGTTGGTAGGGTCATTAATTTGGGACAATTCAAGATACGTAAACTTTGAAGAGTGGTCAGGTCACCCAAGCTGTCAGGCAATGATGCTACCTCATAAAGATCATGCAAAGTTAAAGATCGTAGACAGGAGATACGTTCGAGACCTTGAGGTAGTTTGCAGTTTGGATACCAACCTATGATGGTCAGTTTATGCAGGCGGGTAAGATGGTTCATACCATTTGGCAGAGCCACCAGGTTTGGGCAGCCACCTATTTCCAGATGCTCTAGTAAGGTGAGGTGTTGAATACCTTCTGACAAAGATCTAAATTTCTCACAGTAATTGATCCGCAGAGTTCGAAGAGATCGTAAACCTTCTAAGACATGCTCAGGAAAACACTCAAGTTCTTCACAACTTGTAATCCATAGTTCTTCCAAAGCAGTGAGGCTATTGAGTTCAATTGGTAATACCTTGAGTCTGACGAATAAATGGATACGTAGAGTCTTGAGACAAGAGAGGTTTCTCATCATCCCCTCTGGGAAGGAGGTCAAGTCTTCACTATACCAAAGCTTAAGGGAAGTAAGGCTATGGTAATTGGAGATTAACGACAGCAACTCTTCTCTGCATCCATATATATCAAGTTTTATAACAGAAGGAAGGCATGGCAACCTAAATCTGGCGCCAGCAGAAATGGACAATTTAGAAAGACAAGGGAACATGTCCATTCTTTCCTCTTTCAAGAAACTCTCCAAGTTTGGCAGGTTGCGTACTGCAAGTTTTTCCAGAGACATGAAAGCCCCCTGCGCCACACCATCATATGATTCATTATCAATGCACTGCACATGTTTCATTCCATTTATGCGGAGACTTCTTAGAGATGGTAATTTACCAAGTGGTGGAAGTTGCAGACAATTTTGGCAATTGCTCAGATTAAGTGAAACTAAACTGGTGATATTTGGAATATTAGTCATCCAATTTGGGAACTGCGCTCCAACATAATCCGTTATCGTCAAACTCTTGAGATTTGAGTGAGGTTGAAGGGCTTCAAGCACTTGCTGAGCATCACTAGTTTGTGATTCTGTTTCAATATTCCTACCCCATGACAAAATTAAGCACTGTAGGTCTTTTTTACCAATCAGATTAGCATCTCTAGCATCCAATGCACTTGCAATATTTTCAAGACCTTTGATATGTAGCTCTCCTGCTAACTCTAGGTCCCGAATCTCTGCTAAGCGATACCCTTCCTTTGAGCCAACAATGAAAGTACTCAATGATTTTAGGCAAGTTAATTCCCCAATTTTTGGGGGCATTTCAGATAAAGAATCACAATCTTTATTACGAAGATGTCTCAGATCCTTTAAGCGTCTCAAATGCGTAGGTAGCCGACGAAGATGCCGACACCCTTCCAATTTCAATGTTTGCAATTTCTGCAAGCTATAAATGGACTTGGGCAAGATTTTGATGTTGGTGTAGGAAAGGTCTAAATACCTCAAAAGTATAAAATTCCTTAGAGAGAATGATGGAAATGATCTTTCATTTACTCTTAGTGCTCGGAGAGATTCGAATGTTGAGCATTCACAAAGAGTACTTGCATTGCTATTATCTAGTATTAATGTCCGCAAGGATTCAACCTTTTTCAAGCCACCCATGTCACCAGCTTGATTAGAATAAGGCCAAGCTATATGGCGCGTGCTTCTTGACCAATTAGTGAAGCCTTCGTCCTTCAACCCCAAACACTCTTCACCCATAACAGAATAAGCAAGATCATGGACAAGATCATGCATTTTGAAACTCGTAACTTGGCCTAATTCATCTATGTTGATTTCTTGGAAAAAGGATCTTTGATATAATTCATTCCAAACCTCACTACCAACAACCTCCATTGCCAATTTTCCTTTAGATGAGATAAACCCATTAGCCATCCAAAGATGAATCAACAGTTCCATGTTGATTACAAAATCTTTAGGAAATATGGCACAAAATGCAAAACACTGCCTTAGCTTTAAGGGCAGATTAAAGTAGCTTAACCTCAAAGTGGGCAAGACAGAATTTTCATCCTCTGTTAAATTCCAAATTTCACTTTCCTTAACATGAAGCCATTCATTTTCCTCACTTTTAAAGCGCAAAAGGCCTCCCAGTGCCTTAGCTGCAAGAGGCAAACCCCCACACTTCTTGACAATCTCCTTGCCTATTGCTACAAGCTCGGCACGCTCTTCTTTATAAGGGCCAAATGCACGTTGTTTGAACAATGACCAACAATCATCCTTAGATAAGCCTGACAAATGATGAGTTGGGATTGTTCCCATGATGGATGCAGCATTTGCAAGTCGAGTAGTGACTAAAATTGAAGCACCTTTGGATCCACATGCCAATACATATTTTAACTTGTCCCATTTTTCTTGGTCTTGATTCCACACATCATCTAAAACAAGCAAGTACCTTTTACTTTGTAGTAACTCTTGAATTTGTTTCTGGATTGTATCTAAATCCAAGGTGTTACTGCTTTGTTTCAAGATAGATTCTTTAATGGATTGCAAAATCCTTTTCACACTAAAATTCTCTGAAACACAAACCCAAATTAACAAGTCAAATTGCCCACTTACTCGCTTATCATTGAATACCAGTTGTGCAAGTGTTGTTTTTCCAACTCCACCAGTGCCAACAATGGGATAGATAGAAAGGTCATCACAGTCACTCGCATGCCTCAGAAGAAACTCCACAATCTTTTCTCTATCTTCATCTCTTCCATATACTTGAGGCTGAGTAATAAGTGAGCTGGTTTGGCGGTCTTCGACAACTTCAGTTCGTCTTTCCATAATCCCCTCACGTAAGTGAAACTTCTGCCTTTCTTCAGCTATTTGATCTAATCTCTCCCTTATCTCTTTCATCCTTTTACCAACCTTATAACGGAACAACATGTTCTTTGGATTGAGAAAGGATAAGGAACAGGTGTTTACCTGGTTTGAAGGCGTAAAATTTTTCCCTTCATAGCCAAGTTGAGTGGATCTTATGGAGCATTCATCCAAGATATCATCTAGCACACATGCTGCATCTTTGAGTTTCTGTAGCCAAACCTTTAAGGCCTGGTTTGTTATTTGCTTCTCCTCAGCGTCTTCAAGCACAGCCTTGATGGTAGTGAGAGTGCTTGATAGCTTTTCTATCTCTTTATCAACGTGCCAAAAGGATGCAAGGTCCTTCTGGATGAGAGAGTTCAAATTCTCAAGAACAACTTCAAGTAATGCCTCAGCCATTCTCAGATGAAAATTTGGAGATGGTTCTGCTCGGATGATT
Organism: Cercis canadensis; assembly: GCA_003255065.1. Taxonomy (NCBI): domain Eukaryota; kingdom Viridiplantae; phylum Streptophyta; class Magnoliopsida; order Fabales; family Fabaceae; genus Cercis; species Cercis canadensis. The sequence goes on along the minus strand of QAOA01001877.1, from coordinate 18,801 downwards.
GCTCTGCTAAAAGATCAGAGTTCTGATCTGTTGTAAGGCTAGTCAGCTTGCAAGTCAATGAGGAACCCACTTTCTTACAAGGTAGGGAAATTTCTGAATGATCTTTTAGCAGATGAGGGACCACTATGGCAAAGCAACAAGAAAATTGAGTGACCATTCTATCCTCTGTGAGGTATAGTACCACATTTTCACCAGTCATAGTTTCCAATTTGATTGAGTTGTGGTGCTTGGAAAATTACACCGCATTGCATCATCATACGCCAACGTGGTACACATAATTAAGGTGCAGCTTCTGGGAACATGGGTTCCAAAGTGACACTTTATTTTATGTTAATCGTAATGTATCGTTGTAGTTCATGATCAATAGTTATTTGTAGTTTTACATTATTAATGATTATCTTGTCTCTAGTAAAAATATATTGATCACTAGTCACTCATGTAAAATTTTAAATAACTACTAGTCAATGACTAAACTGATATAAAATAAAAGTTTAGAAGCCACATAAAACTTTTTTTTTTTTATTTGAGTTTCTTTATAATAATATTCTCCAAAATTAAATATTTAATAGCACAACTGATATTTACATGACAAGTAGAATTAAATTTTGGAATAATTTGTAACATCTATTTTGTTAAGTTTTATATTAAGTAAAACAAAAGGCACATTTGCTTTATACATCTAAGCTATTAATTAAAGATTTTCTCTTTATTTAAAAGTGAATTTGATAAGATAAACAAATGTATATATTTTAGGTAATAGAAACTTATCTTCTACTATATATGCCGTCCCATTAATTCGTGTATTTTATCTTAACTTAAAAAGTAATTTGATAAGATGAACAAAAGCATAAATATATAACTTAAATCATGCTTTATTTAATCTCTTAATTAGAAAGTAAATTTAATAAGATAAACAAATATATAAATTATAATGCTAGCCAGCTTGCAAGTCAATGAGGGAACCACTTTCTTAGAAGATAAAGAAAATTGTGAATGATGTTTAAGCAAGATGAGGGGGCTTTTGAGACAAATATTACATTTTGAAAAAGTATTTACTTAAATATTACAACTTTTAAACTATTTACACAAATATTACACTTTTTAAAAATTCAAAAATTAAAAAAAAAAAAAGATTTTCAGACACGTGGGTCCCACCGGACACGCCGTGAGGCCCATCGCGTGTCCTAATAGGCAAAATTCATCTATTGTTCCAGAGTTATGGGCCCCGTGATGAATTTTGGCTTATTGGGACACGCCGTTGGCCTCACGGCGTGTCCGGTGGGTCCCACGTGTTCGAAAATCTTTTTTTTTTTTTTAATTTTTGAATTTTTAAAAAGTGTAATATTTGTGTAAATAGTTTGAAACTTGTAATATTTGGGTAAATACTTTTACACAATGTAATATTTGTGTCAAAAAGCCAGATGAGGGACCACTATGGCAAAGCAAAAAAGAAAAATTGAGGGACGATTCTATCCTCACTATGGTGATTGGAATATTGCACCAAATTTACCTTTTGCCATCCTGGCCTATTTTTCTCTCCCATCTTAGCCATTATTAAAATGATTTTTTATTCTATGTTTTTTTCTGGGTTCTTTAGGAAGATGCTATCCTATAAGCCATTTCTGCCATAATTAGTTTCAGTGACATCTGATTGACGAAATGAGATATGGTTTCCCATTTCTGAGAAGGAAGAAACAGAGAAAGGGGTTAGGTGGTAACATATCTTGGATTCTCTCTTCTACTTACACCAGGGATCATTAAACCTAAAACAATTTGTGAAAAATCTTTAAGCAGATGAGGGACCACTATCATTATGGCAAACCAAAAAGAAAGGTGATGACCATTCTACCATCTCTAAGGTATCAGTATCACATTATGACCAGTCACAAGGTTCCAATTTGATTGAGTTAGAGTGGTTGGAAAATAGCACTGAATTCAATTGCATCATCTTAAGCTTACATATAACTAGTTGTAAATTCGCGTAACACGCGGGTAACTAATTAAACAAAGAAATTAGACCTGTGAAAAGAGAGAAAATAAACAAAAAAAAAAAATAGTAGAAGAGAGACAGTGAGTACAAAAGCTATAGATAATCTTACTCACAAAAAAAAAAAAAAAGCTTTCTTTTAGGTATATATAATAATTAAGGTGTAGCTTCTAAGAACATGGGTCATGTGAGCACACCCTTGATTGGACTTTGATATTGGAAACAATAGACTTTATATGTTTAATTAATGGGGTGCTATGTTATATGTGATATAAGTTACATCTTTGATTTTTTTACACATTTTTAGTTTTATATTGTATCTTTATGACATAATTAATATAATTTAAATTTTACTGAATTATTATCTAGATTATATCTAAAAAAAATTAAATAAGTTTAATAAAATTTAAATTAGATTAACTATACCAAACTTATACAATATATAATTAAAATTATATTAAAAAAACTAAAATAAGATGTAAACATTAGAGTGTAGCATAACACCTCCTTAATTAATCGCTAGGAGCCTAGCCTTAAACCCTGCCATTTCTTATAGTTGCAATGCCACTTTGATACCCATCAATGAAGGGTGTATAGACAGTGCAAAGCCAATCACCGCACGACAGGTGGCAAAGCTCTCCCAAGTCAATTAAATGAAGGGTGTATAGACAGTGCAAAGCCAATCACCGCACGACAGGTGGCAAAGCTCTCCCAAGTCAATTATTGTTTATAATAAATTTTGAGTAATTAAAATTTCATCCCGTTTTATTTTGGAAAATAAAATTTGGCACTGCCCTTTCAATTTTGGGTCCCATGCGTATGCGTAGTTCAAGCGCGTGTTGTTCACCAGCAGCACATTAGAAATGCATTAGTGTTTTTTTTTTTTTGGCTTAATTGCAATTTTGGTCTCCCTATTTTAACCACTTGAACGTTTTGGTCCCCCTTATTTAAAAATAAATTATTGAGTCCCTCTATATTCATAAAATAAACAATTTTAGTCCATTTATCTTTAAGTCAAAATTCCTAAGTTTATTTCAAGGTGTAAAATTATTTGATTCATAATCTCACAGTTCAGATTGAAGGGCTACATCTTATGAACCTCCTCACTAAATTTTAGCTCGATCTAACGATGAGATTCAGCCCAAAATACCAAAATCATAATTTTCCATCTAACCGTAAAATTTAGACTTTTTCACCGTTAGATCGAGCTGAAATTTAATTGGGAGATTCACAAGACGTAGCTCTTCAATCTGAACGGTGGAATTATAAATCAGAGAACTTTACACCTTGAAATAAACCTAAGAATTTTGACTTAAAGATAAATGGACTAAACTTGTACATTTTATGAATATAGAGGGACTCAATAGTTCATTTTTAAAGAAAAGTGACCAAAACGTTCAAGTGGTTAAAATAGGAAGCCCAAAATCACAATTAAGCCTTTTTTTTTCCCTTTGCCTTGTTACTGTTGTTTTTTAAACACCATGGCCCAATTCATAATTTCATATAACTACAAGCTTACAAGAATGGGCTATTTTGGCAGAGCCTCGTTTGTGTCCTTCAACTTTTGTTTTCCATTCGTTCTTTATGGCCGAACACAAAAAACGTATGAAAGAATGCTTTTCAAGCAATTCACTTTCTCTATTTTTTTTTTTAAAAAAAAAACAATAGAATTTCAAGAAAATAATTAACTATTATCAAGCTTTAAAATTAACGACTAAACTAAATTTAACTTTAGTTTGTTTATGAAATATAAGCAAAATTCAAAAGTTTTTTTTTTAATTAGAAAAGTATTTTAATTTGATACCTTTAAACATGATAGTATCATCCCACATCTCAATGGTTGACTATCGAAACTTTCATCCTAAAAATCCTATATTCAAATTTTATTATGATTTGGAGGAGTAGGATTTTGGGAGAAGATGTACTATCTCTTATTGTGTAATCTCCAATGAACAAAAAAAAAAAATTAGTATATATGATTGTTCTTATTAAGCTTTTAGAAGTTTTTTAAAGTTGAATTGATGTTTTCTAAAAATTGCTAGTATGATCAGCGCCATCATTAATTATTCTAAGCATAGCAATAAAATTTTGATAAAGGTAAAAACTGAATATCATAATTCTGTTTTCATCAACATGATTATTATATTTGTTTGCATGACTGCAAATTAGCAGTTCCCCTACATTTTTCATTTTGATTTTAGCTATCATTCTTTGGCTAGGCAATACTTCCAAACCATGACTGAATCCCAGAAAGTGAGAGTTACTCAGGGGAAATATTTCTTGGAGAGAAATCAATTGGAGTTCTATTTCATATCTTATGGTGCTGATGGCCTACACAATGCCTCTTTCTTTTTCTTTTTTCTTTCCCGTATTGTCATTACTTTTTCCTGTTTCTCTGTTGGAACAAGGGTTATTTGCTTCAAATTCTTGAATCTTCATCACACTTGTGTACTTGTCTCTCATGAGCTTGTGGCTAATTGGATGTGGAGTCTCACATTGCAGAGCATAAGTTTACTGCAACAAGTAAGTCCTCTATCCGCAGTTTGCTTAGTCTATACACTTCCTTCTGTTGCTTATGTAAGTTTGTTAATGAAAAACGACAGGACAATTGAATAGTTCTATACAGCTAATCGGCCACTAAGAAATAATTTGAGAAAGCATTCTTGGAGTAGTGTTAGATATATAAGTACTGAAAATTTCATGATAATGCAACTCAATTTATTTAAATGCTGGTCTAGTAACTAAAGCAACTGAATAAGAATGATTTGCAGCAGTGTAGTCAATACTGTTAATAATAGTTGGTAAGTTCTTCTGTTGTTGATCAAAGTCTTTGTCTTTTTCTTTTTGGTTTGTCTCCCTTTCCATAAGTTCTATAGATATATATATAGAGAGAGAGAGAGAGAGAGGTCTCTTCTTTNTAGAGAGAGAGAGAGAAAGGTCTCTTCTTTCTTTTAGCTTAAACCAATCAATTTCAATAAACTGTTGAATCAACCAGGCCACCTCTACTCAAATATAAAGACTAAATCAACCCCATAGCCACTTTTGCCAAGTGATGAACAACTTCATTACAAAGGGGCAAACTGAATTTCAGCATGAGCAAAACACATAATAAGCACTTTAACAGCCACCGAAATAAGACCGCATTCAGTGGCATCAAATTGATCAGCCTGAAGATTAGTCACAACAATCTGTTTCATTTGAACCACCAATTTCAAATGATAACTATATATATAAATAAAATAATCACATAACGTCAAGAGAGATTTTAATAATTTCTCAAAATATAATTGACACTTAATTAAAAGATATTTTCTTTTAGTACCTCATAATAGTAAACTCTACAATCCTTCACTGCAAATCTAACCTTAATAACAAACAAAGATTTGTTTTTTTTTTTTTTTAATCAACAATAAAAAAAAAAAAGATATATTTATGAGTGGAACTTGGATTAGTCTATATTGTCCCTTGGCTCTTTCTCTTCCACCGCATAGCTTCACTTGCTGAATGATCAGTTGGAGTCATGAAATAACTCCATGCACGCACAACATCCCATGTTTCCTCCTTGCATCGCTTCTGCAATTCAGGGCACATACTAATATATACTTCATGCAAGTTGGTAAGACGCCGAAAACTTGTTGGTAGTGTCATTAAATTGGGACAATCAAAGATATCTAAACGTTGAAGAGTGGTTAAGTCACCCAAGCTGTCAGGCAATGATGCTACCTCGTGAAGATTATGCAAACGTAAAGATCGTAGACAGGGGATACGTTCGATGCCTTGGGGTAGTTTGAAGTATGGATAAAGATCCCTGATGGTCAGTGTATGCAGGCGGGTAAGATGGTTCATACCATTTGGCAGAGCCACCAGGTTTGGGCAGCCACATATGTGCAGACGCTCTAGTAAGATGAGGTGTTGAACACCTTCTGACAAGGATCTAAATTTCCTACAGCAAATGATCTTTAGAGTTCGAAGAGAGCGTAAACCTTCAAAAACTTGCTCAGGAAAAGACTCAAGTTCTTGACAACTTACAATGCATAGTTCTTCCAAAGCAATGAGGCTAATGAGTTCAATTGGTAATACCTTGAGTTTGGTGAAATCTGAGATACGTAGGGTCTCGAGACAAGAGAGGTTTCTCATCATCCCCTCTGGGAAGGAGGTCAAGTCTTCACTACCCCAAAGCTCAAGGGAAGTAAGGCTATGGTAATTGGAGATTGACGACAGCAACTCTTCTCTGCATCCATTTATATCAAGTTGTATAACAGATGGAAGGCATGGCAACCTAAATCTGGGGCCAGCAGAAACGGACAATTTAGAAAGACAAGGGAACATGTCCATTCTTTCCTCTTTCAAGAAACTCTCCAAGTTTGGCAAGACGTGTACTTCAAGTGTTTCCAGAGACATGAAAACAATCTGCGCCACACCATCATATGATTCATTATCAATGTACTGCACATATTTCATTCCAAATATGCGGAGACTTCTTAGAGATGGTAATTTACCAAGTGGTGGAAGTTGCAAACAGTTTTGGCATTTGATAAGTGTAAGAGAAACTAAACTAGCGAGATTTGCAATATTGGTTATCCAATTTGGGAACTGCAGTCCAACATAATCCTTTATCGTCAAACTCTTGAGATTTGAGTGAGGTTGAAGGGCTTCAAGCACTTGCTGAGCATCACAAGTGTGTGATTGCGTTTCAATATTCCTACCGCATGACAACTGTAAGCACTGTAGTTCTTTTTTACCAATCAGATTAGCATCTTTAGCATCTAATGCACTTGCAATATTATCAAGACCTTCGATATGCAGCTCTCCTGCTAACTCTAGGTCCCGAATTTCTGGTAAGCGATACCCTTCCTTTGAGCTTACAATGAAAGTACTCAATGATTTTAGGCAAGTTAATTCCCCAATTTTTGGGGGCATTTGAGATAAAGAACGACATCCTCTTATACGAAGATGTCTGAGATCCTTTAAGCGTCTCAAATGCTTAGGTAGTTGAGAAAGATTAACACACCATTCCAGTTTCAAAGTTTGCAATTTCTGCAAGCTATAAATGGACTTAGGCAATATTTCGATATTGGTATGGGAAAAGTCTAAATACCTCAGACGTATGAAATTCCTGAGAGAAGACGATGGAAATGATCTTGCACTTAGTGCTCGGAGAGATTGGATTGTTGAACCCTCATAAACAATACTTGCATTGCTACTTGATAGTATTTCTCGGAGAGATTGGACTGTTGAACCCACATAAACAATACTTGCATTGCTACTTGATAGTATTAATGTCCGCAAAGATTCAACATTTTTCAAGCCACCTGATATGTGCTTTTTATGTCGTTAAGTTCCATGTTTTATCAATGGATTCTTACTTAGATTCGAGCACAATTTGCTTTAAACATGGTACTTAACCTCAATATTTGTGTTATTAAGTTTTTGACACTGTTTCTGTATTTTGGGTATATTTTTAGTTCTGGATGTCCAAAAATGGTGAATTTTACCTTGTAGGAAAGCTAAGAGGATTATCTACAACTTTCATTCAGATCTCCAAGGCTAATTCGGACATTCAATGGGTCAAATTTAACCCAGAAATCAGAACCGATATCCTAGAATCGGGTCTGGACCTTTATGAAGAGATTTGGGCATAACTTACTCATCTTAAGTCCAAATTAAGTGATTTCGGTGGCTAATTAATCCTAAGAGGCAAAGGAATCAAAAGCAATTGAAGTCTATACAAGGGACACGGCCTAGACACGGCCGTGTCCATGCCCGTGTTCGAGGTCCAGAGAGCATCTTAAGAACACGCCCAGCCACCATAAGTGAACACGGCCGTGTCTAGGCCGTGTTCGAGCTTCTGAAAGGTGAAACCCTAGATTTAAAAATGTATTTATATGCATCTAAGAGGGGAAAGAAGGGAGCTCCATCTTTTGGACATCAAGAGGCACGATTCAGAGCCAGAGGCGGCAGCCCAACCCGAAGGGGTTGAAGAAGAGCAAGATAGAAGATCAACCCATTGAAAGAATTCATGAGAATGAGTTTTTCTGATTCTATCTTGTCTTCCATTTCTCTGTTTTTCTGGTTTAAATATGTGTAGTTAAACTTTCTTAGTTAGGGATTGATGTAGTTCGGATTTTGATGAAGCTTTGCTATTGATTAATGTTATTTTGATTCAAATCTATTTGTTGGAGTAGATTTTACTGTTCTTAATGCTTTTGAATGCTTGGCTATCATTTGAATGATTTATTGACTCATGTTGATGCTAGGGATAGTATACTCTTGAACTTGTTTTTGGACTATATCTAAATTCAAGGTGTTACAACTTTGTGTCAAGGCAAATTCTATAATGGATTGCAAGATCCTTATCACACTAAAATTCTCAGAGACACAAATCCAAATTTTCAAGTCAAAATGCTTACTTACTCGCTCATCATTGAATACCAGTTGAGCAAGTGTTGTTTTTCCAACTCCACCAATGCCAACAATGGGATAGATAAAAAGGTCATCACAGTCACTAGCATGCCTCAGAAGAAACTCCACAATCTTTTCTCTATCTTCATCTCCTCCATATACTTAAGGTTGAGTAATAAGGGAGCTTGTTTGGCGGCCTTCGACAACTTGAGTTCGTCTTTCCATAATCCCTTCACGTAAGTGGAACTCCTGCCTTTCTTCAGCTATTTGATCTAATCTCTCCCTTATCTCTTTCATCCTCTTACCAACCTTGTAACGGAATAACATGTTCTTTGGATTGAGAAAGGATAAGGAACAGGTGTTTACCTGGTTTGAAGGCGTAAAATTGACTGATCAATGGATGTTGCACTTCAGAGAAATGGCAAAATTGGACATTCAAATTGTTTTGAAGCTAGTTATAAGAGGGTGAGAAGTATAACTTAATGAAGATTATGAAATTTTACCTGTCAAATTGTTGTATGACCTATTCAATGATTTCAACTTCAAAGATGAGGATCAAAACCACTCAGGAACTATATCTGAAATTCTTGAACCAGAAATATCAAGGTGCATGAAGTTATTTTTGAGTTTGAAAGTAGAGCTGATTTATCACAATTAAGTAATGCAGCAAATTTTCCCCTTGATAAATGATGTAACATATTCATATATAGAGCAAATTACATGTACCTCGTTTAGGATTTTGGTTTTCAAAATTATATACACCTTTGTTATTTTAATGTTAGCATGATAAATGGACACAGAAATTGCGTTGATATATTATTTTGTAATTCAATTTACATTATTATTTTATTTTTTTCAATTAACATTATTATTTTATTTTTATACCTTTTAAAATAGCTTTTTCTCGTTTATTAAAATCTATTGATCAATTATGAAAATTAGGAATGTCATACATGCATGGATAATCCACTGTATTTTGGGGTTTTAGTATCTTTGATGAAATAATTTGTTTTTTTTGGATGATGAAAGCACTTTTGTAGTCTATGAAAGATTAAAAAAAATTTAGTGTCGAAGTTGAGATTAAAGCGGAACGTATTTTGAACCATGCTTCATGATCAATTATATTTATGTTGTTAGTTCAAATAATTAATAAATTTTGGTAAATATATGGACCCAAATAAAAGCTATGTGGATATCAAATTCGCCATAGCATAGACTAAAGACTTTAGAGAAGATAGTTCCAATATCAACTTGGAAAGGTCTCTATCTTTCTTAGTATTTGGAAATTTCTTTACATTCATCTATATCAATCAATTTTGGCATAATGATGGATGCTACATGTAGGTAGAAATATAAATAATGGATGTAAAGAAATCTCTTCTGCATGGATAATCCACTGTATTTTGGGGTTTTAGAATCTTTGATGAAATAAATTTTTTTTGGTAAACTATAAAGAAAGCACTTTTGTAGTCTCTAAAAGATTAAAAGAAAATTAGTGTCAAAGTTGAGCTTAAAGCGGAACATATTTTGAACCATGCTTTATGATTAATTGTATTTCTATTGTTAGTTCAAATAATTAATAACTTTTGGTAAATATATGGACCCAAATAAAAGCTATGTGGATATCAAATTCGTCATAGCATAGACTAAAGACTTCAGAGAAGTTAGTTCCAAAATCGACTTTGAAAAGTCTCTATCTTTTTTAGTATTCCGAAATTTCTTTGAAATGTACATTCATCTATATCAATCAATTTTTGCATAATGATGGATGCTACATGTAGGTAGAAATATAAATAATGGACTTTTTGTAGGTCATATCAATTGATATCACATATTTGTGCTTAAATATTGTAGTACTTATGGAATGTATAAAAATTAATATTGTATTTTAGCCCTAAGGAGTTGGTCACTCTTTTGAGTCTTATTTACCTTAATTTTTTAGGTCACCTAAAAAAATATTTTTATATATGGAGAGTATTACTCTAATAGACATATATAATAAGAAGAATAAAAAATAAGAAAAACGAGTCTTATAGGTAAACCTACTTTGACACGTCTTCTGAGAGTAATATTTTGAGTGCTTTCAAGATATTTTGAGTCACTAGAGATAGGTCTACAAGTGTTGCCTTCCAATTACTAATCATTAAAGCCCATGGCGAAAAGGTGATAGGAAAATAAGAAGAAAAAATATATGGGAAGAGAAAAAAAAAAAAAAAAAAAAAAGAACATAAAATTATTATAGGCTTTCAAGAACTAAATGATCCCAACCTAAAATGACATATGCATTTTGTTTTTTGTCATTAGAGATTACACAATAAAAGGTAATTTATTTCTCTCAAAATCTCACATCTAAATGAGATTTGAGCCTGATACCTCTATAATAAAATGTCAATTGTGTTCCACTATTGAGATGTCCTCTTAGAGAGACATACAATTTATTAATGACCTATGATGAGCAAGATCGTGGATGCCAAATATTTCTATTATATGATGTTGATACCTAAATTTGCACTCACTTCATACAAAATTATTCTCCATGAATAGTTTAGTCACAATTTTATTTTTGTACATTGCCATTTTAATTTTGGAGGCCCATTTCAAATATTTAAAGTACTACAAAATAAAAATAGAAAGAACAAAGAAAATGAAATAGCTAATAAATAATATCTTTCATTTTTCAAAACAAGAGATCATGAAATGAAAACAGGATGTAGCAAGCAACCCTTTTGACATTTTGGCCTCTGCTCTATTTGGTGACACCACCTCCTAGTTGACTGACCACCATTGCCTCCTTTGGCTGCACAGCTTGCAAAGGGGAGGAGAAGAGTTTAACATCAATAAGAAAATGAACCCCAATTCTAGCTATAAAAGGTCTCCCTAAGCAAAACAAAAGGGGGGGAGCAAAAGAGAGAAAAAAAAAAAAAAGATACAAAGTGAATCACAGAGAGTAAGATACAAGGAGAAGGGAAACTCTGAAAAATTTAAGAAGCATAGCAACACTCACAGAGTGAACCAAACAGCAACACTCACATAAGCATCTAGTTCTGGTACCAATAACTATCCTATTATGCAAATGCTTTTTGTTGATTTTAATTTTATTGTTTATTTGGGTTAACTATTTGAGGCCAAATTGCTTGGGCTTTGTTGTTGTTGTAATTTATTTCTTTTGCCCATTTTGGTGTTAGTGTGGGTTGTTGTGTGTTTGTTTTGGGTTATTGAATTGTTGGGCCAGATGCCATTTGGTGTGTGGCTGTTTTTAGTTTATTCTCTGTTTGTTTGTTTGTTTTTTTTCTTTTTTTGGACTATGCTTTGTCTAAAATTTGATTTGATATTGGTCTTATATGTTTTTGGTTATGTTTTCGGGTCATTAAATTGCTAGGCTGAACCTTGTTATGCTTTATTCATTTTTTGGGTTGGGTTGTTGGGTCATTTATGTTGCTCAATAAAGCCCACAAAATGGGTTGTTAGCCCAACTTACCTTTTTATTTTCTTAGCTTTTTGTTCTATTACCAGTTGGATTAGCTGCCCCACTAATTGGGCTGCCAGGCCCAGTTTGTTTTTGTTCTTTTTCTTATTTTCATTTTTATTTTGGTATTATTTGCTGATTGGGCCAGTCCATTTGTGTATTTAATTTCTTTTTTTTGCTTGTTAGAATTAGACATTTGTTTCTTTTAATTAGGCCAGATTATCTTTTGTTGGGTTTACCTTTTATTTAAGAGTTATAACATTGGAGATTTCTTAGATACTTTTAGTATTTATGTAGTATGTCATACTACATAGGAATAACCAATAAATTAATGACATGTATACAAATTAACTATTTTTAAGTTTGTTTAAAAAATTAAATAAATTATATTTTATATATAATAAAATATAAAAATTATGTATGATTGTCATGTCAGTGTAGTATGACATACTTACGTAGTATCATAGAATCCCCGTATAACATTTGATGTGTTTGGTTATTGTTTTTATTTTATTTTATTTTTATTATTTTTTAGACCTTTTTATTTTTAAGGCCCTTGTTTGTTTTTGACTATTATAATTCATTTATTTATTTTATAAAATTTATTTATTTATTCTTTGCTTATGATTATTGTCACTTTTATTTTATCTTAAGGGTCCTAATTTATTTATTTTATATGCTTTATGCATTTCATATTATACCTAATCATTTTTGTAAATAAAATTAAACTCCGACGATGGACTAAGTTAAGGAATAATTGTGTTGACAATTTTTCCTAATTTTTTTGAGGTGAGGGATAATTTATTCATTATGCCAGAAGTATTAGTGTGACCAATGAAATTCTCAATATTATTTTATTTCTTTAATTACTATATATTTGTCATTTATTTATTTATTTATTTGTTTTTTTACACTATATTTCATCTTATTACGTTTTATCATTATTTTTACTTATGATAGAATAAGATTACGGACAAGGAAATAATCAAAATTAGTCGTACTGATAGTAACATTTTGACATTCTAGAGGTAAAATGATATCTCTAATTTTCCCAGAGGTATTGGAAAGGCTTGAGGTCAACCTCTGATAAATTTTTTTTCTATGCATAATTTTCCCTAAAATTAAACCCTAAGCATGACATCATGATTTCATTTGCCTTAAACTATGGGTTAAGATTATCGACAAGCGAATAATCAAAATTAGCTATAATGATGGCGATGCTTTGACATTCTGGAGGTGAAGAGTGTCACTTTAGTTTTTTCATATATACTAGTGGACTTAAAGAAAGACCTTTAATAAAAAATATTTTACCATAAATCTCTACTTTTAATATGCATAATAAATTATATTTTCGTGCATTTTGTAGTATCATTTCAGTTATTAAAAATGTTAAAACATTGCCTTTGACATAATAGATTAGGGGAAGATTATAATGACAATCACTATCTCTACCAAATAGTCTTAAGGCATCAATTTTGGTTTTGCCAGAAGGGTTGGCGAGACCTAACAAAACACTAATTTATTTTAAAACATAATGTTATGACCAACGTAATTCATTTAAAATATAACAAGTGGTTAAATAGGTAATCATTTTAAGAACAGACATTGTAGGGTACTAATATATTCCCTACATGTAATCAATCCCTGAATTTAAACTTTGAAAACATAAACCTTTCTTTTTTAGGTGTCCAATCACACCATTCCATTTGTTTAAAAATGAAATAAAACAATTGGTGGCGATTTCATTCTCTTGCATATCATATCATACATCATATCTTATCTTTTTATTTTTCTCGTAAGGGTTTCGCCGCTCTGTATTGAGGTCCAAAAGAGACGTTACAACATATGATATAAGTATCTTTATCTTCAACATGAAAACAAATCAAAGTCTAGACATTGAGCACGCACGTATGATAGAAGGATTATAAACTAAAGGCTATAGCAAAGTTACGAGTCTTACAACAATTCATACAAATTAATACGATGGGAACTAATTGCTCATTGAGTATATAATCTCAGTTGTAAGATTCAAAAGCTCAACCAATCAACCATGTTTGTAGAATTAAGAGTATTAACTCAAAGTACTTTTGGCACCTTATGATTAATGTGCAGATTGAATAGGATATATATGGGGAAAACATAAAAGTAATGTGGGAGAAACTGAATACACAAATATACAGGTCAATAGTGGTGAAGTCAAGAAAAAAATCTTACTTGAGTCGAACTATAACTTTAACTGGGGTCAAAAGTCAATTATCCAATTTTTTTTTTTTTTTTTGGAAAAAGTCCAATTTACCTTCTTAAACTCTATTTGGTGTGTGGCTTACCCCCAAAACTTTCAAAACATGTAAATAACTCTCATGAACCATGAAAATATGTACAAAACCCTCATATCACAGATTGCCTTCCAAAATTGGACAGAAATAACACGTGTGTGATACGTGATTCACTTAATCCCTTTTTTATACTAATTAAACATAATTAGTGAATTATTAAAACAACAAACAAACATGGTAAGCACATGATTAGTGTACTTTTTCCTTGCTTATCATGTGTGTTTTTTTTTTTTTTAACTTTAATTCTTCACTAAATCATGTTTAATTAGTGTGAAAAAAGGGATTAAGTGAATTCACGTGCCACAAACATGCTATTTCTGTTCAATTCTGGACAACAGTATGTGATATAGGGATTTTGTGCATATTTTCATAGTTCATGGGGATTGTTTACACGTTTTGAAACTTTTTGGGATAAACCATACAAAATGTAAAGTTTAAGATGGTAAATTAGATTTTTACTTTCTGTTTTTTTTTTTTTACAAAAATTGAAGAAAAAAAATATCAAGGTCAGGCCATGGCCCCAACTAGCCAAGCCATGCTTCTGCCCCTGCTCACTCGATACGACCTACATTCATAAGAGACATAATATTGCAAAGGTTGTATTGTGAAATACTTAACAAAGTACAACACTTGAATACTCTACCCTAAAATCTTATAACTGAACCTCACAAGTCACAACATGAAGTTATGAACTATCTCTAACTAGAAATTTTGCAATGCAGAATATTCAAATAGTATATAACCCTTTCATACGTAACTGTTGTAACCTATCTTGGACTAGCCCAAGAAGAAAGCAGGCTGAAAAGGAAATGACTGGTAAAAAGCTTCTAGGCGGCACCCATCCAAGCGTCATATCAGTCCTCATTAAGGGAACAAGTGACCACCCCAATGGACTTGGTCACTTGTTTCAAGTTGAGCTTCTATAATAGATTGGGCATTTATTTTCTTTTTTGTCTCTTTTTATGTGTCTTGAACAATGAATAATATACCCGAAATTTTATTCTTCTATCTTTTTTCTGGCTTTTCATTTTTAGTCTAAATCATTTCAAAATGGAAAAATCAAATTAAATGAATTTAAAAGTGAAGAGTTTTACTAGCAGAAATTAGTATAGTTATGTGTGAACAAGTGTTCTGTCTAATTTTCTGTTATGTTGGTATCTTTGTGTGGAGACTCCAATTTTGTCTACTCATTTTCATTATAAAAATAAGACTAATTTAAGAAATTTTGGAGGTCTAGAACAAGAAAGGAAGAAATCAAGCATCTACTTGGAACTTAAAGAGTTCTTTTGCTACTGTTGAAAGAGTTACTGTTTTCAATTATAAATGTGTTTTGGGCTTCTTTAGTGTCTAATTGTAATTGGGCTTATTGTATTTTTGCAAAAATTATCCTTTTGAACTTCAAGCAAAAGTAGACTTTGTGAGTATTAAATGAAATTCTTACTTCATCAATAAATTTTTCTATCAGCTCAAGTTTCTGACCAATTTTAGTTTTATACTTGAATCAACAAACTAGTGACAGAAAATTATATAGAGATATTGAACTTATCTCTTGAATCTCTTTGTGAGATATATATCTTAAATTTGTCCGAACCAACAAGAGAAGAATATCTAACACTATAGGACCATTTGAAGAAGATAAGTCACTAAGTGTGATCTAGTGATAAGAGATTTTGGTAGTCTGTAGGAGATCATGGGATAGAGTTTCTGTGTTAACATGTACCAAAAAAAAAAGCACAAGATAGATAGAGTTTCCGTGTTATCTTCACATCACTATCACTTCTTACCATAAGTACTCATCTATCACACATATACACATACACTATTACTATCCTTCCCATAAACTAACAGACTTTTGTGGCAATCACATAAACCCCGAAAAATTCTATAGAGAATACACATCTTCTTCCCATTCCCCTTATTAGTTTTTCTGCCTGTTTCTAACAAGAGGGTACAAGTAAAAAATGGAGAGAATACCTCAAGTCTCGATTGCTATGACTGAAAATGGAGCACCACAAGAAGCAGAACCAAGAAGGGTTAGCCGATTTACCAAGTACGAAAACTATCAGGGTGTTTGGATGGAAAATATGAGAGGTTCCCTGATGTTGGTAGCCACTGTAATTGCAACCATGAATTTCCAAATTGCTATAAACCCACCAGGCGGTGTTTGGCAAGGAGACACAGACAAACAGCCCGGCTGCACACCACAAACTTGCAAACCAGGAACGTCAGTGTTTGCTAGCACAGAACATGTGTCCCATGAGACTCTCCTGATTTTGTGTACCACTTCTTTCTCAGCATCTCTCAGCATAATCCTTCTTCTGATTTGTGGGTTTCCCCTCAGTAACAGGCTGGTTATGTGGAAATGGTGATGAAGCCACTTAAGGAATCAGTTTCTTTGATCCGGGTGTATTATGTAGGGTATTGGATTGGAATGCTTGCACTGGTTTCTCTGCTACTCTTAATCCGCCTTCTATGTTGGCTAGTGAAGAAATTGCTGAATTTTCTGATATTCATAACCGCCTTTAGTGTTGTGTTGGCTAATGAAAAAATTGTTGAAACAATAATTTAAAATTATTATTTTAGGTTATGTGCTTTTTGGAGTCATAATTTTTATGTTTTTAAGACACTTCAATAATGATTAATAGCCATGTGCATCTCAGTATATTTCACAGCAGCAGCCTATATGGTTTCCATTATTATGGTGATGAAGCCACTTGAATACGCAGTTTCTAAGATCGCCTTGTTTTATGCAGGGTATTGGATTGGAATGTTTGCACTGGTTTCTCTGCTACTCTTAATCCGCCTTCTATGTTGGCTAGTGAAGAAATTGCTGAATTTTCTGATATCCATAACCCGCCTTTTGTGTTGTGATGGCTAATGAAAAAATTGTTAAAGCAATAATTTAAAATTATTATTTTAGGTTGTGTTTTTTGGAGTCATAATTTTTATGTTTTTAAGACACTTCAATAATGAATTATTTTCATTTAGGAGGTATTACTTTAACTAATAGGAGTTATGAAATTATGCAGTTAGTGAAAATTATGAAAATATTAGTGAGAGTTGTGCATGGATTATAAAAGTCAAGAGACTTATTTTCTAGAATTATCTTTTGTACTTTGATATTGCAATGCAAAACTTGAGTGAAATATTCCTCTTCCTCTAACAAAAACTGTTGGATTTTCTGCTACTCATATTCCACCTTTTATGTTGACAAATGAAGAAATTGCTGATTACCATTGGCCCTGTTTTTTGCCGGTGAAAAAGTGAAAGTATCCATTTAAGGTGATTCAAAGGGTCAACCAAATGATCCACCTGCTGCATGTTGATGTTGCTGTTTATGTTTTATGTGGTTATTGTTGAAAAACGAAAATCAATTACTACAAGTTTTAATTATTACTAGAGGTAAACCGGTGCTCTGACGGGTTTTAGTAACACGAAATGCTATATTGAACAAAGTATTTAATGAAATCATCTTCAGGAATTACGTTTGATGAATCTGGATAGTGTGGAGAAATAAAGACAGCTCTTTTACATGCAGCAACACTTGTAAGACCACAAATAAAAATGGAAAAATTCTTTATAAAAATGGAAAGCAAGATACAAAATCTAGTAATGTTACACGATGGTTAAGAATATGAGCCCTAGCTATGCCACTAACCCAAATTCCTTATCAATATTAACTATAGATAGAATACGCGCTAAGTAAAATGAAGAAACACCTATAGCAAATTACCTAGCTACCTCAGTTTCCTTCTCTTTCTCTTTTTACTGTGTTCCTTGTATCTATCATTCACTCTCCCACTTTATCATTCTTCATCTTCTTCCTCTGCTGTCCCTTTAATTCGTCGGTATTTATTTCACCCTCCCCACTGTTGCTTAGTTTCTTGACTCTCCCTTTCTGATCCTTTGCTGCTATTGCTCCATTACCTTCTGGTTTTCCAACCTCACCTTTGTTACCAGAAAAGTTTTAGATCCCATTCTTGTTCTTCTTCTTTTCCCTTTGATGTTTCTTTCCCTCCTTCATCCACATGTTGTCTAAAATTCTAGAGGAAAGATGATAAAATGACAATTTTTGTGGTATTTTAGTGTTATGCCAACTTATTTTATTATCACATAAAAAATCTTTTACTATACGAGCATTAAATTAACAGAATTATAATTAGAAATGATGACAGAAATTTAATTAAAATAATTTTAAATTATAACGATCCAAAAAAAATATTATAATGATTCTTCTTTTCCCTTTGATGTTTCTTTCCCTCCTTCATCCACATGTTGCCTAAAATTCTAGAGGAAAGATGATAAAATGACAATTTTTGTGGTATTTTAGTGTTATACCAACTTATTTTATTATCACATAAAAAGTCTTTTACTATACGAGCATTAAATTAATAGAATTATAATTAGAGATGATGATAGAAATTTAATTAAAATAATTTTAAATTATAACAATCTAAAAAAAATTATATAGATTTAATTTAAAATTTGTGTAAATATACAAACCTGAATTATATTTAAACCTATGTTTAATTAATGAGAAAATGCTTAGGCAAGTTGCGGAGAGAGAAAGAGTGGAAGACAGCATGATGTGGAAATAATGTGGAAGTACG